>OZ025289.1:30912891-31515034 GCA_964019185.1 Maratus speculifer
CTGAAGTTTAGGGAAATCCGTGCCTAAAGATTAGGGGAAATCCTAATGAGATATAGATGTTGCGTAAATTGTAAGGAAAAAAATGCAGTATAGCTGCGCCATTTGTTGAGAAATTTACACAAAAAACAAATCAGCAACAATTTATATCAGGAACTACCTGAATATAAATGTTTAGCAAATTCAGTGCATTAATTCTTGAGATACAGCGCCCCCAAAACTTATGTCACAGACAGAGCCATATACTCATAAACAGACATTTTGTAAAAAAAAAAAAAAAAAAAAAAAAAAGAAAAAAAGAAAGAAAAACCTGTTTTTTGGTATCTCTGACAGTTAAAACGTAAAAAACTGGAATTCGAAAATTTTCATGAATCCAATGTTTTTTTCATATAAAAATAAAAGAAAGTAAAAACATTAATTATGAACAAATTGGAATATTTTCTTTTAGACATCTTACAAAACGCACATAGATAAGCAAAATAAATGTTGCAAATAAATATTCGCATCTACCAATGAATCACTTTTCTTATTATTATCCTTCTAATAATTTTTCTTGAAGATGTGGCTATTTTTGTGATACTCTGCATATAAATGTGAGTAGTACTGGGTGCATAATTTATGCATACATATAAAACATATGAAGTTTAGCATTAGCCACTTCCACATTATTCACAAAAAATTCTATCATTCATCATGGGAGATCAATCCAAAATATTCACTGCCCCCCCCCCTTTCCCCCGTCATAGCTGTACTCGGACCCTGTTTCTTTTATATTTAACAAGATACTTTGCATTTAACATTTCATTGCTAAGACTGTGGCAAACTCAGTAGTACATTTTTCCACCCTCTCCCCCACCCTCCGCAGCGTACCAAGAATGCCGAAATAAATTAAAAATCATCATCAGGTGATATTATTTAATAAAAATATTCATTTTCTAAAATTGATCCGGAAAGGCTGTTATAGATTGTATACTCCCTCCTCGGTGAATGAAAGGGGGACAAATTAAAACAATCATTACATCTTTGAAGGAAAAAAAAAAAAAAAAAAAAAAAAAAAACGTGAATCTTAAAAATATTAATATTTGTATAAATGAGATCTAAAATTTAAACTAAATTCGAAGCATTAGACAGACTTTAATATATTTAAAAAGCAATTAAATTTAAAAAAATATATGTATCAATTAAGAAAATAATCAATTTTAAAAATTGTTTCATATTTAGTGTAAATAGTCTTTTATTTCAGACTTTAAAATGTACATGTATATTTAAGAAATATAAAATATCTATCACATAACTTATAACTCCCATTTGTCACTTTCATTTTTCAAATAAGCTTAAAACATTTTTTAAATGTTTAGAGATCCTTTTTGAAAAAGAAACTTGGTCAAAATAGAGCTTTTATTCAGCAAAGAGGGTGTTTTGTCCGGTGGAGTTTTTGTCCGGTGGGGATTTTGTCCGGTGGTGATTTTGTCCGCGGGGATTTTGTCCGTGGGGATTTTGTCCTGGACTCCTGTGCCACTAACCAAAAGAGGGTTCAGAAGCGAAAAACATTCTAAAAATGTGATTTTTGTTTTACTGAAGGGCCTAGAAGCACAAAATTTGGCATGTTAATTATTTATAAGATGTAAATGATCACTAATGACATTTGCTAAAAAAATATCAAATTTAAATGGGTGAAAATCCGCGAAGAGCGTTCTAAAAAAGTTCGAAATACCAATTTTAAAACAATCTCAGCAAACAACAAACCGATCTTAAAAGTAATGATATCAAAATGATGATGACAGTCTTTGCACCAACATAAGATATATCTTATGTCGATTACACTAACCCAAAGGAGGTAAAAGAGCATAAAAACATTCTAAAAATGCGATGTCTGTATATTAAGGGACTAGACTGGAAACATAAAGTTTGGCATTTTAGAGTTATTTCGCGAAATATCAGAAATAGTGCCAAGTTGGCGACACTTTTGGCAAGTATCGGGGCTAATCTCTGAAACCACCGAACCGATTTCAAAATTAATGATACCAAAATGATGGTATTCGCCCCGGTTCAAATATAGGCTATATTTTATGCGTATACAATTAACCAAAAGAGGGTGAAGAAGCAAAAAAATTCTAAAAATGCAACTTTTGTGTTACTGAAGGACCTAGAACTATAAGATTTGGCATGTTAATTATTTATAAGATATAAATGATCTCTAAGGGCATTTGATAAAAAATACGGAATTAAAAAAGGGTGAAAATGTGCGAAAATGTGCGAAAAGCGTTCTAAAAATGTTCTAAATTGGGATTTTTAAGCAATTTCAGCAAACAACAAACGATCTTAAAAGTAATGATATCAAAATGATGGTGATAGTCCTTGCTCCAATATAGGCTATATCTTATGTCGATTCCACTAACCCATAGGAGGTAAAATAGAAAACTAGTCGTTGGGGGCCACCGTAATACTTACCCATCATGGATATGTATATGAAAATAAAACATGTGAAAACTATTTATACAATGCATTGCAATTCATAAACAAAATTTAAATATTGTTAATATACATGGTAATGCTCTATTAAAGAACTGATGATTACCGATTTCGACAAATTATATAAAACGCCAAACTACTCAAGTAGTACCGAACTGCGTAAAAGAAACATCCTTATAACTCCAAAAATAATAACTCTATTAACTAAAAATTAACTGCGTCTTATGTCCAATTAAAATATACCTCTGAATTGAAATTTGAATCAAATACAGGGCCATGAAAAATCGAAGAATGTGGAAAACAGGATTAAAAATATCTCAGCAACTAATAATCCGATCGACTTCGTTCTATATGCAAAATGTGTGATATTTTATTGCCTTTTACGTCCATTCCTTACAACAAAAAAATTCGAAAATTTTTATGTACCTTTCATCAGAACGAAATTTTCGAGAATCCGAAAAAAATAGTTCCGGATAATCGAGGTTGCTGATATTAAATAGGTTTCGTCCCATTCTTACATACTAACTACATACAAAATTTCAAGTCTCTATCTCAATTCGTTCGGGAGATAGAGCGTTTACTGACAGACAGACAGACGGACGGCAAAATTTTGTTTCTAAAAATATGTTTTTCGGAATCTCCACTATCTAAAACGTGTAAATCCGTCAAAAAATTTTTTTCGATTTTCAAAACGATTGCAAGACCTACCCTATACTAGGTATGATGGGTAAGTAAAAGCGTTCTAAAAATGCGATGTCTGTATGTTAAGGGCCTAAAAACATAAAATTTGGCATGTTCATTAATTATAAGATATAAATGATCACTAAGAACATTTGTTAACAAATACAAAATTTAAAAGGGGTAAAAATGCGCGAAAAGCGTTCTAAAAACTTTCTAAATAGCAATATTTAAGCAATCTTGGGTAGTTAGCGAACCGATTTAAAGAAAAAAAAAAAAAAAAGATGCCAAAATGATGGCGACAGTCTTGCTCTAACAAAATTATTGGATAAATTACCAGATTACAATGGGAATCTATGGGAATTTGGCAAAATACCAGAAATAGAACCATGTTAGTATGACTTTTGGTGCGTAATTTTTGTCGTCAATATAGCGATATTTCGCCAAGTTGTCTACAAACATTTTTAGTCGACGAAATAATCAAGTAGTACCCAATCACGTAAAAGAAACATCCTTATTAGTGGAATTTAAAGGAACATAAGCAGTCCTAATGTTAAATTTTTTAATTTGATTGAAAAAAAACAGTGAATAAATGCAGGAAAAAGCTGAAATTAATATTAAATAAAACTAATTTAACCTACTTATTTCAAAAAGGAAACAAATACCTACTTATTTGACAAAAAATAATGATATCCTATCAAAAACATGAATGTGAAAAAATGCCAAGTTCGTTATAGGTTTCGCTCATAAAAGAAGTGATTTGACAAAAAATAATGATATCCTGTCAAAAACATGAATGTGAAAGAAGGCCAAGTTCGTTAAAGGTTTCGCTAATAAAAGAAGTGAGATGTAACTGCAAACCAAGTTCTTTCGGAGCTCCTTAAATCATAACTCCTGTCATGCATAATATTATTCAATTGCTTAAAATGATTTGTTAAGTTACTTGTTATTCAATAGAGCGACTTGGCAAGTTTTCAGTTACCAACTTTAATCTTTAAGTCGGAGTACAATTTAATCTAGAATCTGATTAACAAAGATCTAGTCAATCGAGTGTTCGAATAAGTATATTGAAGTTAAGGTACTGATAAATTAAGGAAGGGATCAACTTTAATTTCTGATCAACTAAATAGAAAAAATTGAATAAGAGAAAACTTGCCAAGTCGCTCTATTGAATAACAAGTAACATAACAAATCATTTTAAGCAATTGAATAATATTATGCATGACAGGAGTTATGATTTAAGGAGCTCCGAAAGAACTTGGTTTGCAGTTAGATCTCACTTCTTTTATTAGCGAAACCTTTAACGAACTTGGCATTCTTTCACATTCATGTTTTTGACAGGATTTACCTTTCTCTAACTTGGGTGCGAAAAAATCAGAAAATTGTTATTCATTATTTTGTAATAAAATTTTTCGTAGAATCCCGTGTGATTTCGAACATTACAAAAACACAATTACTTGCCCTTGAAAGGTTAAAATTTTGTTATAGTACGATGAATGTGTTGGAAAGTGTTTCATAATCTATGCTTGGCGCATGATTTTTTTTCTTCTTTTGTTTTGTTAGGTTTCAAGCAACTTATGTAATACAATATAGTATTTTTCGAAAGCCAGATTTGTTTTATTATTAATAAATTGTTATTATTTTTATGACTGTATGTGATATAAATGCTGAACCCACGATTTCACCACTCACCACCCCCTAAAAACTAAGAATGCGGTAGTCCCTAAAGCCAGACATGGGGGGGGGGGGGATTTTTCGGGCAAAGCACATCCTGTTTACTATGAAATGTGGGAAAATATAATCTCCCGCCTTATCAAGGGGTGGAGGGTGGGGGTCGACAGGTGCAAAAACAGGGAGAGGGACGTTCTTTGACCCTCCCCTCAGCGAAAACTTTCCCTCCACGATTCGTAGAGGAAAACAACTTGTGGTTAGGGGCGAAATAGGAACTTTCTACTGCTCTCCATAGGGGCCGCTTTCTACCCCCTACACTGCCGGTTGTAAAATAAGGAAAAGATCGCCTATTTGAAGCGGTATTTGCATTCCACAGTAAATTTTCCGGTGAGAGAAGATTTTTTTTAAACTACATATTTTCTCCTGGAATTTTAATATTTTCTTTTTTTTATATATAGTAGATAATAAAAAAATTGTAATAACAGTCAAATTTTTTTGATAAATGAAAGTTAAGCAGTGCGAAAAAAATTAATATATTTCAAAATATTTATAACAAATATTTTTTTCACGGTCTCTCAGTCCATCAAATCAAATTTCTGATATGCAGTAAAACATGCTTTTTGCAGAGTATTGGTATGCAAAGCATTTATTATTCATTTACAGGATTACACAAAAGAGTTCAGTTGTATAATGATCTACGGGGAAAACTGTTCGCAACGTACTTTAACTTTGTTGCACTACTTCAAACATGATGAAATTTGAAATTAATATATGTTACTCATATATACTGCAATAAAATATGATGTGCAGGATAGTACATAAAATATTTACAGGGGCACATAAAAGTTTTTGCATACTATATTGTAATCGAAATATTGTCTAGGAGTTGTTGTATTTATGACGGCCAATTATCTGTTCGAGGGATATAGGTCCTAATGGAGGAAAACCCTTCGTGGGGGTCTTTCTAAGGGAACATAACTATAGATGCCAACATTTCTTAATTATTCCGGCGTCTGATCGAAAATTTGCATGCTGGAACCGAAAAAAATATTTTTTTAAAAGTGTGTTTTTTCTACGATGTAACTTTTTGATTTCATTTTGAAATTTTTGGTTTAATAAAATTTCGCTTGAAAAATGTTGATCTGAGATCAGATATACAGAGCTGACCAAAAAATTCTTAAGCATTACTGAGAAAGAGCGTGAATCGTTTAAAGTTGTTTTTTAATTACGCATTTTTATGCTCAACTACATGACTTTTGTATCATTCAAATAGAATCATATACAGGTTTATGCAAAAATCTGAATACATGACCACTTATGAATAATAATTCTTGAAGTGTGATTTCAGTATAATTTTATGCCTGTTTTTTGGCCTGAATTAAATCTTTTCTTAATAGGTGACATGCATAAAAAATATGTTGATCTATAGGTAAGCGAATATTTGATTGTGTTATGCGTTTTCTAACTAAATTTTGCGTTATTTTAGCAAACCTTAAGCTCCAGAGAAATGAATGCCCTTTCATAATATGATGACCGAAGAAGAACGGTCGCCGAATTGGTAGCCCATGCCGTGTATCTACAAACTTACAAAACATAGTATTATTATTATAATTATTTTTTTACATTAAAGAGATTAAGTATATAGGAGAAATGTGAAAAAAAATGATGCAAGAAGTTCGAAGATGATATCTCTTTTCTTTGTATACGAAAAAAATAAAAATAAAAAAATCTTAAATATCTCGTAAACTTTAAGGTTGTTCACAACTGCTCCGCCCAACAAACGCAAAACGTTTTGACACATTTACAAATTCATTTTTTAACAGAAAGATATAAAATTGGAATGCCTGACTATGAAAGCGATTTCGAATCGAACTTATTTTCCCATTTTATGATAGTTAAATGACCTATCCAGTTCTAAGCTACTTCGATTAAGTGATCGACCGTTTTTCTCCTGCTTTTCTGCTTTTGTCGAGAAATGTACTCAAAAACACCAACTTTGAAGGCTTGTTATGAAAGATCTATTATGTTTTTTTTTTAAACAGAAAATTGAGTGCAATTAGAAAATTTCTGAATAACAACACCAGCTATTTCCATGCATTTCGGAACAAAAATAAATTAAAGCATATGTCAGAAAGTTGCCCTTTTTGATTTAAGAACACCCTTAATCAAAATGCCTAAGAAGTAGAACAAAAAAAAAAAAAAAAAAAAAAGGGCCGTTCTTTGGTAGAATCTCCTCTAAGCACAAAAATAATTAAATTCGTTTGAGTTTAGATAATTGAAAGTTGACATTTTTGTGTCATAATGAAATTTAGACTAATTTTCGCACTTTGGAGTACAAAAAAACTGTTCTATCCTCAGAGTAAACAATTATGATTTCTCAGAAGTTCTATCAGTGAAGAAGTTGAATTGAGAAACTTTTTTCCGGAAAGGAATTCTGTGACTCCGTTGAAAGGACAGTATAGAGTTCCCGAGTGAAAGGGGGGGGGGGGGATTGCACTTTTTGATCATTAAAAACACAAAATCTCAAAACTTCCTGGGGAGGGGAGGAATTTTGTCCCGGTCAAACTCCTAAATTCAATAAAATGTCCTTAGGTTTGGAAATGACAAAGTGAAAGGAGAAATGCTTTACAATCTTTTATTATAAATATTCAAAAGAACAATATTACTGATTCTAGGAATCGAATGAAAGAAATAAACATAATATTAATTTTAATATATTTTAGTTTGTGAGGAATGTAACGAAAATGATCATTCAGCTTCGAATTCGCGATCCTAATACAAAATACGCCATCTGGTGAGCAAAAGATTAAACTTGTCGCTCTGCGAACATAGTTGCAAGAACCAAAATATTTTATAGTTTATTTGTTTAAAATATTTTTTAGCATTCTTTTTTTTCCCCTTGTAACATGAGTATGTTAAGGCTTTAGATGACAAGATAAAAGCTAAGAAGGGGGGAGGATTGTACTTTGTGCTTATATATAAATAAATAAATAAACAACGTTAAAGAGCACAAATATTATAAAATAATAGATGTTAAAAAGCATACAGCTGTTTCGGGACTTCTAAAGTCCCATCATCAGTGCTAAAAAAGGGTAAAATGTAAAATGTAACTTGTCTTTTACATTTTACACTTTTTTAGCAATGATGATGGGGCTTTAGAAGACCCGAAACAGCTGTATGCTTTTTAACACCTATTATTTTATAATATTTGTGCTCTTTAACGTTGTTTATTTATTTATTTATTTATAAGATAAAAGCTATCTGAAAGTAAATATATAAAATGCTTTAACGAGTTTCGTAATAAATAATAATTTTAATAGCATTTTACCATCAGGGGCGTATTTAAGTAGAATTCATTAGGGGGGCGTAAATGACGATTTTGCCGACTAACTTAAAATATATATGTTTATATCTTTAAAAGTATGTTTCTGTATTTGTATATATGCATCTACCGGATGTCCTAAAACTGACTGACTGATTTTAAAACTCAGTAACTTGCAAATTGTGGTAGCTGTAAAATTAAATTCCTACAAGAGTGTTATGTAAGAATGTAAGATAGCAGGAGTTTTTTACCGCGATTCTCGATTTTAATTTAAAATAGCGGGGATAGATGGTACTGTTAGCAACAGGCGCTAAATCTGAGCCCTTTTGACCTCTTTTCTCAATTCTGGTGTGAAAAAAAAAAAAAGATTAAGTATATGCAGTGGGCTTCTAATAACAAAATTACATTGGTAACTGAGAGTCATTTCATATATTTAATCTCCTTTTGTCGCAACAAGACTGAGAGTGAAGAGAAACAAAATATCGGCCCCCAATTTAACAATCATTGCTAGAAATGTCATGTATTTCTTCTATTTTAAACTTAAGTCGAGAAACGCTGTAAAAAACACTTCTCACATCCTACCTAACCCTTCTGCAAATATTTTTTAAATAGCTGCGACCATTTGTAAGTTATTGAATTTTTAAATCAGTTAATTCATTTTAAGACACCCTGTATGTTCTATATAAAATTCAACATTATTAACCCACCGAGATTAACTCATTAGTGTCTAGCGTCCCTTTTTAGGGACAATTACAAAAAAGATAAAAAAGCACTTTTCACACCAGTAAATAGAAATATAAATAAGTACTATTTTTTAAGAGACCTCAATAAATTAAGATCAAAGTTATTCTTCTTTTAAAAGTGGTGGGAAACCCAAAAATTTCATTTTTATTGAAGAAAATAATTTGGGCATTAATGGGTTAAAATTTTCACTTTAAAACATCGAATATTTTACACTTATTGAGGAGACTATAAGATAGATTTAAAGATAGACATTCTATACTACCCCTTACGTTATATTGCTTTAAATATTCCAGTTGCATATTTTCATATTAATGAAAATTTTTTTATTTTATTGCTGATAGTACAGCAGGAAATTCAAATCCAAATTAATTAAACAAGTTGAAATTTTTAGTAAGAAGTTACTTGGAATTTATTTACAGTAAACTTATTTATATTAAAAAGGATTAAATCAAAATTTATTTTATTACTCTTCCTAGGTCGGGCTGGGATAGGGACTTACTTTTTTCCTAAAAGATCGGATCAGGCCGGGCCTAATTTATTTTTTTCCGTACCGAGCCGGGACTGATTTCATTCTTCTTAGCCTTCACGGGCCAAAATATTTTGTCCCAGTTTTGAGCCAGCCTATATGAAAATCATTGTTTCGGCGTAGCCAGTCTGTTGAACGATCAGTAAAATTTGGCCTGAGCCAAAAATTTTTGCAAAAAAAGCTTACAATTTAAAATCGTCTTTATTCTTCAATTAAATATAAAAATTTATTCTTTTTAAAGAATCGTAGTTTTCTAAGCTCATTAAAATGTAGTAAAATGTATAAAAAAAGTATTTGCCTATGGCGGAATAATGTTTTAATTGAAAATTGCGTTTCATCCATACAAAATTAATGCAATAATGTGAGAGGGTAAAATATAATGCATTTTTATACCTGCTAAGAAGGAAACATGTCTATAACGATTTTTTTCTTTCCTATGCGATTCCGTTTTAAAAGATTTTATTGTATACCATTTTTAAGATATTTATATCTCCAATACATGGAATACGGATTAATAGTATTAAGGATAACTGAAACATTTACATACAACAAACAGCGATTCATTTTAAACATAAACTACGTCATTTCTATATAAATGAAGATCATAAACGTTAGAAAAATTCTAAGGTATTTTTTTTTTAATCAGAACTTCTCCATACAAGTAAAAATCACTATTTAGTAGAAATTCAATCGGACTGAGTTGGAATTTTGCGGGCCGGTTTCAGGTGAAATTCCAATTTCTTTTTAGGGCCGGGCCAAGATTTTTTTCAAACAGGTCGAGCCTGAAAATTATGGCCCGTGTGGATCTCTATCTCTAGTCTCTAAAAGGGATAAAAAACCTTTTATTCAACAGACAGGTCAATTTTTCAATAATCGGCTTTAGACGTAGATAATCGACTAAATGATTCAATTATTCAACCCATTTCATTGAACTTTACCTTATGTCACATCAGCTGCGGATATCTAGAAGATAAACAAACACCATCAGACTGAGAATCAGCTGCACGGATCATCACCACATCGAATTGACGGCTGAATTTTCAATATTCGCATGTTAAAATGCAACTGGTCTGCCAAAGTCATTCTTAGTGCCACCTGCAGACCTGAGTTTCGTCAATGATCGATAGGTTTATCATCAAATTTTCCTATATTAGAGCCAGAATTTCACTATGGGCCAGAATTTTCAGGCCCAGTCCCGACTCGAATGATAGTTATCTTGGACCGGCCTATCCAATGTAAAACTTTTAAGTTTGGTCCGTTTATATTTATAGTACATAGCCCCGCCCTGCGCGATCTGGCCCAATTCAATTTCTGTAAGAAAAAAAAAAAAAATCACAATTTTGTCTTAACTACAATTAAGATTCCTTTAACAATATTGCATGCATATTTATATAATAAATTTACAGTATATCTTACAGTATATACAGTATATTACGATGCGTTCGCACGACAGAAAGTACATAAAAGCAACATTAATGACTACTTTTCCTAGACGTTTCAACATTCAAATAAGGATTCATAATAAATAAATAATAAAAATAATAATAATTTAGTTTAGAATACTTTTGAAGCTGTCTAATAAAAAGTAGATTTGTGAAAATATTTCTCCGACATTTATTAAAGTTTTCCCAAAACAAAAGGGCTATTTTTGGACACACTTCTGAATTCATTTATTTTCGGAAATGCATAAGATTGGCAGGTGTTCTCATTAGAAACTATTCAATCGAATGACGTTATTTGTTTTTTGGTAAAGGCAATGCATCTTAGATAAAATACTGTTAAAGAAAGCGTTTAGAAACGAATTTCCAGTTCCGACATCACGAAAAAGGAGAAAAACCTGAAGCCGTAACAAGAATCTTTTATTGTCAATCTTATATATATATATATATATATATATATATATAAATTACTATTGGATTCAAAATCTCTTCAATAGTCAGGCTTGTCAGTTTTAAGCCTTTACAGTTAAAAGTAGTTTAAAAATGTGCTGTTTAGCAATACATTTGACCACCTTACGATATATTTCCAAAGATTACTTTAACAGAACATTATCGTTTTTAATATTTTTACAAAACATGTTGTCTGCGCTATACATCCTGAGAGCAATTAAGTACAGTTCCAGCCCGTCTCGACTTCACTGAGAAAAAAAGCAAGCTTGATTTCAGCACTGCACGAGTCTGCTAAAGAAAAAAGAAACTCAGCTCAGACACCATGCCTGATGCCGACTTCTATGGTGGACATGTAACATTTCTGTATTGATTTATCAAACTAGCATCGGTTCGTGACGAACATTTACACCTATTCTCCCTAAAATCATATTCATTGAAACTAGCCAATATTTTACCGGTTTTGCTTACTTTTTTAGATCGGCTCGGCAGGCCCACTAATTTTTTTTTTTTTTTTTTTTTTTTTACCGGCCTAGCTGGTCTATTTAATTTATTTGCTGGCATGGCCGTATTTTTCGTTTATCAGCCCGTTTATAAAAATGTCTTAATTCTGCCGACCCGACCCGTTTGAAAATTGTCTTTATTTCGACTGGCCGACTGCGGGCCTCGGATCAAGCCCGGGTCCGTGCAAGTCCCTATCTTGTACCCTAAGATATGAAAAACATAGACGACTGGGAGCAGGAAAACACAGTGATAAACCTTCCAATTGACCACTAAAACCGAGTTTTTGACAGTTGTTTCCACCAAGTTATGACTTTGGTAGATCAGTTGCATTTTAATATGATAATCGAGTTCTGTCCAATCCTAGAATTTTAGCCACAAACTCAATGAGGCCTGTATAGTGGCTTTCCTGTTCAATAAGAATGAAGAACATTTTTACTCAACTTTCCTTTCGTCCAATAAACAGTCTTTTTCGGACGGTACATAGTCGCCGAAGTGTGATTGTTGCCACTCCTGGGTTAAGTCCATGCATACGAAAAAATATGAATATCTTCACCGAAGTCGTCATCATCTTTAATGCTAGTTGATCTACTAAGAACTTTACTCATCTACTGCAAATTCTCAAAAAAACTAGTCTTTCCCGATTTTTTTTTTTTTTTTCAAATTATTTTCAGCAGTTACGAGAAGTCGAAAAATGGTGAGGCAAACTTCGGATTTTCTGAAGAAATCCTTTAGAAAAATACTATGGATTGGTGTTTTTTAGTGTATGTTTTAAGTAAAAACATGTAAAATTGGAAAAAAACGGGTGTTTTACAGTTGTATCGATTGATACTGACTACCTAGAATTTGCCGACTGTCATCAAAGTTGCCGACATTAGGGGGGCGAGACGCCCCCCTACGCCCCCCCCCAGTAGCTACACCCCTATTTACCATTAGTTAAAAAAATTATATTCCTAAACCGACAGTGCCTACTGTAAGTGCCCCCCCCCCCCAAAAAAAAAAAAAAAAAAAAAAAAAAACAGCTCAACAGCGCGAAACTTTACACATCTCACATTTTTACAGACTCATTTTTATGCATGAAAGCATCACATTACGCTTTCCGACATGCTTATTAAAATAATTTAAAGTCAAAGCTCTTTTTTTTTTTTAAATAAATTAATTACATTTTGAGTTATAAGTGATTGCTGTCCCCAAATGACAGTTTTTTCTTTCTTTCTTCTTTTTTTTCGGACGCTGACTGTTGCGATGATCAAAATATCCATTCACTTTGATAGCGTTTTATGAAAAATCTTCGATTTCGTAGGTTTTGAATTAAACCATGTGTTTAATTGGTGCATTTACGAACAAAAATAAATTCAGGGTTGTGTCAGAAAGTAACCAGCTTGGATTTGAAAATAACTTCAATCACGAATAAAATTGTACTTCCGAATTCTTGAGATTTCTTGCTATTGTATCCTCAAGTTGCAAGCCCTTGGGTGGATCTAGGACAAGCTAGGTTCCCGCCCATATTTGAAAAATCTCATAGAAAAAAAATACCAACTGTAAATGTAAATAGGTCTACTATGGAGAATACAGATCTAGAATTAAACTATCTAGGGCTCAGATCAAGTTTTATTCTTGGGGGGGAGAGGGATTCTATCTATAGAATTTTTTCTTGAATTATTCTTAAATGATTAAACTTCATTCATAAATATTATAATGCTAGGTATTATTCCCATCTGCACACAAAGTGTCATAAGAAAGATGATGGATGTGATTACGATATGATACTTCTGGTGTACGAATATAATTATTCACCAGAGCCGTTATAAATACAGTTCTTGCAGTTATTCTTGACTATTTGTGATAATACCATATGTGTTTCATAAAGGTGTGTAAAAGAAAACATAAATAGCTTTAATTTGCATTATTACGAGTTTAAGGTCGATAAACAATTTCCCTTGAAAACAACGAATGGCTAAGCTGTTAATAAAATAATAATAATAATAATAATAATAATAATAATACAGTCTAACCTCGTTACCATGAACCTCAAGGGGAATGAAAATTATGTTCATGTTAACAGTAATTCATGTTATCAGTATCAAATCTTTATCTTCGTCTTTATAGGGGATTGTGAAAACAGTTCATGTTGAAAGTATTTCAAGTTAAGCGTGTTCATGTTAACGAGGTTTCAGTGTAATAATAATAATAATAATAATAATAATAATTAGCTTTTTAATAGTCGGTTCTTTTTTTGTGTGTGTGTGTGTTTGTGTCTTCATTCTTTTTTGTATGTGGGGGGTGAAGGAGGGACTTTGGTTTTGGAAGCAGAGGAAGCCGGCCTCCCCCCTGCCCCCTGCCATCCATCTTTGGAAAAGCAAGAATTTTGATCACTTTTAGCCATTTTTTAACGTTTGGTTCCTTTTTTAAAAAAATCCTGAATATGCCCATAGCCCATAGGGAAAAAATTTTGAATAGAGATGTAGCTATCTCACATCCCCCTACATTAGTCAGACACTGCAAAAATATAATAAATTTGTATAATCGAAATTGTATTAAATTTAAGATTAGTTGATGAGAAAATTGCAATATTCCTTTTAAAGATAAAATGCATGATATATGAAAAATGGCCTCCTCTAAAGAAATTTCAGATTACGATAACTCGTATTTGTAGTATTTACACCAATCAATAAGTTATCCCATCCCGAGTGAGTTATTCCTAAAATTTTAAAGGGAAAAAAAATCAAGTAGGAAATTACAGGTCAAGTGTGGCAAATGTGGTTACACGCTTATGCAAATATGCACAAACACAAAATATATTACGATTATCTATGTATTAAATTCAGTAATAGGGAAATAATAGGACTCCGTCTTAAATGAAACGTCATCACCATGGTATTCTAGAATCATTACCGGTCATGGGATATCATGGAATGAATTACGTAGGATAGGATTTAATGAAATGAAGAAAACTTTTATTAATGTCTTTTTCATTCGATTTTAATTGAAATAACTTTTGAAATGATATTTGAAATGATGAAACAAAATTCTGCCACGATTATACGTATGAAATTTCAAACCATTCGGATAGGTAGTTTTTGAGCTGTTATATGCTAACAGACGGACAGACCAGACGATGACAATAGGTGCTATGCATTTGTACAATTAGGAACACGAGCACAATACACCTAAAAATGAATGATAACTTTGTGGCCATGAACATGTCTTGTTTATAGAATAGGACCATGAAGCTCGTGCTAACCCACTGAAATAGAATGAGACCCTAAATTTACTCTTCAAACCCATTTTTTAGAAGAAAAAATCCTATCATAGTAAAAAAAATGCATCCCCCCTTACCAAACATTTTTTTTTTTTATCTTACTATGTTGCAGTTTGTAAATGATATTTCGAAGTTCAAATACTCAAATACTCGCAACTGTAGTTCCATATTTGCATTTTGCAAAATTAATTGGGTATGTATAATTAAGTATTTAATAAGATACTTTTTCATATGTACAATTAGTATTAGTTTAATATTAAAAATATTATTTCCTGTAAAATTTGATGGTAAAATTTCAAATTAATTAAACATATGAAAATGGATTTAGTAAATAATTATAATAATATATATTTTTAAAAATGATAAATTAATTGGGGACCCCATATGTGATGTCGGCTTTCCCCTACTTCTAAGCAAGCCCTGGCTAATTATTTGGATACATATCATAAGCGGCCTTAAAAAAATTTTGAAGCTTTAAAGCAAATAAGATGAACTGTACTACGTATTTCCATATCATTCTTATAAATTAATTTCTGTAACTGTTTGCTATACAATGTATAAAATTGAAACTGGTGTTATACACAATTGAAATGAAAAAAACTTCTTTAAACACCATAAAATGAGTTAACTGCGCAAGGCCTTGCGCAATTAACTCATTTTATGGTGTTTAAAGAAGTTTTTTCATTTCAATTGTTTGCTATACTTTAAATTTTTTTATTTAATGATTACTTAATCCACTCTATTGTTTTAATCTTTTTTTAATCTTAGTGATCTCCGTCTCTTGACTACATACAAGAAACAAAAAGATACAGAACTGTAGTTGAATTAATTATGAAAATCCGTCTGTTGGAAGAACCGGGCGTAGCCGAAAATTTGCTCCCCTGCCATGTAAATTAGATGTGGGCGGGATTATCCCCGGAGAAAACTGTAATATCCTGAAAATTAAAGCATGAATTAACAAAGATTATCTAAACTGGAATATTTTCTGTTCCTGCGATGAGATTTCATAAATGTCTGTTGTCGTAAGTAAACAGAAATATCATGACAAAAAAAAAAAAAGAAAAGACATAATTATGTAAAAAGGGGGGGGGGAGGAAATGACATTATTCTATTTGTGGCCGTGATCATATTTTTATTTAAAATTAATAATAATAATAATAATAATAATAATAATAATAAATCCGATGTTTTTACCGATGCTAGAACTAGAGTCTTTGTTGCAAATGGATTACTACTGCTGGAAAAGTAAATTTACAGGCGTTTCGGAATAATAAATACTTTATTGATAAAAAAAAAAAAAAAAAAATGCATTGAACAAAGTATTTTTTTAACATTGAACAAATTTATAGTGTTCACTATAAAAGTCGATCTTGCCTAAGGGTTTTGCAAGAAAAGTCTTGACATGTGAGAAATTGTTTCATAACTATGTGTGCTCTTTTTTTTTTTTTTTTTTTTTTTTTTTTTTTTTACTACGATTTCTGGTGCTTTTTTTAAATTTTGTTTTACTACGATTTCTGGTCTAATAAAGTTGGCGAATTAGAAGTGAAAATATCTCAAGAGATATTTAAGGTTGTTCCTAAATCAAAAAGGAGCAACTTTATGACATAAAGTTTTATTTTTATTTATTTATTTATTTATTTTTGGGAAATGCATGAAACTAGCATATGTTGTTCTTCCGAAACTATCGAATTAAACTCATTTACCCGTTTTGTTGCAAACACAATAGAATTATCAGAAAATAAGTTCAAAGTGAATTCCGCGTGAAAGAAGAGTAACTACGCAAACGGGGATAAAAAACGTGTTTCTCACGTGATCGAGATCGCTTATAACTCAATAGGTAATTTATTGGTCAAAAAATGGAAAAATAAGTTCTTTTCCCAAGGTTTCCATAGTCAGGTTATCCAATTTCATATATTTCCGTTAAAAAATGAATTTGTAAATGTGTTAAAATGTTTTGCGCCTGCTGCGCAGAGAAGTTGAGCAGTTTTAAATAAAATAAAGGTAAGACTCGCTAATAGTTGCTACATACTTCCAACTGCAGATACATTCAGATACTGTGATATAATTTTTTTTTTTTTTTTTTTTTTTTTTTTTTTTTTTTTTTAATGCAGGGGTGTAAAAAATCTAGACTTCAAAAGACAGTCTCTTACCACTAAATTTTAATAGTTATTTTTCGTTTAAATTTTGTGTGGGAATGATAATAGAATTTAAGCGAATAATGATATAAAATTTCATGGAGAGAGTCTGCCCACTGGCGCCTAGATTTTTACACCCCTTTTTTAATATTTTAACCACTTTGGGTACGATCTCTCGAAGCAAGGCCCAATTCATCTATGTTCAGATGCAGAAAATTGATGTAAGTCATGTAATTCAAAATTTCATAACTAGATCAATTTTAGTGTTAGATGAAAGGGATTTTTTTTTGTAATTTTTAAAAACTAAATGTTATTTATAGGACCTGGTGTGTTTGTGTGTGTGAGTGTGTGTGTGGGGGGGGGGGGTATATAAAAAATTAAATTTCATCACAGTTAAAGAAATGATTTTATTGATCCAAAACGGTTATTAAAGTAAATGTTTACATTATTTGAAACATTTTTTGTCATTGAAACTATGTGTCTATGACTAAGGGTTTAGAAATTAGCATTGAACACTGTTGAAAATGGACACCCTGTATAGTGCATGTACATATATTATTCTTATATTTAAATTAAAAAAAAAAAAAGAAAAAGAAAAAAAAAAAATCCAGCCCAGAATACTCTTGTTCATTAATGTGATTTTATGCGTTTTAAAATTGAACAAGGATTTGTTACACTTCAAAATGTCAAAAACGGCTTCGTTGCAAATAGATTACTACTGCTGGAAAAGTAGATGTACAGGCATTTCGGAATACTTTATTGGTAATTATTTTATGATAATGTATTAATCATTTATTGAACACTATTAAGGCTGACTTTGGCTAAGGTGTTTTGTAACGATTGCTTATAATATGGGAAAGTGTTTCATAATCTATGCGTGCTGCGTGATTTTTTTTTTTTTTTAATTACAATTTCTGGTACAATAAAAATAAAGATGACGAATTAGAAATGGAAGTTCAAAGAGATAAAGGAAAGAAAGGTAAGTCTAATATGGAAAATTTATCAGCAACATGATTGTGGCCCTTGTACGCTGAAACTAGGATTTCCATCAGGTGGTATGCACGTTTGTTTCGTAAGTTGTACTTTTTTTAGGCTTCTTGTACATTGAAATAAAAACTTTTTTAGTAATTTTTTTTTCTTTAAACATTCGTAGATCTTATCATTTCAAGAATTTGTATTAAATTTAATATTCTAATTTGCCCTTTTTATGCGTCCTTTATAACAAAATTGTACCTGCAAAATTAATAAAATATTGTTCTTAGAGTAACATAACACAAATATAGCAAGAAAATAACAATGATAACTTTTAATTAATTTGTTTTTAAGGAAAAAATTCTCTGAAGAAACTGATTTAAAAGAACTGAACAAGAAGGAATTGATTCTAGTTCAAAATGTCAACTAGTCGTTGGGGGCCACCGTAATACTTACCCATCAGATATATGCATATATAATATATGAAAATAATACATTTGAAAACTTTTTATAAAATGGATTGCAATTCCAAAACAAAATATAAACGTGTATTTATATTTTTATTGTGCATAGTAATGCTGTATTAATGAGTTGCTGATGAATCTCTTTCTATAAATTATACAACACGCCTAACTACTCAAGTAATACTGAATTGCGAAAAAGAAACATCCTTATAACTCCAAAAATAATAATCTTATTAACTAACAGTTTATTGCGTCGGATTAAGCGTCTCATTTCCAATTAAAATATATCTTTGAATTGAAATTTGAATGAAATACAGGGTCATGAAAAATCGAAGAATGTGGAAAACAGGATTACAGATATCTCGGCAACTAATAATTCGATCAACTTCGTTCTTTATACAAAATTTGTGTTACTTTATTGCCTTTTACGATCACTCCTTAAAATAAAAAATTTCGAAAATTTTTATAGACCTTTCATCAGAACGAATTTTTCGAGAGCCCGAAAAAAATAGTTCCGGATAATCGAGGTTACTGATATTAAATAGGCTTCGTTCCATTCTTACTTACTAAGTACATACAAAATTTCAAGTCTCTATCTCAATTAGTTTGGGAGATAGAGCGTTTACAGACAGACAGACAGACGGATGGACGGCAATTTTTTTTTTTTTCTAAAAGTATGTTTTTCGAAATCTCCAGTGTCGAAAACGTGTAAATCCGTCAAAAAAAATTTTCGATTTTCAAAACGATTGCAAGGCTTACCCTATACTACGTATGATGGGTAAGTACAAATGGCTTCGTTGCAAATGGATTACTACTGTTGGAAAAGTAGTTTTACAGGCATTTCAGAATTTATTGGCATATTCACCATCGTTTTCTTGGACGTGGAAAATGATGGTAGTTAAGCAAACCACTGCCAAAAAGTGAAGTGGTGCGGATTTGTGATACAGTTTTAATCATAATCAAATCTTTTTAATAATTCTTTTTTTGTAATCGTCAATTTCCGAAAATCGGCTTAAAATACCATCTTTGACTACATTTGGTGAAAAAGAAATCCTTACAATGAAATGGGAAATTGTGTGTTTGATTTTTTAGTATTTAAAAAGAACGTGCAAATTTTACAAATTTAATATAAAAATACCCGCAAATTCTATGCATTTACGAATGAAAATAACTTTGCTAATATGCCTAAATAAGGCAATTTGGATTCATGTACAAACCTAAGAAACAGATTTGGCATATGTAACCCATTCTCAAAAATAAAAACAAATAGCCCCTTGTTAAAAAAGAGGTGTGGATCCGTCCTCGGATAGTGAATAGGTAACGTAAAATTTCTGTCTGTCTTTGTGCATCCCAAATACGCATCTGAAACATAGATGAGATATCCATGACCATATGATAGCCAAGAACCTTTGCAATTTGCAATTATGGGTGTTCTTAAATCAAAAAGGGCAACTTTGTGACACATGCATTAATTTATTTTTGTTCGGAAATGCATGAAAAAAGCAGGTGTTGTTATTCAGACACTGTCTAATTGCACTCATTCTTTTGTTTTTTAAAAAACACAATAGATTTTTCATAACAAGCCTTCAAACTTGACACTTGAGCCTATTTCCCGACGAAAGCAGAAAAACCGGTCGAAAAGGTGGAGAAAAACGGGTGATTGCGTCATCGAAATAGCTTATAACTCGATAAGTAATTTAATGATCATAAAATGGAAAAATAAGTTCCATTCGAAATCGCTTTCCTAGTCAGGCATTAAAATTTCATAACTTTCCGTTAAAAAATGAATTTTTAAATGTGTCAAAACGTTTTTCGGTTGTTGAGCGGATCAGTTAAGAACACCCTTATATGAGCTTATTATAGGAATCTTATCTTGCGCCCATGACGTTCAAATTTATCCCGACTGCATTTGATAATGGGGATCGTCTCCTTTCCCGAGAACTGACCCAAGTCCGAGTTTTATCCTTACAAAAGAAGATCACCACAATGGCCAAAACAGCAATTGAGAGCACGTATCTTGCATTTGGTCCAAAAATCTTGTATGGAGAAGGCTTTTTATACTGCCACAGGTGTACCCTTACATTATGTGGAGGCCCAATGTCTACGGCCAAACCCCCGCAGCTCTCCTTTTTACATAAATCAGGGTACGTTTGTAGAAGATCACTCCCAGATCCATAGATAAAAATGGCCTCACCTGAAGCGTGTACAACACCTATTCTGGAATAATTGCCCCTTCGCCTCCAACCATCTATTTTGTGAACAAAAACTCTCGTTTACCACGAAATGGAATACAACAGGTTGCCATCTTTCTTTTGTTCAACTTTGAGAAGTACCTATCGCTCAAACCCCTTGCCCAACAACGCGACATTTTCTGACATTTCAAGAATCGTTTTTAAACATTCACAAAATTGGCAAACATGACAGTTGATACAATTTAGAATCGAATGGGTTTTTCCATTTTTTGATAAATAAATTACTTATCGAGTTTTTCGCGATTGTGGTCACACACGACGAGACGACCTTGTTATTTATTTATTTTATTTTCATTTCCGTGTCGCATCGGGAAATTTGATTCGAAATACAAAATTTGACAGTATGTTCTGAAAAAACGTCTGTCTGTGCTCCTCAAAAAATAAAAACTTCTTTCGATCATTTAGAGTCACTTCTAAATGAAAACACATACTTAATTTCGTTCGTTTCCGAATAAAAATGAAATCAGAAAAGCGTCAGAACTAGAGATCTACACGGGTCGGCTCGAGGTTCAAAGCCCGATTTCGTCTCGCAGTTCGGACTCGGGCCTGCTTTCGTTCAAGACTCTCGGGACGGAACTGGTCTCCACTCTTCTTGGGTCGGGACGGGCCCGGGCCAAACTTTTTCCAAAAGGGTCGGACCGAACTTTTTTTTTTCTGTACAAAGCTGGGACTTTTTTCATTCGTAGTCTGCACGACCTGTCCAAAAAAATGTTGCAAAAAATGCATACATTTTTAAATTGCCATTATTCTACAATTTTTTTTTTCTTTTTAAATATTTGTAGATTTCTACGGTTTTTTATCCTTTTTCTTCCACATTTTTTTTTTTCTTTTCTATGCAATTCCGTCTTAGAGGATTTCACTGTATACCATTTTTGCAGATTTTTAAACTTCAATACATGGAATGTGGCTTAACAACATCAACGATAACTGAAAAATTTGCATACAAAAAATATCGGTATTTTTATAAAAATGAAGATTTTAAACATGAAAAAAAAGGTTAAAATAAATATTTTTGGTCAGAAGTCTTCATACATGTCAAATTTTTAACCAAATGGATGTAAAAATCAATGTTTTGTAGAAATTCCCTCTGGTCGGGCCGATATACATACATACATATACATATATATATATATATATATGAGCTGGGTTGAACTTTTAACTTTTTTATCGGACCGGGCTCGGGGCGATTTTTAATTTTTGTATCGGGCCGGGCCGAATTTTTATTTGTATGAGTCGAGCCAGGCCCGGGCCTGAAAATTTTGGCCCATGCAGTCCTCCAGTCAGAACATAGCGCCATTAGATTTGAGAGAAGCCCAGCCATAACTCTATTCGTTTTATTTCCATTACTAGCAGCCTCCGCCCGCTACGCTGGTCAGTATCTTTAAAATAATCTTGAATCAAACGAAATATATTTAAATAAACAATCTTAATATCGAATCAAATACCCACAATTTTTGTCTGATTTATGTAATCTTACATTGGTCCGTTCAAAGTTCATTTTGACGACAAAATACCTCTAAAATGACTAAATAACTGACAAATTACAAAAGTACTAAAGTAATTAAGATTTTTTTTTTAGTAGGTGAATTCCATTTGAATTGCTTCTACCTGAATTTGCTTCTGAGGTACGGTGAAACATGTTATTATTTTAGACCATCCGATGAACTTCCTAAAGGAAAGATTTATATATATATATATATATAGATAGATAGATAGATAAGGATTCAAAATTTCAGGTTTTTGCGCCGAAGACATCGCCAAATTAGGAAAATGTGAAGTATCTCACCAAGTACTGGATTTAAAAGAATTTGCTTAGTACCATTCAATTAAGCATGAAAAAATGCACTAAAATATCCACACACACACACACAAAAAAATAATAATAATTAGTAAAATATTAATAAAAAGTCGAAATAAAAATCGTTTAATGACATTTTAAACACGTGAATCTATTTAATGTCATTGAATGCGACATTCACGATCATCCATTATTGGCATCTAATCTGATAGTTTGGCGATAATTTTTTGGTCGACGGGATAACCTAGTAGTACCGTTTTTTTTATTAGAATGAATGATAAATTAATTGCAAATATTTCTTCATGGTAATGATTTTTCTTTCACATTCAAAATATTTTTTTTAGGTACTTCTAGGTTATCCCGTCGACCAGAAATTATCGCCAAACTATAAGATTAAATGCCAATAATGGATGATCGTGAATGTCACATTCAATGACATTAAATGCGATTCACGTGTTTAAAATATCATCAAGGGATTTTTATTTCGACTTTTTATTAATATTCTACTAATTATTTGTTTTTTCGTTATTTAAAATAAAAATTATGTCATCATGTATAATTTGGCTATTAGTTTGGCGATTTGTATAATTTGGCGAAATTGGTCGACGGGATAACCTAGAAGTACCCCTTTTTAGTGATGGTAAAATAATTGCAGATGAAAAAGATATAATAGTAAGGCTAAAACACTATTTAATGACTGCTTGGCATATGACTTGGCGGAGACTCGATAAGTACGCTAATTCTATCAACCTAAATATCCATATAGAGTGTAAACAAACAATTGGTGCCATTTGATTATTCCGTCGATCAATTTCGCCAAATTATACAAATGGATATAATTTTTATTTTAAATAACCAAAGAATTAATAAATTGCTAAAATATTAATAGGAAAAGAGATAAAATATCGAATTAAAATTAGTTGACGACGTAACAATTTGCAAAACATATTTAATGTCAAAAGAATGTGACATTTACGATCATCCATTATTGATATTTAACCTTATACTTTGGCCACAGTTTTTTGGTCGATGGGAGATCAAGTATTGCCAAATAATGTAATATTGCCAAAAAATGTAAACAAATTATATAAACAATAATATTGCCAATAATATTTAGATGCAGATATCATCTACGTATCACGTTGGCACGATTACAACAAAATTGCGATTTTATGCCTCACGTGGTAATCCAGTAATAGTCGTTTATTTATCAGTAAACTATTTCATTATTTTTCTTTTCTATTTTAAAATCATACAAATTGTTTTGTTCCATAATTACTAATTGAATTAATTAATTTATTATTAATATTATACCAGATTACATTTTCTTGGCAACGGGAAAGAAAAATGGTTATTTTTTATCGGAAAAATTTTAATTGATTCTGTATGAAAATAATGAAATTTTGAATTATTAAGAAAAATATTTTACTAAATCAATTAAAAATTAGCCTATGTTCATCGGAAATAGTGTAGCTTTCCAACGGTGAAAGAATTTTTCAAATCCGTCAAGTAGTTTCGGAGCCTATTCAATTCAAACAAACAAACAAACAAACAAACAATCAAATCTTTCCTCTTTATAATATTAGTATAGATAAAGTACTTTAATACTTTGCTTTGCTTAGTATTTTAATTGCCTTAGTACTTTAATGTTTTGCCCAGATGGTACGTTAAAGTACCGTAAACCGGGGCTATTTTGTTATGATTTAGATATATTTTTGTATATAACTGTTTTTTATTCTTCGAAAGGCAATAAAGTTACCCCAGGTTTGGGGTAACTTTGTCACCTAACTACCAATATGCTTGCTTGCAAGTAGGCGATTTATGACATATTTGCCTCAGATATTGATGTAAATTGAACAAGTACACCTTTATATCACAGCTAGAGTTAATTGAACGATTCTGTTTTATGATTTATCAACAGGGGATCGGGATCATTTAATATTATATGTTATTTTCACTCATATATTTTTTTCTCTGGCTGAAAGCATTAATCATATCACCTGGAATGCTTTTAGTCAATATAGGGATATTAACACCCAACGGTCAAGATTTACATATTTTCTTGTAGAATGTACAGATAAAATGATAGTAAATAAACAGATTTTGGCAGATTTTCATCTGTAGGATTACAGAATTTTTTTTACAGTGTAAGTCGGCTCGGCTCCTAAGGTCTTGGAAATCAACTACTCTTTATCATGAGTAAGGATTGTCGGATGATCCCACATACTTAGTGTGTTTTTCAAGACATTTATTGGAAAGAATATTACATTTTATTTGGACGTTGCGGCAACTAGTTTTTTACTCATGCCATTATTGACAGCTGACATTGAATTTGCCACATTCTCTTCAGTGTCACTGCGACAATATTGGCACATGCTTTTTTTTTTTTTTTTTTTTTTTTTCCGTAGGTTCTCATTTTACACTTAGTGCCTAAGATTTGCAAGAAAAGCTGGAATTAGTCACATGAATAAATATACATAAAACACTAATAAATATGTCTGCGCACGAGGTGACAAAGTTACCCAGTGGTACCAAAGTACCGGTTGACGGTACCATTAAAATAACTTGTCACAAAACTCATTTAATACATCAATCAGTAGTAATATGTAGGTTCAGATATTTGTTTAGTTGATGCAAATGCTGAAGAAAGTGGTAAAAGAAATTTCAGAAGTGAAAATGCAATGATGAAATAAGGTGATTCTCTTCCAATACCCTGCCTAGAATCAGATCTGAAACCTGTTGACATTCATGATCCTAATACTCTAGGTCCTATACCAATTGACTTTCATTATTCTAATTTCTCAAGTTCTAAATCAATTGACTCTGATTCAATATTTCCAAAACTTTATGTTCCCACTGGTTCCATTATTGATGCTATTGAATGTTTAAAAACTAATCTTATTTTTTTTCCCCCTATAAGTACTGAAAAGATGTAGTAGCTACAAAAAAGCTCCTGAAAGAGGGAGAAATGTGATGTTGCTAATTTAAATTTAAAATGTACAGATGGCAGCACCCTGCAATGTCCCCCCCGAAATCATGAATATTACTTCCAAAAAGTAAATAGAATATTCTGTTCTGTGATCACTTGTACAGTATACTGTGACTTATGTTTGTTTTGCTAAATGCTAATAAAATATTTAATATGAATTTATGCTGCCTCTTCATTTATAGTTGTGATCATTATTAATTGATTAGCTATAAAAACACTTTATCCTTACTTATTTATTCTAAGAAACATGTAAATATGTAAGCAAGTTCAAAAATCAAACAATTGAAAATTACTGAACATAAACTCGTCGCAGACATTTTGGAATTATGTTATGAATTTGGAATTTTGTTTTAATATTCACAGTAATTAAGTAAAAAATATTATACAAATATACTCTCTAATATACCTGCCTAAAGCGACAGCTTTCCTGGTCACTTGAGATTCCATCTAAGAAAATTTTATTGTATTGAATAAGCGAAATAATCTTATATATTAAAATATATGTTTAAATCTATGCAGAGGTGTAAAAACATGGAGCACTGGAAGCAGAAAAATACATTGATATAAGCCTACACTGTTAAAAAAATTTCTGTGAAATTACAGGGAATGTACGGATAATCCATTATCTTAAGTCTTATGTAAAGTTACAGAGATTAAAAAAACTGAGAAATTATTCGGTAAATTTACAATAGAATACGTGCGAATTAACATTGTCAAAATATACAAGACTCTGTAAAATTTATTTTTTATTATAATTTTTTAATTTAGTTTTCAAAAATAGAGAACTACTCAATTTTCAGTGGGCTTCAAAGAATTTTAATTTCCCGAGTAAATTTGAACTACTGCATCAGTAAACTATAACACAAGTTGTTTCTGTGGTCGCCCTGGAGTTTGAACCCAAGACCTCTCGACAGTGGAAGAACACTTTTCTAACTGAGATACAGGAGCTATTGCTATTGATTACAAACTATGTCTTTTATGATTTAGCGGGAGAAAATCCCCGCTAAATCTAATAAGATGATTTTTCCGTTTCTAAATTAGTCTAAATTTATATATATATATATATATATAAAATCTTTAAACTAATTTTTTTCTTTAATATTTCTAATAAAATTGCAAAAGAATTTTACAAGTATGTATTTTGAATTACAAAATTAATAAAGATAAAAATATTTTAAAATAAAAACATAGAAATCCCTACAGAGAATTAGATATAAGATAAAGGAAAAAGTGTAAAGTTTGTAAAATGATGACTAAGAAACTCAATCGAATACCTTTAACCGAGAACTACTGTAAATTTACAGAGAGTTTCGCTTTTTTTCTGTATTTTTACAGAATTTTTTTTACAGTGTACAAGTCAACCGCTAAAAATCAGGCCTGCGGTTGTTTTCCACCAGGATATGACTTAACAGACCAATTGAGTTTTAATATACGAATTGAGTTTAAACTAATTCTAGGGTTTCAACCTCCAACTCGATGAGATGATTGCCTGTGCTGCCGCCTCCCGGTATAACAGGACCTCACCAATGGCAGAGAGGTTCCGCTCTCGAAGCTGGTAGACGGGAGGTACTGAGTTCGAACCCAATCGCGCCTGTCAGCCTAATCGTTCGGTGTTTTCATTGTTTTCTTCGGGGCACTCCACCCAGGTCCTATATCCCTCGTGCAAATAATCGGCCGATATAAATAACACCAACACACCGAATCTAACAGGATTTTGAGTAATTATGATCTTCAAATGTGTTCATTCGGTTTATTGTTGTGCAAGTCTCATTGTGTTCTCAATTTACAAGTTTTTCGGATAAGCAATTCCGTAAGTACGCGCGCGATAAATCCTCGACTCTCAAAATAGTCATCGCAGGTGATCAGAGATATTACGTAATCACGAAACAACAATAAAATCGCAATCTGCATTCTTTTCTGGAGAGGGGGGGGGGATAAGGGGGCTCTTATGCAACACACAAAAGAAAGAATTCGGAATACAACCACGTGACACAGTTTTATGAAGGAGGGGATACGAACTATCATTATTATGGACGGGACCGGAAGACGATTTTTTTTTTTTTTTTTTTTTTTTTTTTTTAAACATCTGCATGTGAGCACGAAGACGTGGAAGATGAAAAAAATGACTCGAGGCATCTCATTGGATTCCGATTTGTGTTCCCTGCAGTGGTGTAACCATAGGGTGTATCGAAGCCCCTAAAAAATAAAAAATAATAAAAAATCAAAAGTTAGCTTCTACCGGATTTTTTCAAAATGGAGAACAGAAGCAATTTTTACCCCGTCAGTGAAGGGGTCCCTTTCTATTCATCTTGCTGTTTTTAAATCTTTGGGAGTGGAATGCTTTCGTATATTTAAAATCCCCCCCCCCCCTCCAGAAGTTGATATTCGAAATTTCTTTTTCTGTGTACTCTTATCTTTGTCTCCTTTTTCATTAGCTGTCAAAATATTTCTTAAGGTTGTTCTTAAATCAAAAAGGGCAACTTTGTGACACATCCATTAATTTATTTTTGCTCGGAAATGCATGGAAATAGCAGGTGTTGTTATTCAGAAACTGTCTAATTGCACTCATTCTTTTGTTTTTTTAAAAACACAATAGATTTTTCATAACAAGCCTTCAAAGTTGACACTTTTGAGCCTATTTCCCGACGAAAGCAGAAAAACGGGTGATTGCGTCATCGAAATAGCTTATAACTCGATAAGTAATTTAATTATCATAAAATGGAAAAATAAGTTCCATTCGAAATCGCTTTCATAGTCAGGCATTAAAATTTTATAACTTTCTGTTAAAAAATGAATTTGTAAATGTGTCAAAACGTTTTTCGCTTGTTGAGCGGATCAGTTAAGAACACCCTTAAGGATATATTCGAAAAAATAATTTTCCACTCTCAACAGATCGAAATTTTCTGATACATTTCCAGACTTATTTTTAAAGGTAAAGATATGAAACTTACTGAGGAGATTTTTGAAGACACGTATAAGATGCCGTGTGATGTCATTTTTCGCATAATTCATTTAAAAATTTAATTTATCAACAATTTTTTTCTCCGTATGACCCTTTTTTTCATTCCCAGATCTTCCGCTTCGGAAAATTGGGTTCAAAATGCCGTTTTTGACAGCATTTTTTTTCAATATTTTCTGCATTTATCAAAGAATCGACAATCACGTCACCCTGTGTATTTTCTAAATAAGACAATTTGCCAGTTTGTCTGCATATGAGAGCAGAAATGAATTTTAAATTAAATTGGAAAATAAGCAGTTTGAATCGAAATACACTCTTAAAATGTCTCCTCCCCCTCCCCACAGAAGTTCATATTCGAAACTTCTTTTTCTGTGTAACTCTTTTTTCATTAGTTTTCAAAATATCTCTTAAGGCTGTTCTCAAACTCAACTGCTTTGCTCAACAAGCGGAAAACGTTTTGACATATTTACAAGTTAATTTTTGAACGGAAAGAAATGAAATTGCAAAGCCTGACTATAAAACTGATTTGGAATCTAACTTAATTTTTCATTTTGTGATCAATGAACTATCGATTGAGTTATAAAGCTTTTTTGATCATGTGACAAGGCTTTTTTTCCCCCTTCGAAATTTGGTTTTCTCCCCTCGCGTGGAAAGTCCGTTCAAAACGACTACTTTGACACTATTTCTTGAAAAACCGATTGTGTGTGCAAAAAAAAAAAAAAAAAAAGGGGGGGGGAAACTGAGTGCAATTAGCTAATTTCTGGATAACAAAAAACTTGCTAGTTTCATGCATTTCCGATCAAAAATTAAATTAAAATTTGTGTCACAAAGTTGTCCTTTTTGATTTAAAAACAACCTTAAACATATATATGCTATATGTCATAAATATATTAGACATATGCTATAATTTTATGTGAATTGTTAATTTACTCGCAACTTTTAAGACATAAAATATTACATCAATCCTGAACTTTTTGTAAACTGAGAAAACAAGTCGAAAATTGTACTTAAAACGTGGCAAATGAGATACGTTTGTAATACACTACTAGTTTTATAAATATTCAGATCTTGGTGCAATAGCTGCTGTGCACTCTCAAGAAAAAAAATGCACGAATACAAAATTCATTGCGGTTTTATATACTATTAAATTCAATCATAATGGATGGACTTTCAGATATGACCTTACTGACATGGCAACCTGGCATCATTACCTGTCATGGGATAATGTTTAATTAATGACGTATGATAGGGTATTACAAAATGAAGAAAATTTTTATTCATATCTTTTTAAGTTTTGAATCGATTTTCATAGAATTTGAAGTGGCTTGATAAAAATATGCACGATTCTATATATATTAAATTTCAAATCAGTAGATTGCATGGTTTTTGCATTGTTATACGCGAGCAAACGGGCTGAGCAGATGTTGATTATGGGTATTTAAACAATTATGCATCTCTAAGTTAAAAAATTAATTTCGAGAGACGATAATTTAAATATAAGAATGGATTTTATCCTCATAGGTTTATATTAGCGAAGGAATTTGACTAATAGCTTTAATATAAAAAATACAAATGAAAAAAAAATAAATAAAAATTAGTTTTTACGGTGGTTTGGGGGGAACAGAACAACTTTACATCATTATTTTTTTATATTTTTTTCTCTTAATGTTTAATTATTTTTAATCAAGAAAGAAAAAAATGAATTTATTAAATTAAATTTGTGAATCTAGGATAGTTCAATAAACACCCCCCCCCCTTACCCTTTCCAAATTCGAACGTAAGATTTCATATACCGGACGGCAGCAGCACAGACAATTATCTCATTGAATTCACGGTTAAAATTTTAGAATTAGTTAAAGTTCGATTCAGCTGTTAAAGCATAATCGATATGCCAAGCCATATTTTGGTGGAAAATATCTGAAAATGCAATTTAAGCGATTGACTTGTAGGTTTAACATTGGGTTTACCTGCTCCCAATCTTTGATGGTTTTATATGCTTAAGCGCAAGAAAACACGATGGTAAATTTCAACCACCTGTTGCGTTTTAATATGCGAATCCAATCTTAGCTAATTCTGGAATTTCAGCTGTGAACTCGATGAGGAGATTATTTTTGCTGCAGTGCCCGGTATATCAGGAAACCCCAATTTTACCTCGTACATACAGCGCCTGATTACCAAATAGGCACGAGAAGCATTTTCTTCCCTTAGAAATTTTTGTAGGGCCTGAAATTGAGAAAACAGGGCCTCCCAAAATTTTATATTGAATTTATTGAGGTGTAATGTTAGATCCATATTTATTTGAGATATTGAATTTGGATATTACTAGATTTGATTTGTATGGACAACATAAAGTATTAATAATTTACTAAAATTGTGAAACATTTCAAAATATTGATATTTTACGTCGTGCATACATGCTGAATTAAACCTTTTTATCTAAAATGCATTTTTACCATTAATTCGTTTTTCCAACTTTTCCTTGACTGTATCTAATTTTTGCGTACGCGGAATTTAAGAGTCCTTTAAAGGTGTTCTTAAATCAAAAAGGGTAACTTTGTGACACATGCTATAATTTATTTTTGTTCGGAAATGCATAGAAATAGCAGATGTTATTATTCAGAAACTGTCTGATAGCACTCAATTTTCTGTTTTTTTTTTTTTTTTTTTTTTAAACCACAATAGATTTTTCATAACAAGCCTTCAAAGTTGACACTTTTGCGCACATTCCCGACGAAAGCAGAAAAACCGGTCAAAAAGCAGGAGAAAAACGGGTGATTACGTCATCGAAATTGCTTAGAACTGGATAGATAATTTAATTATCATAAAATGGAAAAATAAGTTCGATTCGAAATCGCTTCCATAGTCAAGCATTTCGATTTCATAACTTTTTGTTAAAAAATGAATTTGTAAATGTGTCAAAACGTTTTACGCTTGTTAAGCGGAGCAGTTGAGAACACTTGGAATAATATATTGTAGCTTTGATGAATTTTGGCATTTCGGGGTATGGAGAATTTAGAAAATATTTCTTGATTGAAAAGGGGCTACGAAAAGACCACTGTGCTTACCAGTGTTGAATCCATGGAGTGGCCCGGAGGGGATATCCCCCCCCCGGATCAGTGAAATGTCCCCCCCTGGAAAATGTGAAATTTTGTGTTTTCAATGGTCAAAAAGTGTAATCCCCCCGGAACTCTAAAATATCCCCCCCCGGAGCCACACAATTCCCTCCCGGAGAAAAGTGTCTGAATTCAACACTGATGCTTACCAAAGCTTCACAGACGCAGCCTTAGGCTGCGAGCGAACAGCACTAGTTTTTATTACACTAAAAGAGCAATCAATCAATCTTTGTTTCCGAAGGGATCAAGGGTGAAACCTCTTTAAATGATTTTTGAGGGACTGACCCTACCAAATTGACAAAGGAAGGGGAACTTTTATCTACCCCATCTTCAATCGTAAAGCTGTCAACTGATTTCGCGTTAGATTCCTCTCTTGAAGTTCAGATTCAGTGCACTGAAAAAGCAGTTTTAGATCAAAGCGCCGACACGAAAAATCAAAGATAGCGCAAGAAGTTAGTGCTATGTGCGCGGACCTTAATCGGGTCCTACGTACATAAAATAAAAGTAGGTACGTAAGGGACGTAGAATATAATGAAGTTCTTTTGTAGAGGTTCAACAGCAGATGGAAAGACAAACTTGGCAGCACTGACAATGACTGAGTAGAGAGTCTATATTCTTTTGCAAAGAATGCAAATGCACAACTTCTTCCCTTACTGCTTGGATGGGTGCTGCCAAACGATTCTAATTTCCATCTCTAACGGACCGTTTATAATGTAGTCGAGAGATTTAAAACTTCGAGTAGCATTCTAAAAAGCTTTAGTCATGTTCGGATGACACGATACTCGGGACTAACGAACTGGAAAGGTGTACGATACCCCATTGTTCATTTAAAGGGCTTGAATCAGAGTTTTTGAAAAATCAATTTTGATCGCAATTTCAATTAAAAAACTTACTTTTTTAGAAAAAAAAACTAATTAGATGTGTCCATCCCAAAAAACATCTCTCCCTCATACACCTCTAAAGAGAGAAAAAAAAAAAAACTCACATATTTTAATATTTAAAAAAGTACTTTCAAATGTTAATACTCCAATATCATTAATTCAATACAATATCATTTTTTTTTCTCTGCTTCTAAATCTTTCTAAACTTCTGCTTCGGTCAATTAATCGGAGTAAAAACGAGTTAAGGGTGTATTTCGATTCAAACTGCTTATTTTCCGATTTATTTTAAAATTCATTTTTGCTGTCAAATGCGTCAAACTGGCAAATCGTCTTATTTAGAAAGCACACAAGGTGCCGTGATTATCGATTCTGTGATAAATGCAGAAAATGTAGCAAAAAAAAAAAAAAAAAAAAGCAATCAAAAACTGTATTTTGAACCAAATCTTCCGAAGCGGGAGATCTGTGAACGGAAAAAAGGGTTATACTGAGAATATAATTGTTTATAAATCAAATTCTAATGTATTGAGGGAAAAATGAAATCACACGGCACCTTATACGTCTGCTCAAAAATCACCTCAGCAAGATTCATATCTTCACCTTTAAAAATGAGTCTGAAAATATATCAGAAAATTTCGAGCTGTTGAAGGTGGAAAAGCGTTTTTTCGAATACATCCTTAATCTCGACCATGATATTTATTAAAATCAACGCATTTTTTTAATTATTATTATTCTGTTTCAGGTTAGCTGTTTACGAAAAACCAGCTTAGCAGAATGTGAAGTTCCGATCGCTGCACGAGCTATCGATGTACAGGAGAACTACGAAAAATGGAGAAAATTAGACAAAAGTTGCTGTTATAGCACTTTTACAAAAGAAATGCATGGCTGTTACAAAACATGCTAAGCTGATATGAAAGAAATCCATGGAATTTGAATGAATTCCAAAACAACAAAATTTTTGGTATAGTCATTTAAAACAGCAAAACTCTTAACAGCTTTTTAGATAGAAGGAAGATTCGAATTTGTAGGATGCTAGAAATGCATAGATTTAAGAAATTTTTAAATGTGGCCAGAACGGAGTCTGACAGCTAAAACCAAGTCATCATACAAAATCGACTTCCCATCACCATACTTGCCAAAGCACTGTATTATTCTTTTCTTTTCTTTTTTTTCTTTATCTGTATAACTACTTTTACAGCAGCAACCATATTCATGCAAAGAAAATTTATATGCATTCATTTTTCCCTCACTTTGCCTATATAACTACTTTTACAGCAGCAACCATATTCATGCAAAGAAAAATTTATATGCATTCATTTTTCCTTCCTTTGCCTGTATAACTACTTTTACAGCAGCAACCATATTCATGCAAAGAAAAATTTATATGCATTCATTTTTCCCTCACTTTGCCTGTATAACTACTTTTACAGCAGCAACCATATTCATGCAAAAAAAAATTTATATGCATTCATTTTTCCCTCCTTTGCCTGTATACCTACTTTTACAGCAGCAACCATATTCATGCAAAGAAAAATTTATATGCATTCATTTTCCCCTCACTTTGCCTGTATAACTACTTTTACAGCAGCAACCATATTCATGCAAAGAAAATTTATATGCATTCATTTTCCCCTCACTTTGCCTGTATAACTACTTTTTCAGCAGCAACCATATTCATGCAAAGAAAATTTATATGCATTAATTTTTCCCTCACTTTGCCTGTATAACTACTTTTACAGCAGCAACCATATTCATGCAAAGAAAAATTTATATGCATTCATTTTTCCCTCCTTTGCCTGTATAACTACTTTTACAGCAGCAACTATATTCATGCAAAGAAAAATTTATATGCATTCATTTTTCCCTCCTTTGCCTGTATAACTACTTTTACAGCAGCAACCATATTCATGCAAAGAAAAATTTATATGCATTCATTTTTCCCTCACTTTGCCTGTATAACTACTTTTACAGCAGCAACCATATTCATGCAAAGAAAAATTTATATGCATTCATTTTTCCCTCACTTTGCCTGTATAACTACTTTTACAGCAGCAACCATATTCATGCAAAGAAAATTTATATGCATTCATTTTTCCCTCCTTTGCCTGTATAACTACTTTTACAGCAGCAACCATATTCATGCAAAGAAAATTTATATGCATTCATTTTTCCCTCACTTTGCCTGTATAACTACTTTTACAGCAGCAACCATATTCATGCAAAGAAAATTTATATGCATTCATTTTTCCCTCACTTTGCCTGTATAACTACTTTTACAGCAGCAACCATATTCATGCAAAGAAAATTTATATGCATTCATTTTCCCCTCTCTTTGCCTGTATAACTACTTTTACAGCAGCAACCATATTCATGCAAAGAAAATTTATATGCATTCATTTTCCCCTCACTTTGCCTGTATAACTACTTTTACAGCAGCAACCATATTCATGCAAAGAAAAATTTATATGCATTCATTTTTCCCTCACTTTGCCTGTATAACTACTTTTACAGCAGCAACCATATTCATGCAAAGAAAATTTATATGCATTCATTTTCCCCTCACTTTGCCTGTATAACTACTTTTACAGCAGCAACCATATTCATGCAAAGAAAATTTATATGCATTCATTTTCCCCTCACTTTGCCTGTATAACTACTTTTACAGCAGCAACCATATTCATGCAAAGAAAAATTTATATGCATTCATTTTTCCCTCACTTTGCCTGTATAACTACTTTTACAGCAGCAACCATATTCATGCAAAGAAAATTTATATGCATTCATTTTTCCCTCCTTTGCCTGTATAACTACTTTTACAGCAGCAACCATATTCATGCAAAGAAAATTTATATGCATTCATTTTTCTCTCACTTTGCCTGTATAACTACTTTTACAGCAGCAACCATATTCATGCAAAGAAAATTTATATGCATTCATTTTCCCCTCACTTTGCCTGTATAACTACTTTTACAGCAGCAACCATATTCATGCAAAGAAAATTTATATGCATTCATTTTCCCCTCACTTTGCCTGTATAACTACTTTTACAGCAGCAACCATATTCATGCAAAGAAAATTTATATGCATTCATTTTCCCCTCACTTTGCCTGTATAACTACTTTTACAGCAGCAACCATATTCATGCAAAGAAAATTTATATGCATTCATTTTCCCCTCACTTTGCCTGTATAACTACTTTTACAGCAGCAACCATATTCATGCAAAGAAAAATTTATATGCATTCATTTTTCCCTCACTTTGCCTGTATAACTACTTTTACAGCAGCAACCATATTCATGCAAAGAAAATTTATATGCATTCATTTTCCCCTCACTTTGCCTGTATAACTACTTTTACAGCAGCAACCATATTCATGCAAAGAAAATTTATATGCATTCATTTTCCCCTCACTTTGCCTGTATAACTACTTTTACAGCAGCAACCATATTCATGCAAAGAAAAATTTATATGCATTCATTTTTCCCTCACTTTGCCTGTATAACTACTTTTACAGCAGCAACCATATTCATGCAAAGAAAATTTATATGCATTCATTTTTCCCTCCTTTGCCTGTATAACTACTTTTACAGCAGCAACCATATTCATGCAAAGAAAATTTATATGCATTCATTTTTCTCTCACTTTGCCTGTATAACTACTTTTACAGCAGCAACCATATTCATGCAAAGAAAATTTATATGCATTCATTTTTCCCTCCTTTGCCTGTATAACTACTTTTACAGCAGCAACCATATTCATGCAAAGAAAATTTATATGCATTCATTTTTCTCTCACTTTGCCTGTATAACTACTTTTACAGCAGCAACCATATTCATGCAAAGAAAATTTATATGCATTCATTTTTCCCTCCTTTGCCTGTATAACTACTTTTACAGCAGCAACCATATTCATGCAAAGAAAATTTATATGCATTCATTTTTCCCACCTTTGCCTGTATAACTACTTTTACAGCAGCAACCATATTCATGCAAAGAAAATTTATATGCATTCATTTTTCCCTCCTTTGCCTGTATAACTACTTTTACAGCAGCAACCATATTCATGCAAAGAAAATTTATATGCATTCATTTTTCTCTCACTTTGCCTGTATAACTACTTTTACAGCAGCAACCATATTCATGCAAAGAAAAATTTATATGCATTCATTTTTCCCTCCTTTGCCTGTATAACTACTTTTACAGCAGCAACCATATTCATGCAAAGAAAATTTATATGCATTCATTTTTCTCTCACTTTGCCTGTATAACTACTTTTACAGCAGCAACCATATTCATGCAAAGAAAATTTATATGCATTCATTTTTCCCTCCTTTGCCTGTATAACTACTTTTACAGCAGCAACCATATTCATGCAAAGAAAATTTATATGCATTCATTTTTCCCACCTTTGCCTGTATAACTACTTTTACAGCAGCAACCATATTCATGCAAAGAAAATTTATATGCATTCATTTTTCCCTCCTTTGCCTGTATAACTACTTTTACAGCAGCAACCATATTCATGCAAAGAAAATTTATATGCATTCATTTTTCTCTCACTTTGCCTGTATAACTACTTTTACAGCAGCAACCATATTCATGCAAAGAAAAATTTATATGCATTCATTTTCCCCTCACTTTGCCTGTATAACTACTTTTACAGCAGCAACCATATTCATGCAAAGAAAAATTTATATGCATTCATTTTTCCCTCACTTTGCCTGTATAACTACTTTTACAGCAGCAACCATATTCATGCAAAGAAAATTTATATGCATTCATTTTCCCCTCACTTTGCCTGTATAACTACTTTTACAGCAGCAACCATATTCATGCAAAGAAAATTTATGTGCAAATATTTCTTATTTACCAATTGATATCTCTTTCCTGTAGAAATCATTGTTAAAAAAAATTAAAATGTTTGTGAATAATTTCAAATGAAATATGCTAACATAAATATACAACTTACAAATTTATACAAGTTCAATGCACATATCGCCAAAACATGCACTCGCAATGATAATTAATAATGTAGAAATCAGCCATAAATGATTCAAAACTGCCTAAAATCAGTTATAATCGGTGCAAACGGCTACGGTTAGACAATCGTTATTCTATAAAATAACTAGTTAAATCGTTAAATTCAACAATTGTACATACTTTAATGAATGCGATTAGTTATTTCATGAGATTACTAGGTATTTTATGAAATAACGGATTACGCGCTTTAACGGTAACATATATATCATCATTAGATTTTATTTCCAATCGTTTGGAACCAGTAATCTTAGAAGAAAATTAGAACTTATATGAGAAGTTAGTGCCAGTAACTTTCTTCTATTGTAGTTAGTTGCAGTGCTTACTTTTTTCTCTTTTTCATTGAAATGTTACAAACATTGTTCCCTTGTTCAGCTAACAGTGACCTAAGTTGAGGATTTTTTAAAATTATTTTCTATCATCAATGCATACCCTCCGAATAGGTAGCCGTTACGTTTACAAGTTGTTTTTATACAAATGAATAATCTAATCTAATCTCTGTTGTTAAAAGTGTGTTTAAAAAAAAAAAAAAAAAAAGGAAATGTGAATGAACGACGGACAGACAAAACCGAGGTCATAAACACCGTCTCAACTCTATAGGGAAGAGTTTCCAAAAAGGTAAAAATATACCTTAGTTAAATAAATATTTAAATGTAATCATAAACTGGCATTAAACGTATTCATCTTTATACAAATAAATAATCTAACCTCCTTTGTTAAAAGTTTGTAAGAAAAAAAAAAAAAAAAAAAAATGAAATATGAATGAAGGACGGACAGACAAGCCGAGGTCATTAAACACTGTCTCAAATCTATTGGGGAGAGTTTCCAAAAAGGTAAAAATACACTTTAGTTAAATAAATATTTAAACATATTCATCAATTAAACTCAAATTCATTTCTTCTCCTCTCATTGCCAAGAAATAAACTCAAGAAAAGAAAAATAGATGTGAATAAATTTCACTCTGGGAAAGTATGCCAACTTTTATCACTGAATATATACATATTATATCTGATACTGCAATTGGCATACACCCAGAATAGCCCCCGTTTTCTTCCATTCTTTTTTTTTATTGTTATTATTTTTCTTTCTTTCCTTTTCCCTCCTCTCAGGGGATATTATTCAATCCCCTGAACGGCCAACCCCCCAACCCCGGGCGCCATTTTGGCGCCAAAATTCTGAGGGGACCGTCAATCGCTGCATGCAAGATATAATTTGGTTCAATAAGAAAAGCACAAAATACGCTGATCTTTAGGTTCTAGAACACAATTCTATTCAAATTTACAGCGCCCCATTAAGGGCAGGGTACGCGGGTTGTTTTGCCCAGTGCCCATTGAATTCGGATGTCCAAAACTTTTCTAAACTTTTGTAGCAATGTTAGATTAAAAAAAAATAGTCTATATTCAGATGTAATGTTTCTGTATTTTTTTTAAACGGTAATCTCTGGAATTACCCAGTCGATTAAAAAAAAATAATGATAACAAAAAGCTGATGACTATCACGTCTACTCCAAAATAGGCTACATTTTATTACGGTATATATAATAGTTTCCAAGTGGTGCAATGGCACAAAAAGCGCTTTCTACGATACTGTTGGGACTAGAAGCACAAAATTTAGCGTGGTGGCTAATTCTAAGGTAAAAACGCTTTGTGCCTATTTGTATGTGTATCGCAGGGTTCTCGCTGGCTTTAGACCAAAGTAGTAGGAAAACAACAGTACGGGGACAGCCGGAGGTGGGGCTGTGGGGCCGCCCCTCCGCATCCCTCCGCGCCCCTCAGCCCCACCTCCGGCTGCCCCACCTGCGGCCCCGCCACCATCCCTCCTGGCCCCTCCTGCTCCCACCATCTCACCGCCGCCCTCCTGCGCCCCCTAGTGGAAAAAAGGAACATTCTATTCTAACAGGATAGGTGAACAACCTTCCCTAATTAAAAATATTATCAATCACATCTCAACATTGAATCATACTATAAGATGAAGATTAAATTTGTATTTGAATTTTAAACAACCGTAATTTTAATGAGTATTATTAATTAAGCGAAACAATTAAAATTTCAGTTTTTAACCATTTTATTTAGATTTCTTCAACTACAAGATGAGATTATCAATTTAACTCAAGAAAGTTAAACATATATTTGAATTTTGCTTCATAGACATCTTAATGAGTAGTATTAATTAAGTAAAAAACAATGGAAAATATCGATTTTATAGAAAAAGACTGATTTCTTACGATTTTTATCAACTGCAACATCAGTGTATCGACTTACAAGTTGAAAGTTAAACATGCATTCTAGTTTTTCAACAGCTATAATCTTAATGAGTATCGTTAATTAAGTAAAAAACAATGGAAAATATCAAGTTTTATAGAAAAAGACTGATTTCTTACGATTTTTTCAACTCAAACTTCAGAATATCAATTTGATAGAAAGAAATTTAAGCATCCATTCCAGTTTTGGACAACCATTTCCTTCATGAACATTATTAATTAAGCAAAACAGAAAATATTAAATTTTTAACTGATTTCTTCATATTTTTTATTTATTTATTTATTTTTTAATATAAAATCAGAATACACAACTTAAAATAGAAATTTAAACATATTTTTTAGTTTTTGAACAGTCGTTACCTCAAAGAATTTCGATAATTGAACAATTAACAAAGGAAACTAATGATTTTTTAACGAAAAAAGACGAATTAAACGAATTTGGTTAACTTTTACTCTAATTGGAAATTTCATCGTACTTTATGTATACCAACTAAGTAGAATTTTAATGCATAAACGAATAATTTAAAGAAATCCCCAACACACAAATGTGAACCTGCAGAGCATTTCTTATTACGTCATATCTAAACTAAAACTTTTTTCTGCAACCCCACCATGCATGCATTCCAGGTAGGGGAACATAACAAAGAATCTTGACGTCACAACTTACAAAGGTATACAAATGTTTACGTTCAAGAAAAAGTATCACATAGAGTGAAAAAAAAGAAGAGATTTAAGTTATTTATCCATTCTAGTTTTATAACAGTTACTACAACATCTCCAAATTAAAATTTGGAAGTCATAATGAGTATAATTAATTAAGCAAAATAATGGAAATATTAGTTTTTCAGAGGGGAAAAGACGAATTTAAACAAATTTTATTAGTTTTACACTAGTTTAATAATAATTTTAAGGAGGAAAAAGACGAATTTAAACTTTTTTTTTTAGTTTTACACTATTTTTTCTCATCTCCAACATGGATATATCAATTTTAACAGAAGAATTAAACGTATATTATAGTTTTTAACAACAAAATCTTAACAAGTATCATTAATTAAACAAAAATAAATATCAGTTTTAAAGAAAAGACGAATTTGAATAATTTTACACTAGTATTTTCAAAAGCAACATGGAAATATCAATACTTATTCACATATTTCACTTATTCACTGTATTCAATACTATATTTAATAAATTTGGATACACTTTAAGAATTTCCTAATCTATAATTAAATATTAGCTGTATATTTAATGTTACCCATGTTTTCAACATTAGTTCATAATCGTGATTTTTTATTTTAAATACCATATATTCAGGTTTAGATTATTTTCACTTGAAATCATACAGAATTTTTTAACAGAGTTTATTTTTGAAATCATTGAAGCAACTGTATTTAATATTTTTAACACCAATTTTCTAAGATTTTCTAACATTTTCCGATTATACATTCTTCAGAAGTACATTTCTAAATGTTAGAACCACTTTACATATCGAAAAGATATCATTGAAGCAACTGTATTTAATATTTTTAATACCAATTTTCTAAGATTTTTTAACATTTTTCGGTTATACATTCCTCAAAAGTTATTATTACGTATTCTAAACAATAGAAAATATTAATTTTAAGAATAAAAAGACGAATTTAAACAAATTTTATTAGTTTTACACTATTTTTTCTCACCTCCAACACGGATATATCAATTTTAACAGAAGAATTAAACGTATATTTTAGTTTTTAACAACAAAAATGTAATAAGTATCATTAATTAAACAAAAATAAATATCAATTTTCAAGAAAAGACAATTTTTTACACAAAATTTCAACTTTGAAATACATTTGTTACATATATTGTTACAGTATATTACTAAACTTAAACTTTTTAAAAAGTTTGAATGTCTTTACAAAGGGTTCATACTTATATTTTTCACGTCTTGACTGCATTCGAAATCTTACAACAAAAGTATACTTTTATTATTATTATTATTATTATTCTAGAAAACCTAAACAATCGTTTCTTGCTGCTTTAGACACTTGACATATTAAAACTACTCTACCCATATAATTAATCAAATTAGGACATGATTCATCTTACACTTCAAAATTTCTGAATTTTTACAATACTTATTTTCATCAAACTTTATTCTTGATCCTATATATTTTAATAGCACAGAATTTTAACATCTGTTTTTATCTACTTATCAAAAAATTATTAAAACACCCAACAACATTTTCCAAATATGAATATTATCTTTACAATTTAATAATGCAAAACATACACGAATACAAAGTTTAATTTTTACAAACATTTCATATTTCAAATCAAACTATTCGAAATTTTCACAACATAAGAGCAAACATTAGACGAACTTTTTAACATTAATATTGCTTACATCTTTTCATCGTAACTTTTAACTATGATAATTATCCATTTTTAGGTTGATTGTCGAAAAACTAACTGAAATTACATAAACTTAATGTAAAAAACCATGTTCTCACACAATTTCTTGAAATTCAACAAAGAATTGACTATTACTCCAATACTTATCTACTTCAATCTCGACTCTTGATAGTATATAGATATTGCATCATTACATACTTACAACTCTTTTCAAACGTTTATCAGAAAATCAAGTCAATCAAAGTCTAGTAGTTATCACACCTGTTCCTCAGAAATATTACTATCATATGAAACAGTAAAGAAAATTAATAGATATTTAATATTTAATAACTTCATACGTGAAATTACTGCCGAATAAGAATACTAATAATCAATAAAATCAACTGTTGGACAAAAAAATAGTACAGATTACCGAAAATTCAAATCATTTTTTCTACAAAAATTACAAAAATTAACAAATGAATGACAAGTTAGAGAAATAACTAAAAAAAATAATGAACATATTTACAAATTTATTAAAATCACACCTTTTTCTGGATTACAAACCACAATTTCTTGAAAAATTTAACACCTAATTTGTAAGATTTTAATCCTAGTATTACATACACTCAATAAATATTCACAATTAACAAAAAATAATTTTTTAGTCTCATCAATAAGCAGAAATTCTATATTAAAAGAATATTTTCATAGTAGTACTTATAAAAATGAGAGTTTACGAATTGATTTTCATAATTTTATCACATTTAAACTTAATATTTTACATAAAACATTATTTAATCAAATTTTATGCTTTCTAATTCAGTAAAATTCAATACCTTTTTAGTTTTTAAACCAATACCACAATATTTATTTACATCAAACTTGATTCTTCACCTTTTATATTTCCACATTACACACGTGAGATAAATACTAACTTGGATCAGGAGTTGAAGTCAATTGATTCCATTCGATTTTCATCATGTACGCATTGCTCCTACACGAAATTTCTTACTGCTATAATCATCTAATGTATTAAAACTAATCTACTCATATTTTTAATCAATTCATCAGATGTTTCATCTCGCACTTCTGAATTATCATGCATCAAGTTGCTTAAAATATAAATACTATCTTTATAGTTTTAATGATATATAGTATACATGGTTTATCTTGAGTTAGCACTTCCATAGTATTAATCAAATTATATGTTTCATCATGCACTTGATCTTAATGTTTTCATCATGCATCTAAATTATCGTCCATCGAGTTTTTTAAATAATAATATATTTATAGTTTTTGATTATACATAGCATGTACAAATACAATCTTTAATTTTAACATTTCATATTTCAAATAACCTATTTCCGAAACCAAGCTATGTGAATTTTACCACAATGCTTATTATCATAGAATAATTTGTGTTTCACACTTTTCTAAAAATTATCAGATATGTACCCCTCAGAGAAATTACTATCATATGAATAAATGAAGAAAATTTAATTTATATTAAATGTACACGAAATTGATTGTAATGTACATTTATTTAATAAAAATAAATAAATAAGCGATTATTTATACATTAAACCTTTACTAAATATATACTTCTTTCATTATACAGATGTTTCAACAAGATGAACCAAAACAGCAGCAAACTTCAGAAATTAATGATCCGAATGATTCATCTCTAGCACATGTAGCGTTAACGAATAACACATATGTGAGTACTTATATGAGAAATACTAGAATTCGTATATGAAACGTAATTAGAGTAAATACAAAATGATTTGTCTTACTACCTACACTTTAACAAGTGCTTTTTACCTATATTATTGAAGAGAATCCTAACTGTGTCCATTTATTTCTACTACAGATGTGCTCTATTTGCTACAAACACTTCTTAAGTAAATGGAATTTAACAGAACATACAAAAATCTATACAGGTGAAAAACCTTACACTTGGAAAGATTACCATAAATGCTGTTTTCAAGGAGACGTGAATCAAAAATGCACACATCATCATATAAAGCATCATCAGATATATGTAAACTTAGCGAAGATATTCAAAAATTAGTCAGACTTTTGTAGAATTTAGAAATAAAGGAAGATATTTAGGCTATTTATCCATCATATTTTCACAACATTTACCACAATATCTCAAACTTAAAATTTGGAAGACATACACACTGCTGAAAAGTAATTTTGTGATTCTTCTAACCAGTATGAATGTATAGATGTTATTTTACAGTGTATTCTTTAAATGCTCACATTAAACATTCTTTTATATGCATATATCGTTGTGTTTATTTTTCTAATACCTATTACATTAATGAAATACATAACATTTTAAGTGAAATAACACTCTCACAACTTAAAAAATGCATAAGAACATACAAAAATAAACAGATGTATAAAAAAATATGCAAGTTTACAAAATATTTTCATTGTTTTCTAGAAATATTAACAAAAAATATTTACAATATGAAAAAATTGTAAAAGTGAAAAGAAAAAACATAAATGTAAAAACAAAAACCACAAAGTGAAAAACTCATAACAAAGTTTTTGAAAAAAATATTTACAACAAAATTTTTTTTTACAAAAACCAAAACTTCCAAAAATATTTTTTTCAAAAAATTTTTTTTTTCAAAAACATTTTTTACAAAAAAAATTTTTTCAAAATAAGTTTTTACAAAAGTAAAAAAAAGAAAATCACAACGTTAAAAAAATGAAAAATTTTTGTTAAAAAAAGTGTAAAAAAATTGCAAAAAAATGTTGTAAAAATTTCAAAAAAAGTTATGAAAAAAGCTTCAAAAATTTCGTTGGTTTTAATGCAGTATGCAATGGCGAAACCATTGCATTTGCTATTAAAAACAACAAAATTTTTGAGACTTTTTTCATAACTTTTTTTGAAATTTTTACAACATTTTTTTGCAATTTTTTTACACTTTTTTTAACAAAAATTTTTCATTTTTTTAACGTTGTGATTTTCTTTTTTTTACTTTTGTAAAAACTTATTTTGAAAAAATTTTTTTTGTAAAAAATGTTTTTGAAAAAAAAAATTTTTTGAAAAAAATATTTTTGGAAGTTTTGGTTTTTGTAAAAAAAAATTTTGTTGTAAATATTTTTTTCAAAAACTTTGTTATGAGTTTTTCACTTTGTGGTTTTTGTTTTTACATTTATGTTTTTTCTTTTCACTTTTACAATTTTTTCATATTGTAAATATTTTTTGTTAATATTTCTAGAAAACAATGAAAATATTTTGTAAACTTGCATATTTTTTTATACATCTGTTTATTTTTGTATGTTCTTATGCATTTTTTAAGTTGTGAGAGTGTTATTTCACTTAAAATGTTATGTATTTCATTAATGTAATAGGTATTAGAAAAATAAACACAACGATATATGCATATAAAAGAATATTTAATGTGAGCATTTAAAGAATACACTGTAAAATAACATCTATACATTCATACTGGTTAGAAGAATCACAAAATTACTTTTCAGCAGTGTGTATGTCTTCCAAATTTTAAGTTTGAGATATTGTGGTAAATGTTGTGAAAATATGATGGATAAATAGCCTAAATATCTTCCTTTATTTCTAAATTCTACAAAAGTCTGACTAATTTTTGAATATCTTCGCTAAGTTTACATATATCTGATGATGCTTTATATGATGATGTGTGCATTTTTGATTCACGTCTCCTTGAAAACAGCATTTATGGTAATCTTTCCAAGTGTAAGGTTTTTCACCTGTATAGATTTTTGTATGTTCTGTTAAATTCCATTTACTTAAGAAGTGTTTGTAGCAAATAGAGCACATCTGTAGTAGAAATAAATGGACACAGTTAGGATTCTCTTCAATAATATAGGTAAAAAGCACTTGTTAAAGTGTAGGTAGTAAGACAAATCATTTTGTATTTACTCTAATTACGTTTCATATACGAATTCTAGTATTTCTCATATAAGTACTCACATATGTGTTATTCGTTAACGCTACATGTGCTAGAGATGAATCATTCGGATCATTAATTTCTGAAGTTTGCTGCTGTTTTGGTTCATCTTGTTGAAACATCTGTATAATGAAAGAAGTATATATTTAGTAAAGGTTTAATGTATAAATAATCGCTTATTTATTTATTTTTATTAAATAAATGTACATTACAATCAATTTCGTGTACATTTAACATAAATTAAATTTTCTTCATTTATTCATATGATAGTAATTTCTCTGAGGGGTACATATCTGATAATTTTTAGAAAAGTGTGAAACACAAATTATTCTATGATAATAAGCATTGTGGTAAAATTCACATAGCTTGGTTTCGGAAATAGGTTATTTGAAATATGAAATGTTAAAATTAAAGATTGTATTTGTACATGCTATGTATAATCAAAAACTATAAATATATTATTATTTAAAAAACTCGATGGACGATAATTTAGATGCAAGATGAAAACATTAAGATCAAGTGCATGATGAAACATATAATTTGATTAATACTATGGAAGTGCTAACTCAAGATAAACCATGTATACTATATATCATTAAAACTATAAAGATAGTATTTATATTTTAAGCAACTTGATGCACGATAATTCAGAAGTGCGAGATGAAACATCTGATGAATTGATTAAAAATATGAGTAGATTAGTTTTAATACATTAGATGATTATAGCAGTAAGAAATTTCGTGTAGGAGCAATGCGTACATGATGAAAATCGAATGGAATCAATTGACTTCAACTCCTGATCCAAGTTAGTATTTATCTCACGTGTGTAATGTGGAAATATAAAAGGTGAAGAATCAAGTTTGATGTAAATAAATATTGTGGTATTGGTTTAAAAACTAAAAAGGTATTGAATTTTACTGAATTAGAAAGCATAAAATTTGATTAAATAATGTTTTATGTAAAATATTAAGTTTAAATGTGATAAAATTATGAAAATCAATTCGTAAACTCTCATTTTTATAAGTACTACTATGAAAATATTCTTTTAATATAGAATTTCTGCTTATTGATGAGACTAAAAAATTATTTTTTGTTAATTGTGAATATTTATTGAGTGTATGTAATACTAGGATTAAAATCTTACAAATTAGGTGTTAAATTTTTCAAGAAATTGTGGTTTGTAATCCAGAAAAAGGTGTGATTTTAATAAATTTGTAAATATGTTCATTATTTTTTTTAGTTATTTCTCTAACTTGTCATTCATTTGTTAATTTTTGTAATTTTTGTAGAAAAAATGATTTGAATTTTCGGTAATCTGTACTATTTTTTTGTCCAACAGTTGATTTTATTGATTATTAGTATTCTTATTCGGCAGTAATTTCACGTATGAAGTTATTAAATATTAAATATCTATTAATTTTCTTTACTGTTTCATATGATAGTAATATTTCTGAGGAACAGGTGTGATAACTACTAGACTTTGATTGACTTGATTTTCTGATAAACGTTTGAAAAGAGTTGTAAGTATGTAATGATGCAATATCTATATACTATCAAGAGTCGAGATTGAAGTAGATAAGTATTGGAGTAATAGTCAATTCTTTGTTGAATTTCAAGAAATTGTGTGAGAACATGGTTTTTTACATTAAGTTTATGTAATTTCAGTTAGTTTTTCGACAATCAACCTAAAAATGGATAATTATCATAGTTAAAAGTTACGATGAAAAGATGTAAGCAATATTAATGTTAAAAAGTTCGTCTAATGTTTGCTCTTATGTTGTGAAAATTTCGAATAGTTTGATTTGAAATATGAAATGTTTGTAAAAATTAAACTTTGTATTCGTGTATGTTTTGCATTATTAAATTGTAAAGATAATATTCATATTTGGAAAATGTTGTTGGGTGTTTTAATAATTTTTTGATAAGTAGATAAAAACAGATGTTAAAATTCTGTGCTATTAAAATATATAGGATCAAGAATAAAGTTTGATGAAAATAAGTATTGTAAAAATTCAGAAATTTTGAAGTGTAAGATGAATCATGTCCTAATTTGATTAATTATATGGGTAGAGTAGTTTTAATATGTCAAGTGTCTAAAGCAGCAAGAAACGATTGTTTAGGTTTTCTAGAATAATAATAATAATAATAATAAAAGTATACTTTTGTTGTAAGATTTCGAATGCAGTCAAGACGTGAAAAATATAAGTATGAACCCTTTGTAAAGACATTCAAACTTTTTAAAAAGTTTAAGTTTAGTAATATACTGTAACAATATATGTAACAAATGTATTTCAAAGTTGAAATTTTGTGTAAAAAATTGTCTTTTCTTGAAAATTGATATTTATTTTTGTTTAATTAATGATACTTATTACATTTTTGTTGTTAAAAACTAAAATATACGTTTAATTCTTCTGTTAAAATTGATATATCCGTGTTGGAGGTGAGAAAAAATAGTGTAAAACTAATAAAATTTGTTTAAATTCGTCTTTTTATTCTTAAAATTAATATTTGCTATTGTTTAGAATACGTAATAATAACTTTTGAGGAATGTATAACCGGAAAATGTTAAAAAATCTTAGAAAATTGGTATTAAAAATATTAAATACAGTTGCTTCAATGATATCTTTTCGATATGTAAAGTGATTGTAGCATTTAGAAATGTACTTCTGAAGAATGTATAATCGGAAAATGTTAGAAAATCTTAGAAAATTGGTGTTAAAAATATTAAATACAGTTGCTTCAATGATTTCAAAAACAAACTCTGTTAAAAAATTCTGTATGATTTCAAGTGAAAATAATCTGAACCTGAATACATGGTATTTAAAATACAAAATTCACGATTATGAACTAATGTTGAAAACATGGGTAACATTAAATATACAGCTAATATTTAATTATAGATTAGGAAATTCTTAAAGTGTATCCAAATTTATTAAATATAGTATTGAATACAGTGAATAAGTGAAATATGTGAATAAGTATTGATATTTCCATGTTGCTTTTGAAAATACTAGTGTAAAATTATTCAAATTCGTCTTTTCTTTAAAACTGATATTTATTTTTGTTTAATTAATGATACTTGTTAAGATTTTGTTGTTAAAAACTATAATATACGTTTAATTCTTCTGTTAAAATTGATATATCCATGTTGGAGATGAGAAAAAATAGTGTAAAACTAAAAAAAAAAAGTTTAAATTCGTCTTTTTCCTCCTTAAAATTATTATTAAACTAGTGTAAAACTAATAAAATTTGTTTAAATTCGTCTTTTCCCCTCTGAAAAACTAATATTTCCATTATTTTGCTTAATTAATTATACTCATTATGACTTCCAAATTTTAATTTGGAGATGTTGTAGTAACTGTTATAAAACTAGAATGGATAAATAACTTAAATCTCTTCTTTTTTTTCACTCTATGTGATACTTTTTCTTGAACGTAAACATTTGTATACCTTTGTAAGTTGTGACGTCAAGATTCTTTGTTATGTTCCCCTACCTGGAATGCATGCATGGTGGGGTTGCAGAAAAAAGTTTTAGTTTAGATATGACGTAATAAGAAATGCTCTGCAGGTTCACATTTGTGTGTTGGGGATTTCTTTAAATTATTCGTTTATGCATTAAAATTCTACTTAGTTGGTATACATAAAGTACGATGAAATTTCCAATTAGAGTAAAAGTTAACCAAATTCGTTTAATTCGTCTTTTTTCGTTAAAAAATCATTAGTTTCCTTTGTTAATTGTTCAATTATCGAAATTCTTTGAGGTAACGACTGTTCAAAAACTAAAAAATATGTTTAAATTTCTATTTTAAGTTGTGTATTCTGATTTTATATTAAAAAATAAATAAATAAATAAAAAATATGAAGAAATCAGTTAAAAATTTAATATTTTCTGTTTTGCTTAATTAATAATGTTCATGAAGGAAATGGTTGTCCAAAACTGGAATGGATGCTTAAATTTCTTTCTATCAAATTGATATTCTGAAGTTTGAGTTGAAAAAATCGTAAGAAATCAGTCTTTTTCTATAAAACTTGATATTTTCCATTGTTTTTTACTTAATTAACGATACTCATTAAGATTATAGCTGTTGAAAAACTAGAATGCATGTTTAACTTTCAACTTGTAAGTCGATACACTGATGTTGCAGTTGATAAAAATCGTAAGAAATCAGTCTTTTTCTATAAAATCGATATTTTCCATTGTTTTTTACTTAATTAATACTACTCATTAAGATGTCTATGAAGCAAAATTCAAATATATGTTTAACTTTCTTGAGTTAAATTGATAATCTCATCTTGTAGTTGAAGAAATCTAAATAAAATGGTTAAAAACTGAAATTTTAATTGTTTCGCTTAATTAATAATACTCATTAAAATTACGGTTGTTTAAAATTCAAATACAAATTTAATCTTCATCTTATAGTATGATTCAATGTTGAGATGTGATTGATAATATTTTTAATTAGGGAAGGTTGTTCACCTATCCTGTTAGAATAGAATGTTCCTTTTTTCCACTAGGGGGCGCAGGAGGGCGGCGGTGAGATGGTGGGAGCAGGAGGGGCCAGGAGGGATGGTGGCGGGGCCGCAGGTGGGGCAGCCGGAGGTGGGGCTGAGGGGCGCGGAGGGATGCGGAGGGGCGGCCCCACAGCCCCACCTCCGGCTGTCCCCGTACTGTTGTTTTCCTACTACTGACCAACATTAGCGATTTGACAAATAAGAAATAAAAAACAGTAACCAAATGAAAAGAAATGTTATCAAAATAGAATCGGCGTGAAACACTGAAAAATCTACCTTTAATTACCCATTGTACCTTTTTTTTTTTTTTTTTCAATGTGTTCTAAAGTATCAATTTCTTGTCATTATTCAGAAAGTAGAAATTCTATTATACGCTATAAAAACTATTAAAAATAAGTACATTCTAAATGCCTCCTATATGTATAAATGTTTCAAACATTTATTTAGTGAAAAATTAAATTACTATGAGATTTCGATTATAATCAATAGAAAAAATCGATGATTGGCCAATGATGTTTTGCATTATAATTAATAAAGAATACAGTAAATGGCAAATTCAACGCCGTGGCATTGTCTTTCCAAGGCGCAATTTGAAAGGTACCAACAAATCAAATATATGTTCTTAAAGGTGAAACATTTTTCTAATCAATGGTGCAGTCGATTAAAAAATATATGAATTTTAACCCTTTATGCATCGACGATCCTTTTTTACTCCACGAGTGTATATCGGCTGTTTTAGTATTAAAATTTTAAATAGACTGTTTTATTCTTAAATTCTCAAAATTCATGTTTTTGTCAGTTTTCAAAATATTTCTGACGAGATAATTGTAACAATTACGACTATGTTTGTTTGACGGGCGACTGCAGATTGATGAGTAGGAAGATAATTATAAGAATAAGCATTTAATTTCTGTTGCCCAAGGTAAAGTCGGTGATAAAATCCTAAGAAGTTTACATTATAACCATTTTTGTACCTATTTTTCTACATAAAATTATAAAATCTACAGAATTAGTAATTTTTACGATCGATAATCTTTTCCACTATACTTTTTAAGGCTATTTCCGCACATAAAGGTACAATATGTATAGAATTGGTAATTTTTATGCGATGAAATTATCCTGAGTGCGTCTACGCATCTACAGTGGCGCCAACTTATATGGATTCATGGTGCGCGAGCCCCCAAATAATTTGCTTTTCCAAACAGTGGCGCCAACTTATATGGGCCAATAGGGCACGAGCCCACCCAATTTCAATTGATTTAATTCATAATTTATTTCTTATTTATTTAATCACTGAAATGAGATTTAGTTTTATTAACGTTCTCAAAATAATTTTGTTTGAAAAATAGTAAGGACATCAATTACAAGGGCATTGAAAACCACTTTAACGGATGTATGCGGTAAAATTTATCACCAAAACAAATTCCCTTCATATTTTGCCATCTGTTTTGATGTCTTGAATGGATAAAGAACTTAAGTAACTAAAATGTATGCTTTTCTTGACTTTTAATTTTTTGCAATTTCGATAGTTATCAAGTTTTATGCTATTATGTGTTTAAAAGGAACAATCGTGTAAGAATATAATTTAATTAAATTATTCAGGAAATTATAATTTAAATTTTGCTCAGAAATAGCATAATTAAACTTCAAATTATCATCTTTAATACGTTGAGGGCCACGACATTCACAGGTGACTGACACTGAACTTTCCATTTAGGTCGCGTCAGTCACCGATGATTTTGCACTTTCTATAGTTAGCAATTACAATGCTATAAGGAAAAACTTATATAATTTAATAAAATTATTAATAAAATTATAATTAACCTATAACAGTTTAAAAAATTCCTTAGAAAAAACATAATTTTGTTTCGAATTATCATCTTCAGCCATTCGCTCCTTCTCTCTCTCTCCGCACACACTTTCTCTCACACACATGGAGGGAAAAATATATGTGTTATTTTACTCAGTTTTTTTTTTTTTTTTTTTTTTTTTTTTTTTTTTTTAAGGGAGTTCTTAACTGATCCGCTCAACAAGCGAAAAACGTTTTGACACATTTACAAATTCATTTTTTAAAGATTTTTTAAATTCATTTTTTAAATTCATTTCATTCATTTTTTTTTAATTTTCATTCATTTTTTAAGCTATAAAATTTTAATGCCTGACTATGAAAGCGATTTCGAATTGAATTTATTTTTCCATTTTATGATAATTAAATTACTTATCGAGTTGTAAGCTATTTCGATGACGCAATCACCCGTTTTTCTCCTCCTTTTCGACCGGTTTTTCTGCTTTCGTCGGGAAATAGGCTCAAAAGTGTCAACTTTGAAGGCTTGTTATGAAAAATCTATTGTGTTTTTTAAAAAACAAAAGAATGAGTGCAATTAGACAGTTTCTGAATAACAACACCTGCTATTTTCATGCATTTCCGAACAAAAATAAATTAATGCATGTGTCACAAAGTTGTCCTTTTTGATTTAAGAACACCCTTAACTCGCCCAATATTTTTGAAAAGTTGGCGGTACTGAGCCTGATTATGTCAAAATTATCGTTACCGACAAATTCTGCACTAGATGACTTTTTTCTTTTATTGTATTCGACTTTTTAAACCTTCAAATTTCTAAATACAAAATGTAGTTTCATTCGCCTCATTAATTTCAACTGTAAATATTAAAAAAAAAAAAAAAAATTAAATCACATTGAATGTAAAATATTAAAAATAACTAAATCCCCCCCCCCCCCCTATTTCTAATTATTGTTTTTATCAGGCTATTTTGCTAAATTGGAAGAAAAAAATATTCTTCCGACATTTCTAACATTGAAACTGGTGGCATCAATTAGATTTACAGGAGTATTGACAGACCCTTCAGAGAATTTATTTAAATAATAATAATAATAAATAAAAATCTTGTATATTTTGCCATTTGTTTCAATATCTTGAATCCATCAAGCATTTAAATAACTAAAATGTATTATTTTTCTTGACATTTTTTTTTCACTTTCAATAGTTAGCACTGTTTACACAATTTACAATAAATACTAATGTATTTATAAGGAAGAATTTATAAGAATATAATCTAATCTAATAAAATGTATAAAATTATAATAATTGTATATTTTATTTAGAAAAACCATAATTTGACTTTGAATTACCCTCTTTAATTTTTTTTTCCCCGCCTCTTTCTCCACACATACGAACTAAAATAAAGAAAAAAAAACTGCATGTGTTATTTTATTCAAAAATATTTGAGTCTACCCAATATTTTTCAGAAATTGGCGCTACTGTACCTAAAGTTAAACTTTCAAAGTATATATATATATATATATTAAAAAAAAAAAAAAAAAAAAAAAAAAAAAAACTGAAACTAGAAAGTTGAAAGTTTAACAATTCCACGTACCCTTTAACAAAAGAAAATTCATATTGGACAATAAAATCAAAAAATGTCAAAAAAAAAAAAAAAAAAAAAAAAAAAAAAAAAAAAAAAATTCAAACATGCGATTTTACTTTTATTTCAGTTCAGGAGCTCTACAATCTACATTTGATTCACGGGTATTTGAAAAACGAAAATTTCTTTCAGAAAAAAAGGTTTTTTTTTTCTTTAAGGATCATTTACTGCCAGTTGTACATTGTAAAGACAATCAAGGCTTAGCTTGGCATTTTATCAAGAAAAGGTTATCTTTCAGTGGATGGGAGTCACTCAGTAGAAGAGTGATAGCCTCAATATACATTGAAATGTTCTTAAAGGTGAAACATTTTTCTAATCAACGGTGCAGTCGATTAAAAAATATATGAATTTTAACCCTTTATGCATCGACGATCCTTTTTTACTCCACGAGTGTATATCGGCTGTTTTAGTATTAAAATTTTAAATAGACTGTTTTATTCTTAAATTCTCAAAATTCATGTTTTTGTCAGTTTTCAAAATATTTCTGACGAGATAATTGTAACAATTACGACTATGTTTGTTTGACGGGCGACTGCAGATTGATGAGTAGGAAGATAATTATAAGAATAAGCATTTAATTTCTGTTGCCCAAGGTAAAGTCGGTGATAAAATCCTAAGAAGTTTACATTATAACCATTTTTGTACCTATTTTTCTACATAAAATTATAAAATTTACAGAATTAGTAATTTTTACGATCGATAATCTTTTCCACTATACTTTTTAAGGCTATTTCCGCACATAAAGGTACAATATGTATAGAATTGGTAATTTTTATGCGATGAAATTATCCTGAGTGCGTCTACGCATCTACAGTGGCGCCAACTTATATGGATTCATGGTGCGCGAGCCCCCAAATAATTTGCTTTTCCAAACAGTGGCGCCAACTTATATGGGCCAATAGGGCACGAGCCCACCCAATTTCAATTGATTTAATTCATAATTTATTTCTTATTTATTTAATCACTGAAATGAGATTTAGTTTTATTAACGTTCTCAAAATAATTTTGTTTGAAAAATAGTAAGGACATCAATTACAAGGGCATTGAAAACCACTTTAACGGATGTATGCGGTAAAATTTATCACCAAAACAAATTCCCTTCATATTTTGCCATCTGTTTTGATGTCTTGAATGGATAAAGAACTTAAGTAACTAAAATGTATGCTTTTCTTGACTTTTAATTTTTTGCAATTTCGATAGTTATCAAGTTTTATGCTATTATGTGTTTAAAAGGAACAATCGTGTAAGAATATAATTTAATTAAATTATTCAGGAAATTATAATTTAAATTTTGCTCAGAAATAGCATAATTAAACTTCAAATTATCATCTTTAATACGTTGAGGGCCACGACATTCACAGGTGACTGACACTGAACTTTCCATTTAGGTCGCGTCAGTCACCGATGATTTTGCACTTTCTATAGTTAGCAATTACAATGAAACTAGAAAGTTGAAAGTTTAACAATTCCACGTACCCTTTAACAAAAGAAAATTCATATTGGACAATAAAATCAAAAAATGTCAAAAAAAAAAAAAAAAAAAAAAAAAAAAAAAATTCAAACATGCGATTTTACTTTTATTTCAGTTCAGGAGCTCTACAATCTACATTTGAATCACGGGTATTTGAAAAACGAAAATTTCTTTCAGAAAAAAAGGTTTTTTTTTTTCTTTAAGGATCATTTACTGCCAGTTGTACATTGTAAAGACAATCAAGGTTTAGCTTGGCATTTTATCAAGAAAAGGTTATCTTTCAGTGGATGGGAGTCACTCAGTAGAAGAGTGATAGCCTCAATATACATTGAAATGTGTAAATTATACACTAAGTGGGGCGCCAAAGATCTGCAAGATTCCAACAGAGTCGTTTTTATGACCTTTATTTATTATTTTTTTACATTTTTATACACCTTAGTAACTACTGTTTTATTTTCTTTTATGTATGGGTGTGCATGTGAAAAGCGGGAGAGCGGAAACAGTGATGTAACAATAAAAAAAAAAAAAAAAATTATGGGAAAATATCACAAAATACGAAAATTTCAGTCTGCACAATAAAATTTCCATTAAATGTTATATAATGCAATTTATTTTCTTATATTCTAATACAAAGTATTCTTACAAGTATTTACAAGAGACATGACAGTTATAATAACACAAATAAATAAATTAATCCTTCAAGGGCGGTGGTTCATTTTTTGGACCACCTAATTTCAATTTCTAAATGCAACGTTGACCATGGGTGCAAGAAGTCCATACAAAGATATAATTAAAGAAAATAGGCTAGAAGAGCTCAATTTGCCTTGCATTATAGCTATAAATTAATCTTTTACAATAAAAGAAAATGGATATATGATTAAAAGTTTCTGTTTGTAAAATTGTTATTATTTCATTACATAAAATATAATTTACTGTTAGTCAAAAATTTCTTCAAGACTGAAATCAGTCATGAGACTGAAGGTCTTGCATCAACGACGTTGACACACCAACACCAGAACATTGGAATGGAAATTTTCCATTTATTAAGGGGGCTCAGGGGTTGAAAACTTTTCAAAAATCGATTTTTTTTAATGATCTAATTTGATTATTCATTGAATTCTTAACTTAATGCAAAAAACCGCATAAAAATATTTGCATTTTATAAGCATTTATGTATCAACACTTTCATAGCCGCATCCATATAATTTCAACTTTAAGTCGCGTTTTCTCAAAACTTGATTTTTGACCACTAACACCAAGATTTAAAAAAAAAAAACTATTTGATGGAATGGCTTAATTTTTTTTTTTTTTTTTTTTTTTTTTTTTTTTTGCATGCATACAACACCATTATCTAGATTATGAATTAATATATTTTAGATAGTTTAATATTTTGAGTATTTTTAATGGAAAAAAAGTTGTATTTTTTAGGGTTTTTTTAAATTTTCAACTTTGAGAATTTTTTTTAATAATGTTTTTATTAAGTGATAGTTATATCCTTAATTCATAATTTAGATAATGATGTTATATGCATGCAAAAAAAAAAAAAAAAAAAAAAAAAATTAAGCCATTTCATCAAATAGTTTTGTTTTTAATTTTGGTGTTAGTTGTCAAAAATCAAGTTTTGAGAAAACACGACTTAAAGTTGAAATTATATGGATGCGGCTATGTAAATATTGATACATAAATGCCGTTAAAAATGCTAATATTTTTATGCGGTTTTTTGCATTGAGTTAAGAATTAATTGAATAATCAAACTAAATTATAAAAAAAAAAATCGATTTTTTGAAAAGTTTTCAACCTCTGAGCCCCCTTAAGAGTGTTAATCAAAGCTTTTGGTTATTTTGAAATAAATTTGTTTTAAAATTCTGGTGTCATTTAGTCTTTTCGGAATTTTACGAATACAAGTACCTTGCCCTCTAAAACTGTTAAAAAACATAAAGTTTCCGACTGTTTTTATTTTTCCTGACATGTCACATGTGAACAAAATAATGTGAACAAAATAAAAGGCCCTTTGCTATACTGTACAAATATCTTTTTCTAGGGATTTGTTAAATTATTATTTATTTATTTATTTATCAATATCTATACTTGATAAAACACAAATATGAGGAAGGTAACAAATTCTGTATTTTATAAATAATTTTCCATAATTAAAATTTGACTGTCACTAGAACTGCGGATTTTAGTTTTTAATCAGGTATAAATGTGGTGCTGCTGAGTAATTCTTATTTTTGACATAGTTTAAGTCAGAAGTAGTAAAATCATAGATACCAGCAAGATCTTTTAGATATTTTTTGTAAAAGTAAAGTGTTTAAAGTCTTTGAAAAAATGGAGTAGATTTTTATTATGTCATTTTTCTAGCTTTCATTAATTAACAAATAAAACTGACACTACACTGAATTTTAGAAACTATCTAGAAAACATGTTTCTTTTGTTAGACCTTAGAAGCATGAAAGTAAAAAAAAGTTTTATAATTAAATTACCGTTAACTTGGCATACATATGCCAAGTTTGATGAAAATCCATGCATTAGTTTTTGAGATAGAGTTATTGTGGAAATAGTAAACAATTCTGTATAGTGGCGCCATCTGGTGGACAATTTACATCAAAAATTAAACACAACCAATTTATACCAGGGACTATAACTGAATCTGAAGTTGTCTGATGCAAATTTGTGCATTAATTCTATTGAGATATAGTTATTGCGTTAATCGTGAATAATAAAACATAGAAGTATAGAAGCTCCACCTGTTAGGCGATATGATATGCACCAAACGATAATCAACACCCAATTATATTAAGGATAACGATAAGGACTAAGTAAAACACTGAAGTTTTATGAAAATCCATGTATTTATAGAGATAGAGCTATTGCGATAATCGGGAGTAATGCAATACATCAGCGCCATCTGTTGGACGATTTATAAGTAAACTGAACCTAATTATATCAAGGACTAATATAAACTGAAGTTTTATGAAAATAAATGCATTAGCTATTGAAATTCGCACTCGTGCATAAATCGTGAAAATTGCTGCATACCTGCGACACCCGTTGCACAGTGGGGCAAAAACCCAAAAAGCTGGCCAAAAGTCGAAAAATGAAGTTACGATTTAGGGAATTTCGATTGTACAGTTGGCTAGAATAATGTTTGGAGAATTAGAATCTGTATTTAAAAAAAAGATTTTTGCTTTGCCCTTACAAGCAGCATCATTTCAAAAATGATGCTTGAAGGAATATCATTTAGAGCGAACAAAAACAGCAAAACAACAGTTTCTCTAAACACGTGCTATATTTTATAATATTATCCGATTTTAATGATTTGAAATGGATTCACACTATGATAGTATGTACTTTATTTGCATGTATTACAAAATTTATATTAAGCACGTAAAAATTAATAAATTCATTGTCATTTTTAATAAAAAATTTTAGAATTTTTTTTATTTTTTTTTTTTTTGCTTTTAAACATCAAAAAGTTTAAATGTTCCACAGTGTTCCGCAACGAAATTTAATGGAAATAATAACTTGGGCTATTATCTAGTGATTCATAAAAAACCAGCTGCCTAAAACTGCCTTTCTGCATTTCATGCATATTTTAGTAACCGAAATTAAAAATGCCACTTTTTCGGCCGCCTCAAAAATTTTGAAATTGACTACTTTTCACCTAATTTAGCTGATAAATATTTTTCAAATTTTTAAATTATTCAATTTTATAATAGTTTATTTCCTATTATATTGTAAATAAATACTATAATCATAAGATTACATTAATTTGATAAGTAAGCTTAGTAATGAAAAAATGAAAATAATTCCCTATAGGCAGTAATTTTGTTTGTTCTATTATAATTAGAAGAATTATTTTGTCAATGGCTATATTTGCTGATAAAAACTACTGAGCGTATTTCATTAATGCGAGTGAAAATCTTTATGAATATGACTTTCGCCTACATTAGCAATTTGGATTTGGTTTACAAGTGAGGATGTGATGACACATCTATTCTAAGTACATTTAAACAAATATCTAGCTATGAAGATGGTAGGAGGTTCTAATATATTTTTCACTTCTCCTGTGCTACTAGAATACATAAATGTTGCGAATAATTCATGAATCGTTAATTTGAAAATTCCGAGATCTTCATTTCACTATCGGGCCAATCAAGATCCATTTTTTTTTTCAAGAAATACGGGAGCTACTGTCAATGAATGGTATTGTATTAAACACAGGAGAATTAACTTATTTATTTTAATACAATCATTGATACAGAAGAAGTAGTCGTTAATAATGAATTAGTGTAATACTCGACGTTGCTACCTATGTCAGTCAACATCAAAACTTCTTCTTACCGATATGACATTTTAATTAGAAAAGGATAGAGTTAATTTAGAATTCAGAATATCTACGTTACATGTTAAGATGCTTACAGTGGCGTAGCTAAGGGGGAGCAAGGGGGGAGTCCGCCCCGGGCGCCGAGGCCTAGGGGCGCCAAATTAAGAGAAATTGTTATATATCTTTATTGGGGTGGGGGCGCAAAACTTCTTGCTGGCCCCGGGCGCCAAAAAACATTGCTACGCCACTGGATGCTTAGAGAGGGCTACACCTCGCAGACAAACTGGATAGAAAAAAAAGGAAAGCTCGTACTCTGCATGAAAAGAAGAACACTGAAATTGCAAAATAAAATATGCAAAAAATATTTCGTTTACAATTAAAACTTCTTGTCAAGAAACCAAATCTCAGATTTGGAAGCACAAATGATGGCAATACAATTCAACGATTCTTTGAAAACACAACTATTTGTGCTTCTATAACGAGCGTATACGAAGATTTGATAAAACGATTCTATGTCAGTAGGGAAAGAATGGGAGTTCAACCTCAGCGTGGTGGACGTGGTGGGTGGATGGTGGAAGTGGAGCCACCACCACCTCCTATAAGAGGGAGGAAGGACCACCACCACCTGATTGAGAAGCTTATCTGATGGAGAGTGTATTATACTATAGTAGGATGATGGGGAGGGCTTAAAATTGAGGGGGCTTAAATTTTTAGGGTTTGAAACGTAGGAGATTATACTGTAGTAGAGGGGTGGATGTTTGGAGTCTGTTATAGTATGATGAGATTTTTTGAGAGAGAGAGAGGGGAGGGCTTATTTTTTAGGAGGGGCTTAAAATTGAGGGGGGCTTAAAAATTTTTTAGGGAGTTTAAATTTAAATAGAGATTGGAATCAACTTAGTGTAGGAAAGATATTTGAAAATGGGTGAAGGATGTTTTGACTCTGTTACAGTATGATGTGATTTTAGGAAAGAGGGGGAGGGCTTAATTTTTAGAGGGTTTATTTTTCTGAAAGGCTTAAATGTATTTTTTTTTTCTTTAAGATTGGAATCAACTTAGAGTAGGAAGGAAATTTGAACATATTGTAAAATATGTTATAGTATGGTGAGATTTTAGGAAAGGGGGAGGGCTTAATTTTTAGGGGGCTTATTTTTCTGAAAGGCTTAAATGTATTTTTTTTTTTTCTTTAAGATTGGAATCAACTGAGAGTAGGAAGGAAATTTGAACATATTGTAAAATATGTTATAGTTTGATGAGATTTTAGGAAGGGGGGAGGGCTTAATTTTTAGAGGGGCTTAATTTTTAAGAGGCTTAATTTTTTTTTTTTATTTAGGATCTGAAGCTTCTAATATCATACTATAGCAAAGGGGTAACCTCCTCATTTTCCAAACTTCACCCCCCGGAAGATTTTTATTTTGATGCTGCCCTCTGTTGGTTGTGAATCGAATTTTCGTTGGAAATTAATAATTTTAAAAAAATTGAGTCTGATCAATTAAGCATTGCCCATCACGCCTGTGAGATTATCGTGTATTGCGATAAGGAGGAAGACGAGTCTGATCAATTAAATATTAATCACAATTGCCCATTGCTCATCACGCCAGTGGCCGCAGAACCGGCCTTCTTCTTCTTTCGTTGGAAATTAATAATTTTTTTAAAAATTGAGTTTTCCAAAAGGCTTTAGTGGGATTCGAATAAGTTTTTATTAGAATAGAAAATTAAATAATAATTTGAACTTTTTTTGAATATTATTATTAGATAAAATTATTTCAAGATTAAATAGGAAGTTAAATAAACCTTCTGTAATTACTATTAATGTTTTTATATTACAATCGAACCGTTTGCAACTTAAAATACTATCTTATCAGCACGTATTCACTGTCTTGCACAAACATCTGATAACCAAACAATTTTAACAGGAACTAGCTGATACATGAAAAATATCAACTAAGATTAGATTTCACTTATTTACAAATAACAAGAAAGAGAACTTTGTTTGATGTTTCAACTAAGCTTTTTAAAACGACAATTTAATTTTACCAAACCATTATGTATGTTTTTTTTGTAGGTTCCCTGTTTTCTTCAATTTACATTAATGTTAGAGCAACAATGAAAATATTTTTTAACAGTATTAATTTTACATTTTTAACTTTAGTTTACCTAAACCTTGATTATTCATACACATTGATTTTTACACCATTCAAAGTATACAAACTACTTCATTATTAATTATTTTTCGATGTATAGTTCTAATAATCGGTTAATTGTCATGCATTCATTTTAGTAAGTTTGCTGTATTCACATAAAAAGTGTTTTTACAAGTTATCATCTATCAGCCGATAACGACAAATTTAAGCAATGTATTACTTTAGTATAGTATTGTTTTATCACTGTGCTGAAAATAAATGATTCTTTTTTCCGTTAATTTTCACATGAATTTTCTTATCAATTAGTAAAAAATCACAACAACATGATAAACACCAGATAACATCGAGCCTTACCTATCAGATACCATCATATTATCAGATCACTTTTTAAACCAATCCTATTATTTTTTAAAAAACAGCAGCGCCTCCTAGAATTTAACAGATTTTGCGAATCAGTATAAATTCATCACACTGTTTATTGTTTTTTTGTCATATGAAGATATTAAGCGCTGTTCTTTAAGTGAGTGCTGTACAAGAAATTTCTTACTTCATGAATATGGAATCGGATTTACCCAGTCAAGAGGTGCAAGTTTCGAATAGTGAAAGATCACCCTCTTCATCAACCCAACCATCCTTTTCTTGTAATCAATGTCAAAAATGCTTCTCTAAAAAGATTGCGTTAACCAGACATCAAAGATCCCACTTGGATAAAAAGCCCTTTAAATGTGAAACTTTCATTCAAAGTACTGATTTAAAACGACATAGTGTTACTCATTCCAAGACACCCACTTTCTATAAATGTGATCAATGTGCAATGGAATTTTATAGAAAGTATTCGTTAAGAATTCACAAGAGATTTCATAAGACATATAAATGCGATGAATGTTCACTAGAACTCTCTAAAAAATATTTGTTAAAAATTCACAAGAGATCTCATAAGAAGTTTCATGTTTGTGAAAAATGTTCCAACTCGTTTCTATCAAAGTCTGCTTTAACTAAACATAAAAAAAGTCATCGTCAAAAGGAATATAAATGTAAACACTGTGGTGTTATATTTTACTCTGATATCGATTTTTTATTTCACAAAAAAGTTCATTACAGGAATTTCGAATGCAAACACTGTAACAAAACATTTAATGTTGATACCAAGTTTATTCAACATCTGATTAAAATGCATAAGTGAAAAAATGCAAACTTTGACAAATCATGTGAACTGGTTGATTTTCTGTACAGTTTATAATTTTTTTTGTATTTTTATTATTATCGAGAATGATGAATAAATAATGTGTTAATGAAAAAAGCTTTTGTCTTGTATTTTTGTTATAACAATTCATGAATTTTAATAATTTTTTCACAATATTGTAAAAGATTTACTTAAATTTTAACCTTTAGAAAAAAAAGGTTCCTATCAATTAAAATACTGAATTTGTATTTATATTGAATTAATTTTAAAATACTTTTAATATAATAGAATTATTTACCAAGTTTAATTTGTATTAACAATTGTTATTTACATAATCATGATGGATATTACCTTGTGTTTTCAAACAACTTTTCAAAAAGAACGAAACTGTTAACAATAAGTATTATTCATTACTTAGATTAAAACTTTTACCTAGTGTTGCCACAAAAATTCTCAAAAAGAGCAAAACTGATAACATTATTTATCAAAAGCTTACTTAAATTAAAACCTTGTGTTGCCACAAAATTCTTCAAAAATAGTAAAACCACTAACATAGTATATAAACTACCATTTATGTACAAAGACTGATTTTTTAGATTATTAAAAAATGGTTGACTAAAACTTATGGCATTACTAATTTTTTAATGTTTAACTGTAACCGACGCTGATTTTTTTAACATATATTAGGATATGTGTTGTTTTTAAGCATTCAGTTTGCAACTGATTTCCGTTTGAATTTCATCAGCGGCTATCCTTATTTTTTGAAAATGGATTCTGTAGTAAATTTGTTAAAAAGACCTGTCGACGAAGTAGTTCCTTCTTCAAAGTATCAACGTTTAGAAGACTGTAATGATCCTACTTATGTGAATGAATTATACTTACCGAGATTAGAAGTTCCCAATGCATTGAACACTAACAATGAGACGATATCATGCGATTTATCCACTACTGATTATCCACTGAATGTGAAATCTGAGATTAATACGAATTTTTTTAACTTAATTTCCCAAGACGAATATTTTCAAGAACCCACTACTCGATGCGAAGAGACTGTGTTCCAAGCAATCAACCTTTCCCAAGCAAGTGATGAAAGCCAATCCACCACTTCACGAACTAAAAGGGGCAAATCCTGTAATCGTGTTATATTTCGAGAAGAACTCAGTGATTGTATCTTCTTAATTTTAAAACTGTATAACAGACAATTTTATATACATATTCAAGAGTTTAAACGCAGTGGGCTTACTAATGAAGAAATTGTAACGAAAAATGCAATTTTTATGGATGTTAACAGTTGGTACGAATTTTGCAATAAAATTTTTCCATTTAATTTGAAGTATAAAAGTTCCTCGTTTGTTGCTAATAACATGATATTAGTGTTAAATTTTAACAATTCTATCATGCGAATTAAACATTTAAAGAATTATTCTCACATTGACTTGAACGAGCATCAGTTAGAAAAGTTGAAAATAAAAGCCTTTGATCTGAATAAAGAACTTCTTCAACATATTTATGTAAAGCATTTACCAAACTTAATAAGACAGAAATGTATCGTTAGTCACACATCTTTAGAAAATGAACGCATGTGCCAACATAAACTTTTAACGTGTATTGAAAATAGTATATCGAGTATACTAAAGCGCATTTTTGAATGCAATGGATGTATTTTTAACCACGAATCTGTAATCTTTCATCCCTGTTTGATATTAAATAATCGACAAAAATTTGAACAAATGGGAGAAATGTTATTAACTCTAATAGATTTCGACTTTGTTATTTCCTCGTTTTTAAACGAAGTAGATTGTATTAGTGAAAACTTCTTATCTAATATTAATGTAGAAACCATTCAAAACGAATTGTTTAAAATAATGAAATAAAATGTTTTAGTATTCTCTTTAATATGTGTGTTTAATTATTTTCAAAATGCATGTTTATTTCGTTTAGCTTTTTCAAAACATTTATAAATTGTTTCAATTTGTATGTGTATAAAAAAAGAAACACTTCATTATTAATAAAAAATATATTAACTATCTTAAATAAATAATAATCTTAATTATTTTAATTCATTCTTTTCAAAAATTAGAAAGTTAAAAAGTTAATAAAAATTAATAAGTTAAAAAACCTTTATACAAAAATTAATATTAATAGAAATTTTTTTCAAATGTTTAAAATATATTTTGAAAATTTTAAAATGTATTACAACTTATCAAAATTGAGTTTACTGATTTATATGAGTATGTATATTATTTTCACTCTATTATATTACTGTAACATTACAACAGATTTATAGTTAATGACATATAAACATTAGGATGTATATAAAAGCAATAGATTAATGTACTCTCTTGTTTTATTAAAAATAAAATAACTTCATAAAAATGTTAAAAAAATAAAAAGTTTATGAAAAGTTTAAAAAGTAATTCATTAGATAAAAAAAAAAAAAATCACAAATTAAAAAATATATTTCATAAGTTTACAAAAAAAAAAAAAAAAAAAAAAAGTAACATAAAAAGTTTTATCGAAAAAAAAGTAACATAAAAAGTTTTAACAAAAAAAAAAAAAAAAAAAAAGTAACAAAAAGTTTTATCGAAAAAAAAAAAAAGTAACAAAAAGTTTTATCGGAAAAAAAAAAAAGTAACAAAAAGTTTTATCGAAAAAAAAAAAAAAAGTAACAAAAAGTTTTATCGGAAAAAAAAAAAAAAAAAAAAAGTAACATAAAAAGTTTTAACAAAAAAAAAAAAAAAAGTATTTTAAAAAGTGTTATAAAAAGTTTTAACAGAAAAAAAAAAAACTTTACACAAAAAATAATATCAATAGAATTTTTTTTCAAATGTTTAAAATATATATATATTTTGCAAAAGTTAAAATGAGTTTTCTGATTTATATATATTATTTTCACTCTATTATCTTACTGTAACATTGCAATTCATTCAGAGTTAAACATATAAACATTAGGATGTGTATAAAAGCAATGCATTAATGTACTATCTTGTTATTAAAAGATAAAATAATTTCATAAAAATATTTCCAAAATTAAAAAAAAATGTTTCATAAGTTTACAAAAAATAAAAACTTTACGAAAAAGTTTAAAAAATAATTCATAAGATTAAAAAAAGTATTTCATAAATTAATAAAATATATTTCATAAGTTAAAAAAAAAAAACTTTATAGAAAAAATAATATCAATAGAAATTAAATGGTTAAAATTTATTTCACAAAAGTTAAAATGTATTACATCTTATCAAAAATGAGTTTACTGATTTATGTATGCATGTACATTATTTTCACTGTATTATCTTACTGCAACATACATTTATAGTTAACATACATTTATAGTTTAACACATATAAACATTAGGATGTGTATAAAAGCAACGCATTAATATACTATCTTGTTTTATTAAAAGATAAAATAACTTCATAAAAATCTTTTCAAAATAAAAAAAAAGTTTCATAAGTTTACAAAAAATAAAACTTTGTGTAAAAATTTAAAAAATATTTCATAAGATTAAAAAAAAAAAAAATATTTCATAAATTAAAAAAATATTTCATAAATTAAAAAAATGTATCTATGTATATTTCACAAGTTTAAAAAAAAAAAAAAAATTAAAAAATGATTTACAAGTTAAAAAAAAAAAAAAAAAAAAAATTACAACTTATCAAAAAATGAGTTTACCGATTTACTGATTTATGTGTGCATGTTATTTACATCATATTATCTTACTACCAACATTACAGAACGTTCTTAATTAAACACTTAAAAACATCAGCAAATGTATAAAAGCAGTTGATACTTTCCTGTTTTTATTAAAAGTCATACTAACTTTATAAAAATGTTTTCAAATAATGTTAAAAAAGCTGTTAAGTTATTAGATTCTCCTCTTTAATTGCATCTCATTGATAAGTGTTAATCATCCATCCAACCATGCAACTGTTTTCACAATCAACTATTATGTGAGTTAGGATTTCATTGATAAGTTTTAATCAACCAACCAACCAACATTTTACGTAACCAACTATTTATTTTCCCTAGCAATCAGCTATTTATTTACCCTACTAACCAAAAAGCTTTTATCGACACATGAATAAAATTTTAAGATGCAAGACTCGTCCTTTTTAATCGAAAAAACAATGACTTATATTATATATATTTTTTTTTCTTACTTAAATGAAACCTTCGCATGTGCATGGTAAAACTTGGAAAAATTCATTTAATACACAAATTTAAAGTTAACAGACAAGGTCTTCACACTTCTTTTAGAATTGTACTAACATTTTACCAAATATCTTTAGAACTCAACAAGGTTTTAAATAATTATTTTAATAAAAATTGTCATTTGTAAGTAACATTATTGAACTAACTTGGAAAAATTAACTTGGCAAAACAGGTTTTCACTGTTCCAACTTAGTAATATTCATAAGTTTATATGTTAATCAACCTGTTTGGTTATGTCCCAGCATGGCTTTATAAAATAAATCTTAAAAAAACCTTTAATATTAATGTTTAAAAATATGCAGTTAGTCTTTTATAGATAATTTTTTTCACTTCTTTTATTTAAAAACATTTTTAAATAAAATTAATACAGTTGCCAATTTATCTGTGCGTTATGAAATATGCATGCAAAACTTATAATTTTCACATTTTTAGTATTTCAAATTATTGTTTTCAAGGTGTACTAAAATTTGGAAAAATATTTAATTTTCAAGCATAATTAAAATAAAATAGTTTAATAATAAAGACACATTTAACATTCTATACTCACCGTCGCAAAAGCACGTCCAACGCAGTCAAATGTTTGGGAAGAAATGAAAAATTCAAAGTCCTTATCAGAAAATGTTATCAGATAACTGTATCAAAAGATCTGTGACGTCAAAGAACGTGTATCATCAACTGATCACGTGATATATACCACGTGACTAATGCTTTGTTTTCTAGATTGGTTCTTATAAACATTCATTTATTAAATAATTTAATCATTCTATTAATTATTAATTAATTAATTCTTTGTTAAAATGTTTAACAAAACATGATATCACAGATATTAGTTACAATCAGCATTTGTTTTAAACTAGTGAATTAATTAATTAATAATTAATAGAATGATTAAATTATTTAATAAATGAATGTTTATAAGAACCAATCTAGAAAACAAAGCATTAGTCACGTGGTATATATCACGTGATCAGTTGATGATACACGTTCTTTGACGTCACAGATCTTTTGATACAGTTATCTGATAACATTTTCTGATAAGGACTTTGAATTTTTCATTTCTTCCCAAACATTTGACTGCGTTGGACGTGCTTTTGCGACGGTGAGTATAGAATGTTAAATGTGTCTTTATTATTAAACTATTTTATTTTAATTATGCTTGAAAATTAAATATTTTTCCAAATTTTAGTACACCTTGAAAACAATAATTTGAAATACTAAAAATGTGAAAATTATAAGTTTTGCATGCATATTTCATAACGCACAGATAAATTGGCAACTGTATTAATTTTATTTAAAAATGTTTTTAAATAAAAGAAGTGAAAAAAATTATCTATAAAAGACTAACTGCATATTTTTAAACATTAATATTAAAGGTTTTTTTAAGATTTATTTTATAAAGCCATGCTGGGACATAACCAAACAGGTTGATTAACATATAAACTTATGAATATTACTAAGTTGGAACAGTGAAAACCTGTTTTGCCAAGTTAATTTTTCCAAGTTAGTTCAATAATGTTACTTACAAATGACAATTTTTATTAAAATAATTATTTAAAACCTTGTTGAGTTCTAAAGATATTTGGTAAAATGTTAGTACAATTCTAAAAGAAGTGTGAAGACCTTGTCTGTTAACTTTAAATTTGTGTATTAAATGAATTTTTCCAAGTTTTACCATGCACATGCGAAGGTTTCATTTAAGTAAGAAAAAAAAAAATATATAATATAAGTCATTGTTTTTTCGATTAAAAAGGACGAGTCTTGCATCTTAAAATTTTATTCATGTGTCGATAAAAGCTTTTTGGTTAGTAGGGTAAATAAATAGCTGATTGCTAGGGAAAATAAATAGTTGGTTACGTAAAATGTTGGTTGGTTGGTTGATTAAAACTTATCAATGAAATCCTAACTCACATAATAGTTGATTGTGAAAACAGTTGCATGGTTGGATGGATGATTAACACTTATCAATGAGATGCAATTAAAGAGGAGAATCTAATAACTTAACAGCTTTTTTAACATTATTTGAAAACATTTTTATAAAGTTAGTATGACTTTTAATAAAAACAGGAAAGTATCAACTGCTTTTATACATTTGCTGATGTTTTTAAGTGTTTAATTAAGAACGTTCTGTAATGTTGGTAGTAAGATAATATGATGTAAATAACATGCACACATAAATCAGTAAATCGGTAAACTCATTTTTTGATAAGTTGTAATTTTTTTTTTTTTTTTTTTTTTTTTTTTTTAACTTGTAAATCATTTTTTAATTTTTTTTTTTTTTTTTAAACTTGTGAAATATACATAGATACATTTTTTTAATTTATGAAATATTTTTTTAATTTATGAAATATTTTTTTTTTTTTTTAATCTTATGAAATATTTTTTAAATTTTTACACAAAGTTTTATTTTTTGTAAACTTATGAAACTTTTTTTTTATTTTGAAAAGATTTTTATGAAGTTATTTTATCTTTTAATAAAACAAGATAGTATATTAATGCGTTGCTTTTATACACATCCTAATGTTTATATGTGTTAAACTATAAATGTATGTTAACTATAAATGTATGTTGCAGTAAGATAATACAGTGAAAATAATGTACATGCATACATAAATCAGTAAACTCATTTTTGATAAGATGTAATACATTTTAACTTTTGTGAAATAAATTTTAACCATTTAATTTCTATTGATATTATTTTTTCTATAAAGTTTTTTTTTTTTAACTTATGAAATATATTTTATTAATTTATGAAATACTTTTTTTAATCTTATGAATTATTTTTTAAACTTTTTCGTAAAGTTTTTATTTTTTGTAAACTTATGAAACATTTTTTTTTAATTTTGGAAATATTTTTATGAAATTATTTTATCTTTTAATAACAAGATAATACATTAATGCATTGCTTTTATACACATCCTAATGTTTATATGTTTAACTCTGAATGAATTGCAATGTTACAGTAAGATAATAGAGTGAAAATAATATATATAAATCAGAAAACTCATTTTAACTTTTGCAAAATATATATATATTTTAAACATTTGAAAAAAAATTCTATTGATATTATTTTTTGTGTAAAGTTTTTTTTTTTTCTGTTAAAACTTTTTATAACACTTTTTAAAATACTTTTTTTTTTTTTTTGTTAAAACTTTTTATGTTACTTTTTTTTTTTTTTTTTTTTCCGATAAAACTTTTTGTTACTTTTTTTTTTTTTTTTCGATAAAACTTTTTGTTACTTTTTTTTTTTTTCCGATAAAACTTTTTGTTACTTTTTTTTTTTTCGATAAAACTTTTTGTTACTTTTTTTTTTTTTTTTTTTTTTGTTAAAACTTTTTATGTTACTTTTTTTTTTCGATAAAACTTTTTATGTTACTTTTTTTTTTTTTTTTTTTTTTTGTAAACTTATGAAATATATTTTTTAATTTGTGATTTTTTTTTTTTTATCTAATGAATTACTTTTTAAACTTTTCATAAACTTTTTATTTTTTTAACATTTTTATGAAGTTATTTTATTTTTAATAAAACAAGAGAGTACATTAATCTATTGCTTTTATATACATCCTAATGTTTATATGTCATTAACTATAAATCTGTTGTAATGTTACAGTAATATAATAGAGTGAAAATAATATACATACTCATATAAATCAGTAAACTCAATTTTGATAAGTTGTAATACATTTTAAAATTTTCAAAATATATTTTAAACATTTGAAAAAAATTTCTATTAATATTAATTTTTGTATAAAGGTTTTTTAGCTTATTAATTTTTATTAACTTTTTAACTTTCTAATTTTTGAAAAGAATGAATTAAAATAATTAAGATTATTATTTATTTAAGATAGTTAATATATTTTTTATTAATAATGAAGTGTTTCTTTTTTTATACACATACAAATTGAAACAATTTATAAATGTTTTGAAAAAGCTAAACGAAATAAACATGCATTTTGAAAATAATTAAACACACATATTAAAGAGAATACTAAAACATTTTATTTCATTATTTTAAACAATTCGTTTTGAATGGTTTCTACATTAATATTAGATAAGAAGTTTTCACTAATACAATCTACTTCGTTTAAAAACGAGGAAATAACAAAGTCGAAATCTATTAGAGTTAATAACATTTCTCCCATTTGTTCAAATTTTTGTCGATTATTTAATATCAAACAGGGATGAAAGATTACAGATTCGTGGTTAAAAATACATCCATTGCATTCAAAAATGCGCTTTAGTATACTCGATATACTATTTTCAATACACGTTAAAAGTTTATGTTGGCACATGCGTTCATTTTCTAAAGATGTGTGACTAACGATACATTTCTGTCTTATTAAGTTTGGTAAATGCTTTACATAAATATGTTGAAGAAGTTCTTTATTCAGATCAAAGGCTTTTATTTTCAACTTTTCTAACTGATGCTCGTTCAAGTCAATGTGAGAATAATTCTTTAAATGTTTAATTCGCATGATAGAATTGTTAAAATTTAACACTAATATCATGTTATTAGCAACAAACGAGGAACTTTTATACTTCAAATTAAATGGAAAAATTTTATTGCAAAATTCGTACCAACTGTTAACATCCATAAAAATTGCATTTTTCGTTACAATTTCTTCATTAGTAAGCCCACTGCGTTTAAACTCTTGAATATGTATATAAAATTGTCTGTTATACAGTTTTAAAATTAAGAAGATACAATCACTGAGTTCTTCTCGAAATATAACACGATTACAGGATTTGCCCCTTTTAGTTCGTGAAGTGGTGGATTGGCTTTCATCACTTGCTTGGGAAAGGTTGATTGCTTGGAACACAGTCTCTTCGCATCGAGTAGTGGGTTCTTGAAAATATTCGTCTTGGGAAATTAAGTTAAAAAAATTCGTATTAATCTCAGATTTCACATTCAGTGGATAATCAGTAGTGGATAAATCGCATGATATCGTCTCATTGTTAGTGTTCAATGCATTGGGAACTTCTAATCTCGGTAAGTATAATTCATTCACATAAGTAGGATCATTACAGTCTTCTAAACGTTGATACTTTGAAGAAGGAACTACTTCGTCGACAGGTCTTTTTAACAAATTTACTACAGAATCCATTTTCAAAAAATAAGGATAGCCGCTGATGAAATTCAAACGGAAATCAGTTGCAAACTGAATGCTTAAAAACAACACATATCCTAATATATGTTAAAAAAATCAGCGTCGGTTACAGTTAAACATTAAAAAATTAGTAATGCCATAAGTTTTAGTCAACCATTTTTTAATAATCTAAAAAATCAGTCTTTGTACATAAATGGTAGTTTATATACTATGTTAGTGGTTTTACTATTTTTGAAGAATTTTGTGGCAACACAAGGTTTTAATTTAAGTAAGCTTTTGATAAATAATGTTATCAGTTTTGCTCTTTTTGAGAATTTTTGTGGCAACACTAGGTAAAAGTTTTAATCTAAGTAATGAATAATACTTATTGTTAACAGTTTCGTTCTTTTTGAAAAGTTGTTTGAAAACACAAGGTAATATCCATCATGATTATGTAAATAACAATTGTTAATACAAATTAAACTTGGTAAATAATTCTATTATATTAAAAGTATTTTAAAATTAATTCAATATAAATACAAATTCAGTATTTTAATTGATAGGAACCTTTTTTTTCTAAAGGTTAAAATTTAAGTAAATCTTTTACAATATTGTGAAAAAATTATTAAAATTCATGAATTGTTATAACAAAAATACAAGACAAAAGCTTTTTTCATTAACACATTATTTATTCATCATTCTCGATAATAATAAAAATACAAAAAAAATTATAAACTGTACAGAAAATCAACCAGTTCACATGATTTGTCAAAGTTTGCATTTTTTCACTTATGCATTTTAATCAGATGTTGAATAAACTTGGTATCAACATTAAATGTTTTGTTACAGTGTTTGCATTCGAAATTCCTGTAATGAACTTTTTTGTGAAATAAAAAATCGATATCAGAGTAAAATATAACACCACAGTGTTTACATTTATATTCCTTTTGACGATGACTTTTTTTATGTTTAGTTAAAGCAGACTTTGATAGAAACGAGTTGGAACATTTTTCACAAACATGAAACTTCTTATGAGATCTCTTGTGAATTTTTAACAAATATTTTTTAGAGAGTTCTAGTGAACATTCATCGCATTTATATGTCTTATGAAATCTCTTGTGAATTCTTAACGAATACTTTCTATAAAATTCCATTGCACATTGATCACATTTATAGAAAGTGGGTGTCTTGGAATGAGTAACACTATGTCGTTTTAAATCAGTACTTTGAATGAAAGTTTCACATTTAAAGGGCTTTTTATCCAAGTGGGATCTTTGATGTCTGGTTAACGCAATCTTTTTAGAGAAGCATTTTTGACATTGATTACAAGAAAAGGATGGTTGGGTTGATGAAGAGGGTGATCTTTCACTATTCGAAACTTGCACCTCTTGACTGGGTAAATCCGATTCCATATTCATGAAGTAAGAAATTTCTTGTACAGCACTCACTTAAAGAACAGCGCTTAATATCTTCATATGACAAAAAAACAATAAACAGTGTGATGAATTTATACTGATTCGCAAAATCTGTTAAATTCTAGGAGGCGCTGCTGTTTTTTAAAAAATAATAGGATTGGTTTAAAAAGTGATCTGATAATATGATGGTATCTGATAGGTAAGGCTCGATGTTATCTGGTGTTTATCATGTTGTTGTGATTTTTTACTAATTGATAAGAAAATTCATGTGAAAATTAACGGAAAAAAGAATCACTTATTTTCAGCACAGTGATAAAACAATACTATACTAAAGTAATACATTGCTTAAATTTGTCGTTATCGGCTGATAGATGATAACTTGTAAAAACACTTTTTATGTGAATACAGCAAACTTACTAAAATGAATGCATGACAATTAACCGATTATTAGAACTATACATCGAAAAATAATTAATAATGAAGTAGTTTGTATACTTTGAATGGTGTAAAAATCAATGTGTATGAATAATCAAGGTTTAGGTAAACTAAAGTTAAAAATGTAAAATTAATACTGTTAAAAAATATTTTCATTGTTGCTCTAACATTAATGTAAATTGAAGAAAACAGGGAACCTACAAAAAAAACATACATAATGGTTTGGTAAAATTAAATTGTCGTTTTAAAAAGCTTAGTTGAAACATCAAACAAAGTTCTCTTTCTTGTTATTTGTAAATAAGTGAAATCTAATCTTAGTTGATATTTTTCATGTATCAGCTAGTTCCTGTTAAAATTGTTTGGTTATCAGATGTTTGTGCAAGACAGTGAATACGTGCTGATAAGATAGTATTTTAAGTTGCAAACGGTTCGATTGTAATATAAAAACATTAATAGTAATTACAGAAGGTTTATTTAACTTCCTATTTAATCTTGAAATAATTTTATCTAATAATAATATTCAAAAAAAGTTCAAATTATTATTTAATTTTCTATTCTAATAAAAACTTATTCGAATCCCACTAAAGCCTTTTGGAAAACTCAATTTTTAAAAAAATTATTAATTTCCAACGAAAGAAGAAGAAGGCCGGTTCTGCGGCCACTGGCGTGATGAGCAATGGGCAATTGTGATTAATATTTAATTGATCAGACTCGTCTTCCTCCTTATCGCAATACACGATAATCTCACAGGCGTGATGGGCAATGCTTAATTGATCAGACTCAATTTTTTTAAAATTATTAATTTCCAACGAAAATTCGATTCACAACCAACAGAGGGCAGCATCAAAATAAAAATCTTCCGGGGGGTGAAGTTTGGAAAATGAGGAGGTTACCCCTTTGCTATAGTATGATATTAGAAGCTTCAGATCCTAAATAAAAAAAAAAAATTAAGCCTCTTAAAAATTAAGCCCCTCTAAAAATTAAGCCCTCCCCCCTTCCTAAAATCTCATCAAACTATAACATATTTTACAATATGTTCAAATTTCCTTCCTACTCTCAGTTGATTCCAATCTTAAAGAAAAAAAAAAAATACATTTAAGCCTTTCAGAAAAATAAGCCCCCTAAAAATTAAGCCCTCCCCCTTTCCTAAAATCTCACCATACTATAACATATTTTACAATATGTTCAAATTTCCTTCCTACTCTAAGTTGATTCCAATCTTAAAGAAAAAAAAAATACATTTAAGCCTTTCAGAAAAATAAACCCTCTAAAAATTAAGCCCTCCCCCTCTTTCCTAAAATCACATCATACTGTAACAGAGTCAAAACATCCTTCACCCATTTTCAAATATCTTTCCTACACTAAGTTGATTCCAATCTCTATTTAAATTTAAACTCCCTAAAAAATTTTTAAGCCCCCCTCAATTTTAAGCCCCTCCTAAAAAATAAGCCCTCCCCTCTCTCTCTCTCAAAAAATCTCATCATACTATAACAGACTCCAAACATCCACCCCTCTACTACAGTATAATCTCCTACGTTTCAAACCCTAAAAATTTAAGCCCCCTCAATTTTAAGCCCTCCCCATCATCCTACTATAGTATAATGCACTCTCCATCAGATAAGCTTCTCAATCAGGTGGTGGTGGTCCTTCCTCCCTCTTATAGGAGGTGGTGGTGGCTCCACTTCCACCATCCACCCACCACGTCCACCACGCTGAGGTTGAACTCCCATTCTTTCCCTACTTATGTCATAAGTAATTTCTTGTATCCATGTCATTTATTTGATCAATTTCGGAAATTTTTTCTTACAAACAGCTCGTAGATTTAAACTACATCCCTGGTTCTATATGCCTACTTCAGTGCACAAACTATTTATTAATGACAAAGAAATAACATTATCTTCATTACTGCCAAATGCCATAAGATACTCAAGATTCATGCAACAAACTGATCAAAAGGCATCGAGAAGATTTATCGCAAACATGCAGTAGCGCAAGAAAATGAAAGGTATTTTTATGTTTTTAATGTCATCAGATTATTTCATTTTAAGTTTAGGTAAATTATTGTAGAAGAAATTAAAAATAATTGATCCTAAGAGTCACAGGATCTTCTAATACTGCGAACAAGCTCTGCTAACTATTTCGACACCTTGACATCTGAAAAATCTTTTTGTTATACTACAATTGATTTTAAAAGGTGAATTTCTGGAATATATTTTCTTTTTATTTTAATAATATAAAAAATAAATAGTCTAGTATTTTACTTTCCTTTTATGTACTTAAATTTCGATTAAATGTCTCTTGGTTCCTTGAAAATTCCTTTTTAAGTTTAGCCTCGAAATTTTTAATTTTATTTAAATCAAATTGTTTTTACTTTTAATCTGTCATTTTATTTATTTATTTATTTTTAAAGTTTAACTTTTGAATCCTAATTAGCATCCTGAAAAGTTTAAGAAATTTCATACAAATGAAATAACTTTCGAGACATTGTAGTTTTTGTTCCACCATATTTTATCCGCCATTTTTTCAATTTTAATTTTGTATTCTTACTTAGCATCCTCAAAAACACCTGTATACGAATTTTCGTGCAATTCGAATAACATTTTCATATTTTGGCCAGCTTTTCTGGATTTTGCCCCACTGTGCGTTGGATGAAATGTACGAAAAGAAAATCAGCATCAATTTATATCAGGGACTAACTGAATCTGAGGTTTTATTAAATTCCATTCATTAGTCTTTGAGATAGAGCATCCACAAAATATATGTCACATACATACAGATATACAGACTCACAAGACAAGCATTTTGTATAAAAATATTTTTCGGCATCTCTGACCCCTAAAACGCGTAAATCTATCGAAAATTGGAATTCGAAAATTTTCGAGAATCCATTATTATTATTATTATTATTATTATTATTATTATTATTATTATTATTATTATTATTATTATTATTATTATTATTATTATTATTATTATTATTATTATTACAGTCGAACCTCGTTAACATGAACCTTAAGGAGAATCAAAATTTTGTTCATGCCAACAGTAATTCATGTTATCTTCATGTTATCAGTATCAAATCTTTGTATTCGTTTTATAGGGGATTGTAAAAACGATTCATGTTAAGAGTAATTCCCGCTAAGCGTGTTCATGTTAACGAGGTTTGATTGTATTTGTAAAGATAGAATAAAATAAACAAGTCGGACAAGCCAATATCAAAACTTTATTCTTCCTCAAACATGTTAATGCTTCAAAATTCGTAGCACAGTGTCAAAATTAAATGACAATCCATGCCCATCACGAACGAGGAATTGGAGCAGGTGTTTTCAAATGAGTGAAGAATCCCCTTAACATCCCAACAGGTCACAAAGACATTTCCAAAATTATTTCTTTTATAAATGCATGGAATTTGCCGATATTTTTTATCTAAATATTAATAAAATGAAAGAGGATTTTTTTTTTCATGAAAAATAGTCAGTCTTTCAGAAATTGCCATTAAATTTAAAGTTACAATACTGACGCAAGAATAGTCTTATGCTGTAACTGAAGACATTCGTAATTTTCTGAAAAATGAAAAATAGTATTCTATTCTACTTCCCTGATAATTTCAGCCCTGTAAAATATATATATATGTATGTATATATATGTAAAGTTACTAAGATTTTTCTAGTAGATTTGTATTCCAAGAACTTTTCATGAAACGGTAACAAAACTCATGTAACCTTCCTCGGTTACATAAAATTTTGCTGTTATCGTTATATGAAAAGTTCTTCGAATAGAAATCTACTAGAAAAATTTTAATAGCTTTATAGTTTTTTTTTTACACTGAGGTCAATGGGAATGAAAATAGATTTGTGAATGCTTTAAGAAAATTCGCGCTGTTTCAGGGTTCCCAAAAAAGCAAAATATGACTGGAAAAATTCCCTGACTTTAACCAAATCTCAAAAAATTCTCTGACCAAACGGGAAATGCATATTTGCTATTTATTTTAGCAACTTTTTGACAAAAATTGCATTTTTTTTTTTTTTTCCAATCATACTTCTTCTTTTTTCTTTTTTTTCGGAGACTATTTGATGAATTTGGTGTTATTTTTCTTTTTTACCCGACACTTTTTAGAAAATATTTTTAAATCCCCTGATTTTTCATGCATATTTTGAAATTTCCCTGATTTTCCATGACTACTTTGAAATTCCCAGATTTTTCCCTGACTTTCCATGATGCTAAGAATCCTGTGTTGAGAATAACCGAAAATCTGTATCAGTGAAGAGTCCTTTATGGAATTTTAAAATAGCGCTCCGAAAGATACGATCAACCCGAGAGAGTTATTTTTGTTTTAAGTTGGCAGGGACCGATGAAACAGTTCCAGACCATGAACATCGCTTGAGATCGACTAGACTCCGTTCCCAGACTTCGTTTCAACCAGACAAATTTCTCAGAATTACAAACACCAGAAGTAATGCCACAAACCTCTTTTTTTTTTTTTTTTTTTTTTTTTTTTTTTCACCTGCATATCCCCTACCCTCTTTTTTTTTTTTTTTTGTTTAATACCTATTTTCTATATATGATGCAAATGGGAATTTCGTTCCAGCCGCTTATAATTTCAGTTTTGCTGAATGGATTTTAATGGGATTTGAGCTGTTAGTAAATTTTTAATGTGAAGTTTTAGTATGCAACGTATATCGTTCTGCGTTGCTTAGCTGTAGAATTATGGAGGAAAATTCCTTAATCACGGTTAAAAAAAAAAAAAAAAAAAAAAAAAAAAAAAATGACGATTTTACGGAAATTGTACTGGTAATCCGGACGCCAGTACAATTTACTGTTTTTTAACAAAAAAAAAAACTTCAATAAATTCTAGATTTTTTTTTTTTTTGGGGGGGGGGGGATTTCTGGAATTTACGAGAATTTTCCCATTAAAAAACAGTAACCCTTTTTTTTTCTTTTGACAATGATGAGATGAATTCAATTATGAAAGGCTAGGCTTTTATAAAAAAAAGTTTTATGACTGGATTTTGACAAAATCTGCACTGTTAGTTAGATAATTTTTCACGGAAAGGTTATGTACGTAACATTTCGTTATACATCGCTTAGTTATAGAACTATGAAGGGAAGTTCCATTATCAGATGAACCAGATGATGGAATATTAGCCTTCTCCTAAATGAATTTCGATGTAATTTGCACTTTTAAACAAAAATTTTTTCAAGAAAAGTTTTAGTATCGTTAGTTGTTATTTAGCTATAGAATTATGATGAATCAAATTAATCAGATGAACCGATTATGAAAAGTTTTACCTTTTTCAAAGTTCTGGGCGGATTTTGATGAGACTTGAATTGTTGGATGGTTTTATAAGTTCAGAAGGTCGATTTATAATCTTGAGTTAAAGGTAGTCTTAAATAAAAAAGGTGAACTTTGTGACACATGCATTAATTTATTTTTGTTCGGAAATAGATGAAACGAGCAAGTGTTGTTGTTCAGAAACTGTCTAATTGCACTCAATTTTTTGTTTTTTTTAAAAACACAATAAATTTTTCATAACAAGCCTTCAAATTTTACATTTTTGAACACATTTCCCGACGAAAGGAGAAAAACCGGTCGGAAAGCAGGAGAAAAAGGGGTGATCGCGTAATCGAAATAGCTTAGAACTCGAGAGGTAATTTATTGAACAAAAAATTAAGTTCGATTCGAAATCGCTTCCATAGTCAGGCCTTTCAATTTTATATCTTTCTGTTAAATGAATTTGTAAATGTGTCAAAACGTTTTGCGCGTCGTATATCTTGAGTTATAGCATAAGGCTAGCTATTCTTCCGTCACTATTGTAACTCTAAATTTGATGTCAGTTTCTGAAATAATCACTATTTTTCATGAAAGGAAAAAATTGTGCATTTTATTGCTAATCTACATAAGAATATCAGCAAATTTCGTGCATTTATGAAAGAAAACATTTTTAGAAATGACTTTGCGACCTGTTGGGGTCTTAAATAGTAAAACTTTCGTGCAATTGTAAAAGAAAAAGAAGAATCGATTTTAGTAACATATTACTTTTCCAAACCTGTGTTAGCTTATGATGCAATGAATTATGGATTTAATAAAAACAATTAATTTAGAAAAGAATCAAAACACATGAGAAAAAAAAAATAAAATAAAAAAGAATGTAACTTAGCGATTTACATTATAGCATTGAAAGTCGGTGGTTTTCTCTTTTCTTAGCTAGTTATTGGCTAGTTTTTTGGCCAGTTATTGGCGATTAAAACTGACCAACAAGATGATGGAAAAAAGGTAACCCTATAACCCATCATTCTCATTGGTTGACCAAAATGAGTCAGAGAGAAAGCATCTATTCAGCATCAGCATCTCTCTGGATAGGGAAAAGGAAATTCTAAGAAAAAAGAATTTCTAAATTACTGTGGAACTTTCCAAATTTATCTGGAAAGTACCAGAATGTTCCCGCTGGACGTGCACTCAAGGTGGAATTATACAGTATCATATTACAACAATTTAGAAATAATATTTTTGATAAAAAGAATTCTCATTTACTATGTGGTACAACGGAATTAATATTTTATTATTATTATTACTTATTAATTTATTATTATTTATTAATTTATTATTATTATTTATTTATTTATTTATTATTATTGTTATTATTATTATTATTATTATTATTATTATTATTATTATTATTATTATTATTATTATTATTATTATTACAGTTTTTTAGTTGCAGTGCGAAGTAGAAGCTTCAAGGAATATTACATATTAATTTATTATATTTGGATGGTTATACATATCATTCACTAATATATATTTTCTCTTGAAATGCAAATTTATTTACATTCCTAGAAAATATAAATTTGCAATTCAAGATATTAATTTTATTCATTTATTTATAATTATTTTTAAAAAATCTATATTTTACAAAGTATAAATAAATTCTGAGGCAATAAAAAAATAAGACAATGTAGATTAATTGTAATTAATTAAAATTAAATTTTAAACATATGTTTAGAATTATTTAATACATACATTATCTTTAGCTAATAAAATATAACAGTTACATTATCTTTAAATAATTAAATTAAATATAATATGCCAACAATAATTAGTTACTAATCATAGTTAGCAGTTAATAGTCAATAGTTTGTAAATTAATTATTAATTTTTAATTACTTAAAGAAAATAAACTTTCTCAAAATATAAATAGATTTTAAAAAAATAATAGTAAGGCCCCAGAGATTATTTTAATTAATTAATTTTAGATTTATTTAATAAATAAATTATATTAGTTACTATTAGATATTAATCATAGCTTAAATAGTCAACAGTTAGTAAATTAGTTATTAATCTTTAATCAATTAAAGAAAATTAATTTTCATAAAATATAAATAACTTCAGATGTAATAACAATAAAATCATACAAATTAATTTTAATCAATTAAAATTATGTATTAGAGAAAAGTTTAAATTTATCTAATAATTAATTAAATAAATAAACTATCTATAGTTATTATTAGTTGTTAATCTTAGTCAGAAGTTAATAGTCAGTAGATTAATTATTAATTTTTAATTAATTAAAGATAATTAGCTTACACAAAGTAGAAATAAATTCAGAGATTATAAAAATAAATATCACAAGATTAAATTAATTAATCAAAATTAAATATTTCAGAAAAGTTCAAATTTATTTAACAATTTATTAAATAAGCAAATTATCTTTAGTTATTATTAGTTACTAATCATATTTAGAAATTTATCGACAGTAGTTAGTAAATTAGTAATTAATCTTTTATTAATTAAAGAAAATTTAACTTTCAAAAAATATAAATAAATTCAAAGGAAATAAAAATAAGGCCATAGAGATTGTTTTCATTAATTTAAATTAAATATTAGAGAAAATTTAGATTTATTTAATTACTAAATTGTCTTAGTTATTATTAGTTATTAATCATAGTTACCAGTAAATAGTCAGCAGTTAGTAAATTAGTTATTAATCTTTAATCAATTAAAGAGAATTAATTTTCATGAAATATAATTAACTTCAGAGGTAGTAACAATAAAATCATACAAATTACTTTTAATCAATTAAAATTACGTATTAGAGAAAATTTTTAATTTATCTAATAATTAAATAAATAAATATTAGTTGTTAATCTTAGTTAGAAGTTAATAGTCTATAGATAAGTTTTTAATCTTTAATTAATTAAAGATAATTAACTTTCACAAAGTATAACTAAATTCTGAGGTGATAAAAATAAATATCAGAAAATTAAATTAATTAATTAAAATTAAATATTACAGAAAAATTCAGATTTATTTAACAATTTATTGAAAAAGCAAATTATCTATAGTTATTATTAGTTACTGTTAATCGACGCAAGTTAATAAGTTAGTTATTAATCTTTTATTAATTAAAGAAAACTAACTTTCACGAAATATAAATAAATTCAGAGGAAATGGAAAAAAAGATCCTACATATTAACTGTTGAATAATTTAAAATTAAACATTACGGAAAAGTTTATTTAATTAATAAATTAACTTAATTATTAATCATAGTTGATAATTTATCATCAGTAGGTGGTAAATTATACAGAATAATTTTAATCAGTTAAAATTACGTAATTAAAGAAAAGTTTAGGTGTGTCTCATAATAAATTAAACAAATTATTTTTACTTATTATTAGTTGTTAACTCTGATTAGAAGTTAATAGTCAATAGTCACGAGATTAGTTATTAATCTTTAATTAATTGAAGAAAATTAGTCTTTAGAAAATATAAATAAATTCAGAGGTAACAAAAATAAGATAATGCAGATTAATTTTAAGTAATTAAAATTATATATTAGACAAAAGTTCAGTTTAATTTAATTTATTTATTTTAAACTTATTAAATAGATAAGCTATTTTTTGTTATTTCTAGTTACTAATGAACAGTTAGAAATTAATAGTCCGTAAATGGTAAATTAGTACTTCATCTTTAATCAATTAAAGAAAATCAACTTTCACAAAATATAAATAATTTCAGCGTACTATAAAAATAAAATCATACAGATTGATTTTAATCAGTTAAAATTACATATTAGAGAAAAATTTAACTTTATATCTAACAATTAATTAAATGAATATATTTTAAACTTATTATTAGTTGTTAATCCTAGCTAGTAGTTAATAGTCAGTAGTCAGTAGATTAGCTATTAATCATGAATTAATGAAATATAATTAGCTTTTACAAAACATAAATAAATTCAGAAGGGATGAAAATAAATACTGCTATTAGACTGCTATTATATTAGTTATTATTAGATATTAATCATAGCTTAAATAGTCAACAATTAGTAAATTAGTTATTAAACTTTAATCATTTAAAGAAAATTAATTTTCATAATATATAAATAACTTCAGATGTAATAACAATAAAATCATACAAATTAATTTTAATCAATTAAAATTATGTATTAGAGAAAAGTTTAAATTTATCTAATAATTAATTAAATAAATAAACTATCTATAGTTATTATTAGTTGTTAATCTTAGTCAGAAGTTAATAGTCAGTAGATTAATTATTAATTTTTAATTAATTAAAGATAATTAGCTTACACAAACTATAAATAAATTCAGAGATTATAAAAATATATATCACAAGATTAAATTAGTTAATCAAAATTAAATATTTCAGAAAAGTTCAAATTTATTTAACAATTTATTAAATAAGCAAATTATCTTTAGTTATTATTAGTTACTAATCATATTTAGAAACTTATCGACAGTAGTTAGTAAATTAGTAATTAATCTTTTATTAATTAAAGAAAATTTAACTTTCAAAAAATATAAATAAATTCAAAGGAAATAAAAATAAGGCCATAGAGATTGTTTTCATTAATTTAAATTAAATATTAGAGAAAATTTAGATTTATTTAATTACTAAATATCTTAGTTATTATTAGTTATTAATCATAGTTATCAGTAAATAGTCAGCAGTTAGTAAATTAGTTATTAATCTTTAATCAATTAAAGAGAATTAATTTTCATTAAATATAATTAACTTCAGGGGTAGTAACAATAAAATCATACAAATTACTTATAATCAATTAAAATTACGTATTAGAGAAACGTTTAATTTTATCTAATAATTAAATAAATAAATAGTTATTAGTTGTTAATCTTAGTTAGAAGTTAATAGTCAATAGATTAGTTTTTAATCTTTAATTAATTAAAGATAATTAACTTTCACAAAGTATAACTAATTTCTGAAGTGATAAAAATAAATATCAGAAGATTAAATTAATTAATTAAAATTAAATATTAGAGAAAAATTCAGATTTATTTAACAATTTATTGAAAAAGCAAATTTTCTATAGTTATTATTAATTACTGTTAATCGACGAAAGTTAATAAGTTAGTTATTAATCTTTTATTAATTAAAGAAAACTAACTTTCACGAAATATAAAAAAATTCAGAGGAAATTGAAAAAAGATAATACATATTAATTGTTCAATAATTTAAAATTAAACATTACGGAAAAATTTATTTAATTAATGAATGAACTTAATTATTAATCATAGTTGATAATTTATCATCAGTAGGTGATAAATTATACAGATTAATTTTAATCAATTAAAATTGCGTATTAAAGAAAAGTTTAGGTTAGTCTCATAATAAATTAAACAAATTATTTTTACTTATTATTAGTTGTTAACTCTGGTTAGAAGTTAATAGTCATGAGATTAGTTATTAATCTTTAATTAATTGAAGAAAATTAGTCTTTAGAAAATATAAATAAATTCAGAGCCAACAAAAATAAGATAATGCAGATTAATTTTAAGTAATTAAAATTATATATTAGACAAAAGTTCAGTTTAATTTAATTTATTTATTTTAAACTTATTAAATAGATAAGCTATTTTTTGTTATTTCTAGTTACTAATGAACAGTTAGAAATTAATAGTCCGTAAATGGTAAATTAGTACTTCATCTTTAATCAATTAAAGAAAATCAACTTTCACAAAATATAAATAATTTCAGCGTACTATAAAAATAAAATCATACAGATTGATTTTAATCAGTTAAAATTACATATTAGAGAAAAATTTAACTTTATATCTAACAATTAATTAAATGAATATATTTTAAACTTATTATTAGTTGTTAATCCTAGCTAGTAGTTAATAGTCAGTAGTCAGTAGATTAGCTATTAATCATGAATTAATGAAATATAATTAGCTTTTACAAAACATAAATAAATTCAGAAGGGATGAAAATAAATACTGCTATTAGACTGCTATTATATTAGTTATTATTAGATATTAATCATAGCTTAAATAGTCAACAATTAGTAAATTAGTTATTAAACTTTAATCATTTAAAGAAAATTAATTTTCATAATATATAAATAACTTCAGATGTAATAACAATAAAATCATACAAATTAATTTTAATCAATTAAAATTATGTATTAGAGAAAAGTTTAAATTTATCTAATAATTAATTAAATAAATAAACTATCTATAGTTATTATTAGTTGTTAATCTTAGTCAGAAGTTAATAGTCAGTAGATTAATTATTAATTTTTAATTAATTAAAGATAATTAGCTTACACAAACTATAAATAAATTCAGAGATTATAAAAATATATATCACAAGATTAAATTAGTTAATCAAAATTAAATATTTCAGAAAAGTTCAAATTTATTTAACAATTTATTAAATAAGCAAATTATCTTTAGTTATTATTAGTTACTAATCATATTTAGAAACTTATCGACAGTAGTTAGTAAATTAGTAATTAATCTTTTATTAATTAAAGAAAATTTAACTTTCAAAAAATATAAATAAATTCAAAGGAAATAAAAATAAGGCCATAGAGATTGTTTTCATTAATTTAAATTAAATATTAGAGAAAATTTAGATTTATTTAATTACTAAATATCTTAGTTATTATTAGTTATTAATCATAGTTATCAGTAAATAGTCAGCAGTTAGTAAATTAGTTATTAATCTTTAATCAATTAAAGAGAATTAATTTTCATTAAATATAATTAACTTCAGGGGTAGTAACAATAAAATCATACAAATTACTTATAATCAATTAAAATTACGTATTAGAGAAACGTTTAATTTTATCTAATAATTAAATAAATAAATAGTTATTAGTTGTTAATCTTAGTTAGAAGTTAATAGTCAATAGATTAGTTTTTAATCTTTAATTAATTAAAGATAATTAACTTTCACAAAGTATAACTAATTTCTGAAGTGATAAAAATAAATATCAGAAGATTAAATTAATTAATTAAAATTAAATATTAGAGAAAAATTCAGATTTATTTAACAATTTATTGAAAAAGCAAATTTTCTATAGTTATTATTAATTACTGTTAATCGACGAAAGTTAATAAGTTAGTTATTAATCTTTTATTAATTAAAGAAAACTAACTTTCACGAAATATAAAAAAATTCAGAGGAAATTGAAAAAAGATAATACATATTAATTGTTCAATAATTTAAAATTAAACATTACGGAAAAATTTATTTAATTAATGAATGAACTTAATTATTAATCATAGTTGATAATTTATCATCAGTAGGTGATAAATTATACAGATTAATTTTAATCAATTAAAATTGCGTATTAAAGAAAAGTTTAGGTTAGTCTCATAATAAATTAAACAAATTATTTTTACTTATTATTAGTTGTTAACTCTGGTTAGAAGTTAATAGTCATGAGATTAGTTATTAATCTTTAATTAATTGAAGAAAATTAGTCTTTAGAAAATATAAATAAATTCAGAGCCAACAAAAATAAGATAATGCAGATTAATTTTAAGTAATTAAAATTATATATTAGACAAAAGTTCAGTTTTATTTAATTTATTTATTTTAAATTTATTACATAGATAAGCTATTTTTTGTTATTTCTAGTTACTAATGAGCAGTTAGAAATTAATAGTCCGTAAATGGTAAATTAGTACTTCATCTTTAATCAATTAAAGAAAATCAACTTTCACAAAATATAAATAATTTCAGCGTACTATAAAAATAAAATCATACAGATTGATTTTAATCAGTTAAAATTACATATTAGAGAAAAATTTAAATATATATCTAACAATTAATTAAATGAATATATATTTTTTTACTTATTATTAGTTGTTAATCCTAGCTAGTAGTTAATAGCCAGTAGTGAGTAGATTAGCTATTAATCCTGAATTAATGAAATATAATTAGCTTTTACAAAACATAAATAAATTCACAAGTGATGAAAATAAAACTGCTAGATTAAATTTAATTTATTAAATTTAAACATTAGAGAAAAGTTCAGATTTATTTAATAATTATTTAATAACAACAACAACAACAACAATAATAATAATAATAATAATAATAATAATAATAATAATAATAATAATAATAATAATAATAATAATAATAATTATTATTATTATTATTATTATTATTATTATTATTATTATTATTATTATTATTACAGATTTTCTCTTGAAATGTAAATTTATTTACATTCCTAGAAAATATAAATTTGCAATTCAAGATACTAATTTTATTTATTTATTTAAAATTAATTTTAAAAAATATATCTTTTACAAAGTATAAATAAATTCTGAGGCAATAAAAAATAAGACAATGTAGATTAATTGTAATTAATTAAAATTAAATTTTAAACAAATGTTTAGAATTATTTAATACATACATTATCTTTAGCTAATAAAATATAACAGTTACATTATCTTTAATTAATTAAATAAAATATAATATGCCAACAATAATTAGTTACTAATCATAGTTAGCAGTTAATAGTCAATAGTTTGTAAATTAATTATTAATTTTTAATTACTTAAAGAAAATAAACTTTTTCAAAATATAAATAGATTTTAAAAAATTAATAGTAAGGCCCCAGAGATTATTTTAATTAATTAATTTTAGATTTATTTAATAAATAAATTATATTAGTTATTATTAGATATTAATCATAGCTTAAATAGTCAACAGTTAGTAAATTAGTTATTAAACTTTAATCAATTAAAGAAAATTAATTTTCATAAAATATAAATAACTTCAGATGTAATAACAATAAAATCATACAAATTAATTTTAATCAATTAAAATTACGTATTAAAAAAAGTTTAAATTTATCTAATAATTAATTAAATAAATAAACTATCTATAGTTATTATTAGTTGTTAATCTTAGTTAAAAGTTGATAGTCAGTAGATTAATTATTAATTTTTAATTAATTAAAGATAATTAGCTTACACAAAGTATAAATAAATTCAGAGATTATAAAAATAAATATCACAAGATTAAATTAATTAATCAAAATTAAATATTTCAGAAAAGTTCAAATTTATTTAACAATTTATTAAATAAGCAAATTATCTTTAGTTATTATTCGTTACTAATCATATTCAGAAATTTATCGACAGTAGTTAGTAAATTAGTAATTAATCTTTTATTAATTAAAGAAAATTAACTTTCAAAAAATATAAATAAATTCAAAGGAAATAAAAATAAGGCCATAGAGATTATTTTCATTAATTTAAATTAAATATTAGACAAAATTTAGATTTATTTAATTAGTAAATTATCTTATTTATTATTAGTTATTAATCATAGTTATCAGTAAATAGCCAGCAGTTAGTAAATTAGTTATTAATCTTTAATTAATTAAAGAGAATTAATTTTCATGAAATATAAATAGCTTCAGGGGTAGTAACAATAAAATCATACAAATTAATTTTAATCAATTAAAATTACGTATGAGAGAAAATTTTAAATTGATCTAATAATTAAATAAATAAATAGTTATTAGTTGTTAAACTTAGTTAGAAGTTAATAGTCAATAGATTAGTTTTAATCTTTAATTAATTAAAGATAATTAACTTTCACAAAGTATAACTAAATTCTGAGGTGATAAAAATAAATATCAAAAGATTAAATTAATTAATTAAAATTAAATATTAGAGAAAAATTCAGATTTATTTAACAATTTATTGAAAAAGCAAATTATCTACAGTTATTATTAGTTACTGTTAATCGACGCAAGTTAATAAGTTAGTTATTAATCTTTTATTAATTAAAGAAAACTAACTTACACGAAATATAAAAAAAAATTCAGAGGAAATTGAAAAAAGATCAAACATATTAATTGTTGAATAATTTAAAATTAAACATTACGGAAAAATTTATTTAATTAATAAATGAACTTAACTATTAATCATAGTTTATATTTTATCATCAGTAGGTGGTAAATTATACAGATTAATTTTAATCAATTAAAATTACGCATTAAAGAAAAGTTTAGGTTAGTCTCATAATAAATTAAACAAATTATTTTTACTTATTATTAGTTGTTAACTCTGGTTAGAAGTTAATAGTCATGAGCTTAGTTATTAATCTTTAATTAATTGAAGAAAATTAGTCTTTAGAAAATATAAATAAATTCAGAGCCAACAAAAATAAGATAATGCAGATTAATTTTAAGTAATTAAAATTATATATTAGACAAAAGTTCAGTTTTATTTAATTTATTTATTTTAAATTTATTACATAGATAAGCTATTTTTTGTTATTTCTAGTTACTAATGAACAGTTAGAAATTAATAGTCTGTGATATAACTATCACATTTAAAGAAAATAACTTTCACAAAATATAAATAATTTCAGCGTACTATAAAAATAAAATCATACAGATTGATTTTAATCAGTTAAAATTACATATTAGAGAAAAATTTAAATTTATATCTAACAATTAATTAAATGAATTTCTATTTTTTTTACTTATTATTAGTTGTTAATCCTAGCTAGTAATTAATAGTCAGTAGTCAGTAGATTAGCTATTAATCCTGAATTAATGAAATATAATTAGCTTTTACAAAACATAAATAAATTCAGAAGTGATGAAAATAAATACTGCTAGATTAAATTTAATTTATTAAATTTAAACATTAGAGAAAAGTTCAGATTTATTTAATAATTATTTAATAATTATTTAATAATAATAATAATATTAATTATTATTATTATTACTATTATTACAGTTTTTTAGTTGCAGTGCGAAGTAGAAGCTTCACGGAATATTACATATTAATTTATTGTATTTGGATGGTTATACATATCATTCACTAATATATATTTTCTCTTGAAATATAAATTCATTTACATTCCTAGAAAATATACATTTGCAATTCAAGATACTAATTTTATTCATTTATTTATAATTAATTTTAAAAAATATATCTTTTACAAAGTATAAATAAATTCTGAAGCAATAAAAAATAAGACAATGTAGATTAATTGTAATTAATTAAAATTAAATTTTAAACAAATGTTTAGAATTATTTAATACATACATTATCTTTAGCTAATAAAATATAACAGTTACATTATCTTTAATTAATTAAATAAAATATAATGTGCCAACAATAATTAGTTACTAATCATAGTTAGCAGTTAATAGTCAATAGTTTGTAAATTAATTATTAATTTTTAATTACTTAAAGAAAATAAACTTTCTCAAAGCACTAATAGATTTAAAAAAAATAATAGTAAGGCCCCAGAGATTATTTTAATTAATTAATTTTAGATTTATTTAATAAATAAATTATATTAGTTATTATTAGATATTAATCATAGCTTAAATAGTCAACTGTTAGTAAATTAGTTATTAATTTTTAATCAATTAAAGAAAATTAATTTTCATAATATATAAATAACTTCAGATGTAATAACAATAAAATCTTACAACTTAGTTTTAATCAATTAAAATTACGTATTAGAGAAAAGTTTAAATTTATCTAATAATTAATTAAATGAATAAACTATCTATAGTTACTATTAGTTGTTAATCTTAGTCAGAAGTTAATAGTCAGTAGATTAATTATTAATTTTTAATTAATTAAAGATAATTAGCTTACACAAAGTATAAATAAGTTCAAAGATTTTAAAAATAAATATCACAAGATTAAATTAATTAATCAAATTAAATATTTCAGAAAAGTTCAAATTTATTTAACAATTTATTAAATAAGCAAATTATCTTTAGTTATTATTAGTTACTAATCATATTTAGAAATTTATCGACAGTAGTTAGTAAATTAGTAATTAATCTTTTATTAATTAAAGAAAATCAACTTTCAAAAAATATAAATAAATTCAAAGGAAATAAAAATAAGGCCACAGAGATTGTTTTCATTAATTTCAATTAAATATTAGAGAAAATTTAGATTTATTTAATTACTAAATTATATTAGTTATTATTAGTTATTAATCATAGTTATCAGTAAATAGTCAGCAGTTAGTAAATTAGTTATTAATCTTTAATCAATTAAAGAGAATTATTTTTCATGAAATATAATTAACTTCAGAGGTAGTAACAATAAAATCATACAAATTACTTTTAATCAATTAAAATTACGTAATAAAGAAATTTTTTAATTTATCTAATAATTAAATAAATAAATATTAGTTGTTAATTTTAGTTAGAAGTTAATAGTCAATAGATTAGTTTTTAATCTTTAATTAATTAAAGATAATTAACTTTCACAAAGTATAACTAAATTCTGAAGTGATAAAAATAAATATCAGAAGATTAAATTAATTAATTAAAATTAAATATTAGAGAAAAATTCAGATTTATTTAACAATTTATTGAAAAAGCAAATTATCTATAGTTATAATTAGTTACTGTTAATCGACGCAAGTTAATAAGTTAGTTATTAATCTTTTATTAATTAAAGAAAACTAACTTTCACGAAATATAAATAAATTCAGAGGAAATTGAAAAAAAGATCATACATATTAATTGTTGAATAATTTAAAATTAAACATTACGGAAAAGTTTATTTAATTAATAAATGAACTTAATTATTAATCATAGTTGATAATTTATCATCAGTAGGTGGTAAATTATACAGATTAATTTTAATCAGTTAAAATTACGTAATTAAAGAAAAGTTTAGGTTTGTCTCATAATAAATTAAACAAATTATTTTTATTTATTATTAGTTGTTAACTCTGGTTAGAAGTTAATAGTCAATAGTCATGAGATTAGTTATTAATCTTTAATTAATTGAAGAAAATTAGTCTTTAGAAAATATAAATAAATTCAGAGGTAACAAAAATAAGATAATGCAGATTAATTTTAAGTATTTAAAATTATATATTAGACAAAAGTTCAGTTTTATTTAATTTATTTATTTTAAATTTATTAAATACATAAGCTATTTTTTGTTATTTCTAGTTACTAATGAACAGTTAGAAATTAATAATCCGTAAATGGTAAATTAGTACTTCATCTTTAATCAATTAAATAAAATCAACTTTCACAAAATATAAATAATTTCAGCGTACTATAAAAATAAAATCATACAGATTGATTTTAATCAGTTAAAATTACATATTAGAGAAAATTTTAAATTTATATCTAACAATTAATTAAATGAATATATATATTTTTACTTATTATTAGTTGTTAATCCTAGCTAGTAGTTAATAGTCAATAGTCAGTAGGTTAGATATTAATCCTGAATTAATGAAATATAATTAGCTTTTACAAAACATAAATAAATTCAGAAGTGATGAAAATAAATACTGCTAGATTAAATTTAATTTATTAAATTTAAACATTAGAGAAAAGTTCTGATTTATTTAATAATTTATTAAATTAACTTTCATGGAAAATAAATAGATTCAAAGGAAATAAAAATAAGATCGTGGAGATTATTTTAATTAATGAAAATCATTAATTTATAATTAATTTAATCATTAATCCCCTGATTAATCCAGAGAAAGTTTTATATTTATTTAACAAATAAGTTAATTTGTATTAGTTATAAATCATAGTTAGGACTAAATAGTCAGCAGTTAGTAAACTATTTATTAATCTTTAATCAATTTTAAAAAAATAATTTTTCATAAAATATAAATAACTTCAGAGGTAACGTACGTATTACGTATTAGAGAAAAGTCTAAATTTATCAAATAATTAATTAAATAAATAAGTTATCGTTAGATAGTATTAGTTGTTAGTCTAGAGTAAAAGTTAATAGTCAGTAGTCAGAAGATTAGCCATTAATCTTTAATTGATGAAACATAATTAGCTTTCACAAAATATAAATAAATTCAGGGGTGATAAAAATAATAATCGCCAGATTAAATTTAATTAATTAAAATTAAGTATTACAGAAAAGTTCAATTTTATTTAATAATTATTAAAAAGGTAAATTAACTTTAAATATTAGTAGTTATTAATCATATTTAGAAATTAATAGACAATAGTGAGTAAATTAGTTATTAATCTTTTATTAGTTAAAGGAAACTAATTTTCACGAAACATAAATAAATTCAAAAAAAATTTAAAAGAAAACATGCAGATTAATTTTAATAGTTTAAAATTGAAGATTAGAGAAAGGTTTTTTTTAATAAATAAATTTTCTGAGTTGGTAATCATAAATTGTAGCTAATAGTTAGTAGATTAGCTATTAACAATTAATTAATTAAAGATAATTAGCTTTCACAAAATATGAATGAATTCAGAAATGATAAAAATAAACATCGCTAGATTAAATTTAATTAATTAAAATTAAATATTAGAGAAAAAATTAGATTTATTTAACAATTTATTAACTAGGCAATTAGTTATTGTTACTTATTAATCATATTTAGAAATTAATAGACAGTAGTTATGAAATTGGATATTAATCTTTAATCAATTAAAGAAAAATAACTTTCACGAAATATAAACAAATTCAATGGAAATAAAAATAAGTTCATTCATATTAATTTTAATTAATAAAAATTAAATATTAGAGAATTTTTTTTAAATTTATTTAATAAAAGTATCTTAGTTATTATTAGTTGTCAATCATACTTAGCAGTTAATAGTCAAAAGTTAGTAAATTAGTTATTAATCTTAAATCCCCAACTAAAGAAAACTATGATTTTTAATATGATTTTTAATATGATTTTTAAGTTTAGAAACTATGCCATCAAGTGATGTTTTAAATTGTTTGGTAAAGGCAGATAATATCTCGAGGGGAAAAGGGATTTACTTCACGTGTCAACAATCGCTTATAACTTGAAAAATAATTATAACTAAATGAAAAACATGATTTCAAATAGCTTCAATAGTCAGGGCAGTAAGGGGTATGCTTTTGCGTAAAGTATCAGACAGTTCCGCATTGTTAAGCGGGTAAAAATATTTTTTGAGAACCATCTTAAGGGTATTCTTAAATCAAAAAAGGAACATTGTGAGATAAGCTTTAACTTATTTTTGTTTGGAAATCCAGGAAATTAGCAGATGTTGTTGTTTAAAAACTATCAAATCACATTAATCCCCCCCCCCTCTTTTTTTTCGAACGGAATAGATGTTTAAGGAAATACTTTCAAAATGTGTGTTTTGAACCGAATTTAAAGCAGAAAAACCATTGAACGAATGGAAGAAAGAGTTATGTCACGTAATCAAAAACGCTTATAACTCAGTAGGTAATTTATTGATCACAAAATGGAAAACAGATTTCGATTCCAAATTAGAGGTCTGCATGGGCCGAAATTTCCAGGCCAGGGACCTGACCGGACCGGTGTAAAACTCGAAAGTTCGGTCCGAGCCCAACCCGTTTATATTTTTACATTTCTAGACTCGGTCCGTACAGAAATCAGTGAAAACAAGCCCGGTTTGATCTGTGCATACAATTTCTATTATTTAGAAAAAATTCAGCTTTTTATCATACAATTAAGATTCCTTTAAAGAATACTTTATGCATACTTATGGGATGGTTTTACAGAACATTTTACAGAAAATACACGATATCAACATAAATGATTACTTAGATTCTTCGACTTTCAACATTCAAATAAAGATTCATTAAAAAAATTAATGTGGCTTAGAATTAAAAAAAAAAAAGAAAAAAGAAAAGAAAAGAAAAAAAGAAAGAAAGAAAGAAAAAAGAAAGTTAAAAATGTCATGACTTCTGAAGCTATATAATAAAAAGTTGATTTATGAAAATTTTCTATATCATTTTATTAAAGATTTTCTCAAATCCAAAGGAGCTAAATTTTGATACATTTCTGCATTGATTTCAGGTGTTCTTATCAAGAAATTATGTAATCGAATGGTGTTATCCATTTATTGATACAAGCAATTTAAGAAAATACTGTCAACGTTAGCGTTTTGATTCGAATTTCCGGAAGTGATAGCATGAGAAGGGAGAAAAATCTGCAACCAAATGACAAGAATATCTTATATTTTAACAAGTATACACAAGCATCTTATTTACCGAAAAATGGAAAACGCTATTAATTAGGCTTGTCAATTTTATACCTTTAAAGTTAAAAATTCTGAAATATTTCTAGTGTTTTATTTGCTTGTTCTATTTGCATTATATTTTTAAATTTCTTAATTCTATAATACTAAAAAAAAACTATTTTAAATAAATGATTTGAATAGCGGTATAAATATTGCACAAAATTCATATACAATTTCACATTTAATTAGTTAATTGAAATTGGTAAAATCCTTCCACAATTTCTTAAATGATCGTGTGAATATTCTCAAATATAATTTAAAAAATTCTCGGAAATTGTTTTACAAAATAAAATTTCATGAATTCATAATTTGGAATTTAAGGGATTAATCTAAGACTTTTGTGAAATCTTAATTATATAAATCCTTTCAAGTGACTTGTAAAATAAATAAATAAATAAAGGCTCAGAAAAAACTTTTCTAATAAAAAATAAATAAAAAGAATGAGACCTTAACCAAACGAAAAAAAAAAAAAAAAAAGTAATCAACCTTTGGAAAAACTCGAATGTTTATTCTTCACATCCTGTTGATTATAGCGTTACATTTTAAGTAAATAATTTTGTATTTGAATTGTTCTTCAAATAAAGTATGTAGTTCTATAGAAAACTGCCCTCTTTTCTGTGAATAAGATTGATTATTTTTATTTATATTTCTTCCCCCCCCCCTTTTTTTATAAAATAAATTAACCTCTTTCTTGAGAAGTATGTGTTAGTTCAGGGTCGTATGATGTGAATAAACCGCAAAAACCAGTAATACAAGATGGCAGACGCATCGCATTTTGAGGCTTCGCAAACTGGAAATGCATCCACAAAACCACTAATCTCATATATGCTTTCTGAGAAATCTCAGTACAGCGGTCCTCTATTGATTCCTTACAGCTATTTAAGGATGTTCTCATTTTTTTCTTTTCTTTTTCGTTGTCCGCTCAACAATGCGAAGATTTTTGATACATTCATTTTTGATTGTAATTAAAAAGCATGAAATTTGCATACAATTTGTTGTCCTCAAATCCAAACAGATCAGTTTCTGACACGTTTTTTTATTCCGTTTTCTTCGGAAACGCATGAAATTGACAAGAGTTGTAATCTAGAAACTATGTAATCGATTGACGTTTTTCATTTTTGATTAAGGATGTTCTTAACTCAAGAAGAGCAACTTTGTGAGATAAGTTTTAATTTATTTTTGTTCAGAAATGCATGAAACAAACTAGCAGGTGCTGTTGTTCAAAAACTATCTAATCGCACTCATTTTTTTTTCTATTTTCAAACACAATAGATCTTTTAGAACAAGCCGTCAAAATTGGCGTTTTGAACCCCATTCCCCGAGGAAAGCAGAAAAACTAGCCAACGAAGGAGGAAAAACGCATGATCATGTGATCCAAATCGCTTATAACTTGATACTTAATTTATTATCATAAAATGGAAAATAAAATTCGATTCGAAATCGCTTCCATAGTCAAGCTTTCCCATTTTGAGTATTTTTGTTAAAAAATGAGTTTGTAAATCTGACAAAACTTTTTGCGCGTGTTGAGCAGAGCAATTGAGAATAGCCCGCAGACTATTGTTCCGAAAATACTGTCAAAGTGGATATTTTGAGCCGAATTTCTAGACATGATAAAAGGAGAAAATTTTTTGAATAAAAATCACTTATTATTATCATCGGGCCTTTGCGATCAGAAATGAGTCAGAAAAAATGTCAGAAAATGTCGATTTTAATGAACAGGAACTTTGAGAATCATCTTAAAGCTGTTCTCATGCCTTTTTTTCTAATCTCGCTGTCCGTTCAAATAATTTTTCGATACATTCACGAACTCATGTTTGCAGCCAAAAGCATGAAATTTTCAGACAATAGCTATTAATGGCAAATCAAAAAAAAAAAAAAAAAAAAAAAAAAAAAAAAAAAGAGGGGGTGGGGGGGTAACTCTGAGACACATTTTCTATCCCACTTTTAAAAGTGGGATCGAAAATGTGCATGACACTTGCAGATATGATTATTAACGTAATTTGTAATAGAGCTTTTTTTCTTTTTCTTTTCATGGTTCAATAAAGGAACTATACTTTTAGTTGTTTTGGAACAGCATTTATTTTTATTTTTATGGTTCCATAAATGAGCTGTATCTTTAGTTATTTTAAAACAACATTTTTTTTTTTTTTTTTTTTTATGGTAAATGATTTACATTTTTAGTTAATTTAGGAACAACATTTTTTTTTTTCATTGCAAATGTACTACATTTTTAGTTGATTTGGAACAGCATTCCCCCCCCCCCCTTCCCTGGTACAATAAATGAATTACATCTTTAGTTGTTTTGAAACAGAATTTTTTATTCATGGTTCAATAAATGAGCTACATCTTTATTTGCTTTGGAACAACATTTCCTTTCCTTTTTCAGCGCTGTCGAGTTCGAATTCGAACGTATAACACCTTTGGTAGAATTTTCGGCAAAATATTCTACTTTTAGAGGAAACAAAAGATCAGTTACGTAGTTTCTAACGGTTGTTCTCAAATCCAAAGGAAATACTTTCTGATACATTTCTGAATTAATTTTTGTTCAGAAACGCATGAAATGGACAGGTGTTCTTATTCAGAAATTGTGAAAACAAACGCGTTATCCATTTTTTAGTAAAGGCAGAAGATTTTTCAGAAAATACTGCCAAAGTGGGCTTTTTAAATCAAATTTTACTGTTGTCTTGTGGCCTTTTATAATCTTAACGGGGTCCGGGACATATCTTAAGGTAAATTACATTATTAAGTTAAAATTTTGAAATTTTTTTTTGTGGTGGTTAGCCATGTTAGTGGTAAACAAAATCACATGATAACATTTCTCATAATATTTTTAATTAAAATTTATCAAAAAAAAAAAAAAAAAAAAAAAAGGTGGGGTAATTTAAAATTGTTATGACTCAAAATATTATATGTAGAATTTCATTTTCTTTTCATTTAAATAAACAAAAATATGTAAGCTTTAATCTTGATTCAGCATTTTTAAAAATATTAATTTTCATAAAAATTAAAAATATTTAAATTAAAATATATATATATATCTTTTTTTAAATTATATATTCAAAAGTAAGTATTTTTTTGTTTTCAAATGTGCTGAATCAAAATTAAAGTAAAACAATCGAAAAGGCGTGTTCTAAGTTTGAATCATTTAACTTTAACGGTTCTTGATGTATAGGACATCAAGAAAATAGGTTTAGGTATAGGTTATCAATTTAAATAGGACAAATGGTGAAAAAACTCATCAAAAAGAAAAAAGCATTTTCACAAGCAGTCATTTCCATGACAATCATCGCTTGAAATCTGGATTTAAAAAAAAAAAAAAAAAAAAAAAAAAAAAAAAAAAAAGTCTGTTTTAATTAAGATAGAAACATGATTTAAATGTCAATTTAAATGAAAAAAAAATATTAATATAAATTTTATTTATTTATTTATTTTAGAAAATTTGAAGATTTTATGTTCCGGACCCCCTTAAACATGTTTAGCGTAAGTTTTGCTCGTGTTAATAATTTATTATGTAAACATTTTTGCTATGACGAATTTATTAAAAGTCCTCAGTCATTGAAGACGCGGTACAATAACTAACTACATAAGAAAATTAACTCTCTCTGTCAAGTGAGGAAATTTTTACATTCCCGAATTTACTTTTTAAATAACCCTCGTAATAGACAGAGAGAGAGGGATTTAATATTAAAATGAAGATTTATTTTCCGTAGGCATTATTTAATTTAATGACAAAGTATGATATTTTACAATTAGTGTGACCTTATCCTTAAAGGTGTTCTTAACTGATTCGCTCAACAAGCGAAAAACGTTTTGACACATTTACAAATTCATTTTTTAACAGAAATTTATAAAATTTTAATGCCTGACTATGAAAGCGATTTCGAATTGAACTTATTTTTCCATTTTATGATAATTAAATTACTTATCGAGTTATAAGCTATTTTGATGACGCAATCACCCGTTTTTCTCCTCCTTTTCGACCGGTTTTTCTGCTTTCGTCGGGAAATAGGCTCAAAAGTGTCAACTTTGAAGGCTTGTTATGAAAGATCTATTGTGATTTTTTAAAAACAAAAGAATGAGTGCAATTAAACAGTTTCTGAATAACAACACCTGCTATTTTCATGCATTTCGGAACAAAAATAAATTAATGCATGTGTCACAAAGGTTCCCTTTTTGATTTAAGAACACCCTTAACTACATGGCGTTAACACCTTTAAGAACACCCTTAAGGGTGTTCTTAAATCAAAAAGGGAAACTTTGTGACACATGCATTAATTTATTTTTGTTCGGAAATGCATAAAAGTAGCGAATGTTATTATTCAGAAACTGTCTAATGGCACTCATTCTTTTGTTTTTTAAAAAACACAATAGATTTTTCATAAAAAGCCTTCAAAGTTGATTTTTGAGCCTATTTCCCGACGAAAGCAGAAAAACCGGTCGAAAAGGAGGAGAAAAACGGGTGACTGCGTCATCGAAATAGCTTAGAACTCGATAAGTAATTTAATTATCATAAAATGGAAAAATAAGTTCAATTCGAAATCGCTTTCATAGTCAGGCATTAAAATTTTATAACTTTCAATTAAAAAATGAATTTGTAAATGTGTCAAAACGTTTTTCGCTTGTTGAGCGGGTCAGTTAAGGACACCCTTAAGCGCAAGAAAACACGATGGTAAATTTCAACTAAATCTAATTTCAGTAATACTGGCACCTGTTGCGTTTTAATATGCGAATCAAATCTTAGCTAATTCTGGAATTTCAGCTGTAAACTCGATGAGGGGATTATCTTTGCTGCAGTGCCCGGTATATCAGGAAACCCCAATTTTACCTCGTACATCATACAGGGCCTGATTACCAAATAGACACGAGAAGCATTTGCTTCCCTTAGAAATTTTTGTAGGGCCTGAAATTGAGAAAACAGGGCCCCCAAATTAAGTTCGTTTTATTAATCATATCAAATGCAAAAACTCATCGACCGAAAATTCACATGATTTTTTTCTTTAGTTAAAAGCTAGTGGGAGAGATAGTCAGTGTTATATTAACTAAAAAAAAAAAAAAAAAAAAAAAAAAAAAAAAAAAAAAAAGGATTTGATTTTTTTTTTTTTTTTTTTTTTTTTTTTTTTAAGGAAACGACTTTCAAAATGTTAAAGTGAGAGGTTTTTTAATGTAAAAACAGCTATTTATCAATTTCGATAATTTTATAATTAAAGTAAAAATAAAATATAGTTTTGCCAGTCATCAGAGAGTCATTTATTTTATTATTTTACAATATTAAACGAAAATGGTTTTGATAAACTCAAATAACATTTAGAAAAACAAAATATCAATTATTTTTTAATATTAAATGACAATGGTTTGAGAAAACTGAAATAATATTTTAAAAAATTAAACTTCAATGAAATTTCCATTATAATGCAAAATATTATTAATTATAATTTCACTATCAAAACTTCTTTTGTCTCTTTATTTTAATACATTCAGTAAAAAAAAAAAAAAAAAAAAAGGTATTACATTAATGAAAAAAAAATTAAAATAACAAATTTCTGAGACAATAAATAAATAATAATAATAATAAAACAGTTTTACGAATGAGCGTTATTTGGTTTCCCAATCTAATATTCAAAGGAATATATTTGAATATCTTTTAAAATAACAAAGGATGCAATATTTTATGCGAAATAAAATAGGTTAGTTTGGTTTAATGTCTTATTTGCTTAGAATAAATTGAAAAATATATTACTTTAAAAAAGTAATAAGAAAAAATGGTGCTAATGCAAGATAGGAAAAAAACTTATAGTTTGAAAGGTAACAAATACGCTAAAATATAGTTTTTATTTTAAATTAATATTATTTTACCAAAAAAAAAAAAAAAGTTATAGTAATTGTTATGTATGTGTATTTTTTTCTTTTTAAAAAATGGTAAAAATTTAAAAAACTTTAAAAATTCTCATAATAATCGAAAAATGCCTTCACTTTGAAAATTCCCACAATAATTGAAAAATGTCTCCCCTTTGAAAATTCTCATAATAATTAGAAACTTGTTCACAAGAAAATTTTATAGCGTGGAACAGATTAAAATTTTAGACATAATTAATGCGACAATTTTTGACTAATAAGAAGCTAATTTATATTCTATTTTGTAAATTGTGCAGCTCTTTTACTTATCGACGCAGAATCATCCAAGGACTGTTGATAATGAAAAAATTGTTGATAATCAGCCGAAAGATTAATTAAAAAGCTATCTAGAAAAACACATTACGGACGAAAGCGAATTTGCGAAATTGCCAATTCTTTTCAAAGTACATTTCGCACAGTGCCAAGTTTAAATTTTGAACAACGTCTTTGTTTTAGGTAAAATTAATCTTACAAGGAAGGACTCCATACGGGCATACTCAGAAAATTCTGAAAAAATTACAGAATATTCTTCTCTTGTGGATATATATGTTTGTAAAAAATTTTTTGGCGGAACCCCGATGGAAAGTTCTTAAAAAATAATGAACATCTCTTTTATTTGGCGATTTATCATCGGTTGGCGGGAAAATAGAATTTCAAAAAATACTTTTTTATGTCAAATTCTTTTTAAGGTAAAAATGTTTTATCTTGGACTTGTTTAAAGAAATTTTATATATATAACGTTAGTTTTGTCAATTTTAGTTTTTTCTACTATATTTTTGTTATAATACATTTAGAATGAAAATTAACAGAGAAATTTTATGAATTAAAACAAAATTTTAATTAATTATAATTGTTTCAATCTCAAATTAACTCCTATCTAATTGAGCTCTGTCGATTCAATTTTGTTGCTATGGAAACAAAAACTTCTCTGATATTGAAATGCATTATTGCAGCATTCTTCATCTGGCCTTTATTTTGTCATACGCTTAAATATAAGAAAAAATACTTTTCAATATGAAAGTATTTTTTAGGTAAGAAATTATTTTTAAAGTGATAAAATTAAATAACTGTAGCAAAAGCAACTGAAATATGCAACATAAAATACCTCTATATGTCAAATTCGTTCATTATTCAAATTTAAATTCATTAAATACTATTACATGTATTCTAAAATTTAATTGACAAGAAATTTTCAGGTGCATTAAAATCGTTTGCTTTTGGCGGAGGAAAATGCTGCTCGCCAAATCGCATGTAGCTTTCGTCTTTTCGAGCCAAATAATCGAAAATATTTTAATTTTTTACCGAGTTTCTTCTGTAATTCCGCCGCTAAATTTGACTGATACTTTATTACATACATGAGTAGTTTAATTAGTAATTTTTTCAAAAATTTCTGAGTATGCCCAGTATGGAGACCTTCCTTGTTAGTGCTAAATAAGGAATGTTTTTGGGTGCAGGAAAGACAATGGCAAATCTATGAGTCAACCTCTAAAATCGGGTTTTCAAGTGTTTTCCACCAAGATTTGCACCTTGACAGACCGATTATGTTTTAATATGCGAATCGAGATTTAACCAATCCTAGATTTTCATTCCGCGAGAGTTCTAATTTAAACATGCGAAGACAGAATTTTCTGCGCCGAGGAAAGACATGTGCGCGCAAAACAGAACCCCGGAAAGCAAATACAAATTGTAAATATTATAAGTAATGGATGAAAAAATACGTGCGCCTGTACCAGAAAAAAAAAAAAAAAAAAAAAAAAAAAAAAAGAATTGCACATTACAAATTTAAATTAAATCTGTTTATTTCATAAAAAAACATCCTTTTTTTAAAGACTATTTCCATCAGTGTCCGGTGTCCAATATAATCTTTCAAACTTTTGATTTTTGCTTTCATTTTGCAGTATTAAAACAAGTCTTCACTGTATTAAAAATTATTCAGAATTGTTTTATGCTAAAATTTTCAAGTAAAATAGTAACCACAAATCAAAGTATGTTGAAAAATGTCATTTAACATCGGTAAAAATAATGTTGACAGTAAAAATTTTCACATTTAAAATAATCCTTGAGGAATTTTAAGGTATTTCGGTTAAGCCGATTTTCCGATAGCCGGGATTCGGATAAACGGGGTTCTACTGTATTATAATTAGTAATTAATAAATTTATCGTACGGAACTCTTGGTACGCGAGTAAAACTCGTACTTGACCGATTATTTTATGTATTTGATGTATTAGTATATTTACAGTATCTCCTCGGGAAATTAACGTTTTCGCTTTTTTTTTCTGTGCACTGCTCTTAAAAGATGTTTCTTTTTTTTTAGTTCTCAAAATATTTATAAAATCTAAGTTTAATTTAATATTTTTTGTGTTAAAAGCTGATGAACTGTGAGTAAATTTTAACCCTTCATATAAAATGAAGTATATACTTTAGAAAAACATGAAAAACTAAGTAAAACAGAGTCATCTTTTAGGAAGCGTATACAGAAAATAGAAATGAAAAATATTAATTCTCCGAGGAGATATTTTAAATATACGAATGCATCAAACGTCCTCAGACTTAACATTAGGGATGGAATTTCGGAGCTGTGTAACCAGCCTCCTTAACTGAAAAAGGGAAAACACATTCGATTACATCGATTCTGAATAAAAGAACCGGTCATTCACTTGCGTTTGCAAACAAAATTGAATTCGAGAATGGTTAGAAAGTAACCAGCTTGGATTTTCCCCCACCCTACATGTATATGTCGCGTTCTGAGCAAAAGCCTCTTTTGAAGTTAGCCGTGTACTGTTCATAATAATATTTTTATACTTTTAAAAAACGGGAGGTACCTGTAAAACATTGCATGTACAGACGGCTGCTGTCTGCTTAAAAACCACATCCTCTGTTCAGTTCGTGTCATACGGCTTACGTCAACCGTTATCGAGATAAAATTCTGCCATCATAATTTCGTGACGACATATTTAATGAGGATGTGAATGATACGTCAAAAAAAGCGGCATACTCATACATTCATTTTTGCCGTATATAATTTGTTGTAGCGGTTGCAGCTAAAGTACTTTTATTTTTGACCTCACCCTTATTATTTTTGCCAAGAGCCGATATCCATACTCTTTTAGTTCCTTTAGTGGCCACCAGAGAGGAAATCGACAGAGGAAATGGCATTCGGAAAAGTTTAGGGTGGTTATAAAACCAAATTGTTTTTCACCGCTCGCTCAACAACACGAAACTTTTTGACACAATTAAGATAAATGTACCTATAATGAGCTATGTACCAGCAGTGGATCTATAATTTTTAAAGTTTAAAAACAAGCCCAAAATCCATTTCTGAAAAATGGCTGAAAGATATCAGATTGACTAACATCCTTAAACGGTAACTTTCCTTAAACTGTTTGACATTTTTTTTTTTTTTTTTTTTTTTTTTTTGTGTGTGTGTGTGTGTGTGTGTGTGTGTGTGTGTGTGTGTGTGTGTGTTTTAATTTTTTTGAGATTTTATAAAGTTTTTAAGCTCACAAGCTATAAAAGTCTCTGAGAGGTAATGTGCCTTAATGGTTCTGCGTGTACATATGAATATAACGTGATAACTCTTGATAGAAATACCTAATTTGCTTCAATTTTGGATATAGGTTTATTTTAATAAGGCACTTTCTTGACTATTTTTGGAGATTCATTGCATTCATTCATAAAGGGGAAAAACGGAAGGGTAATGTCTCCCTTAATTGAAGGGTTTTTCATGCAGAACTATCCGATTTACTTCAAAGTTGGTATGCCGGTTTATTCTAATAAGACGATTTACCGATTAAATTTGGAGGTTCATTGGTTAACTATTAAAGCCAATGGGAGAGCTACCCCCTCCCCTCTGTACGTAATTTCGTTAAATAAGTTTTTTATCAATTACTTTATTTTTTTATGGCCATTATTTTTTGAAATAAGATACAATAGCTGTAGTCTCAAATAAAATTAATCGGAGTTAATTAAATATCTTAATCCCTTAATCTGTATTAACCCTTTCGGATCTGGTGTACTATTATTAGTACATATGTCTTTGAATGGCGTATTATTTTGTTTTAAGAAGTACTTTTGCTACTACTTACATGTAGTAATGTTAGTATATGTCTATGCATTGACTATCTGACTTCATTTATGTTTAAGCGTTTAGCAATAATAATAATTATTATTTTCTTACTTCTCTTTACGCCGTTTGCGATTCTTTCACTTTAAATGCGTATTACACTCATTAAATTTAAAATAAAATTTATTTTCCTGAAAGAATCATATGTAATAAAGCGCAAAAAGTATTAGAAAGTTGCAATATAAGTAATTTCTAAACATCTCCAAAAATTCTTGCTTAGCCTATTGTCATATGAATATTAACTGGATAGCACGCAAAACAACAACATTCTTTATGTTTCAGACAGTAAACTATTCATTAAATACTTATTCATCTATATAGATAGCCAACTTATATGGGCCCGTGGGGCCTGAGCCCCCCACCCAATAATTTTGAATTCCATCGTGCCCGATTTTCATTGTTCTGTTTCGTTATTTATTTCATTATTATTTTATTATTCATGTTTCGCCCTAGAACAAAATTTATTTTGCTAATGACCGCGCGTTTTAATTCTCCGACTGACACGCCTAACAAGGAAGGTCTCCATACGGGCATACCCCGAAAAATCTGAAAAAAAATTACAGAATGTTCTTCTCGTGTGGATATATACGTTTATAAAAAAAATTTCGGCGGAACCTCCATTCAGTAACCGTAAAAAAAATAATGAAAATTTCGTTATTTGGTGATTTATCGCCGCTTGGCGAAGGAATGTAATTTCAAAAAATACTTTGTGTCAAATATACTTCAAGAAAAAAAAAAAAGTTTCATGTTGAACTTGATTTGATAAATTTAATTTAAATAACTTTAGTTTTATAAGTTTTAATTTGTTTTAAGTATAACTCTGTTATATCGATATTTATATGCATTTATATTCAAATTTAATCACCAAAATTTGAAATTTAAAACGAAATTCATAATTTAAATTAATTAAATTTGTTTCCTGCTCAAAGTCCATTTGAGAATTCTCGATTAGATTTTGTTGCTATGGAAACATGTGGCTTTTATTTTTGAATACGTTTAAATTTATGAAGATGATTTTTCTCAATATAATTTTTTTTTATCTATGAAAACATTTTTTCCAGTGATTAATTAAATAGCTCTTTAACAAGTAATATATATATGCAATATAATGTGTATATATATGTATATAATATATTAAATTCTCTCATTGTTTATGTTTAAATTCATTAAATACGATTTACACGCATTCTAAGTATCCAACAGTTTTGAGTTGCATAATAATCGTTTGCTTTTGGCGAGGAAAAGAGCTGTTCGCCAAACCGAGTGACTCTTTCGTCTTTTCACGCCAAATATTCGAAACTATTTTATTTTTTTACACATTTTCTAATGTGATTCCGCCGCTAATTTTGACGGATCCTTTATTATATACATAAGTACTTTAATTAGTATTTTTTTTTTTTTCATAAAATTCTGAGTATACCCAGTATGGAGATCTTCCTTGTGAGTCCAAAATGATTTGAAATGTAAATGTTTGGCTTTCAGCTGTTTCACTTTGTTGTCATGTTGGTGATATGATGGTATTACAACAAATATTACTATCTTTATAAGGCAAAATCCATGAGAATATGATTTTAAAAAATTGCAACTACTTTAAAACATGATAGCTTGACTTAAAAGTCTTTCCCCACCCTTTCAAAGAAAAACAAACTGGTTGTACCATTTCACCAAAGTATCTTTAAGCCCACCCAATATTTTTGAGCCAACCAAATATTTTTCAAAAGCTAGCGCCCCTGTTGATAGCTACAGTGTTAATGTTATTAACATAAAAGTATTTTTCTTTCTAAAAAAAGAAAAAAAAAAATCGGACCTCAAAGGTTTAATAGTCTGTAATTTCAATGCCATCAGTTTAATTAAGCACTTTTTTAAATTTTAATGTCATGTTTTAATTTGAATTAAACTTATGTTAGTATATTCGAATTAATTTGTTGAATAAGTCAAAAACTTAAAATCAGAAATTTACAATCCCCACTATTGGAGCATAGGGGAAGGAACAATTTTTTATTTATCATTTTTTACAACGAATGTATTTTGGATATTCTGATACATAAAAGTTAGGACTAAACCGGAAAAAATAATAAATAAATAAAATAAAATAAAATAAAATAAAATAAAAACAGATATATTTTTTAATTTATGAACACTTTAATAATAACTAACCACGTTCTTAAATCAAAAAGGGCACTTTTTTTTTTTTTTTTTTTTTTTTTTTTGGTAAACGCAATAGATTTTTCAGAAAATAACGTCAAAGTGGATGTTAACCAAATTTCTGCGCGAAAGAAGAACAATCACTCAAACGGGGTGAAAAACGTGTTTGTCATGTGGTCAAAATCACTTATAACTTAATAGGTAATTTATTAATAAAAAAAAAAAAAAATGGAAAATACAGTTCGATTCCAAATCGGTTCCATAGTCTAACCTTCAAATTGTATATCTTCCCGCTAAAAAATAAATCTGTAAATGTGTCAAAACGTCTTGCGCTTGTTGAGCAGAGCAGTTCAAATGAGAAAGGCCAACTTTATGACATAAGTTATAATTTATTTTTGTTCAGAAATGCATGAAACTAGCTGTAAAGCCGAAACTAGCTTTTTTTCCACACCGGGGCAAACATGGACTTTTGAGTCCCCTCTCCCCCTCTCCTTCCTCCTCCTCCTTTGCAAAATAAATTTTACTAATTTTCTAATAGCTGAATTTTAAAATATGTAATCATTGTAATACTGAACTATGTAATTATCGCAGAAAATGCGATGTCGATGCTATAAATTCTACCCGAAAATATAAACATCGGCGCTTTAAATTAAACATGTGAAAATAATTTAATTCTCTTACAAAACAAAACTGCAAACATTTTAGATAAAAACTTTTATTCCAGCAAAATTTTTCTCTTATTTATCACTGCTCGTGATCGCCTGCACGAAAAATAAAATTATGTCCATGGAGTCACTATGAGAGTATGCAAACCGAAAGTAATTACAAAATATTAATCAAATTCGCGACAGTAATCTACTGCGTCAAATATTGATTCATTAAAATTTTGCAAACGAAATCGGAAAAAAAAAAAAAAAAAAAAAAAAAACACACATTATACAGAATTTTTATGCAGCATCATCCTTCGATTCTTTTACACTTTGACATAGGTTTTAGTTGACAACTTTTAATCTGTACTAAATACAGACGTGAGAAAAGTCGATTCACAAAATCTTCATTTGGTGCCATTTCATTCTGGCGCCCGGGGGGTATGCCCCCTCTAGTTTCGGCCCTAGGTGTTGTTGTTCAGAAATTATGTAATCACACTCAATTTGTCGGGGTTTTTTTTCTTTTTTTTTCTCTTTTTTTTTCTTTTTTTTTCTTTACAAACACAATAGATTTTTTAGAAAATAGTGTCAATTTAGGCATTTTCAACCGAATTTTTGCGCGAAAGAAGAATAACCTTACAAACTTGGGTAAAAAAGTGTCGGTCTAAAAGAAATCTGTCAGGTTCCTAGAAGACATCTGCCCTGAATTAGAAAGGAATAACATTTCCTTATCTGAATATTTTATGTATTGTGGGTTGTGTATCCGTGAAGCTCGAAATACCTTTCTTTCTTTTCTATAAAAACGAATGACAGATGTTGACACAGGTGTACAGATGACGCACTCGTTGATGAATGAAAGTGATGGCCGCGGGGCGTGCCTCAGCTGTCATCTAGCTATTGGAGTGATGTGTAAACAGGAGATGTCATGACTCAAGGTTGGAGTGCGGGATTGAACCAATGGATGAGCTCTAAGAGGCCCTGCTGGGGGAAGGAAGATCTCTGACAAGGTCAACTCTGGACGGAGAGGTTAAACAGTTCTCGCTTGGCGTTGAGACCGATAGGTGGCTCAGGATTTGTGGTCCTGTTGGATAGTGTATATTTTGAGCGTGGGACAAGGCGTCCCAGTGGATAGTGTTATAGGCCGAGAAGTGAGGCCTAGTACCCTTGTGTATTGAGATTCTGCAGTAATCTCTGATAAAGCGTATCTAACGTGCGTTGAGTGTGAGGAAGAAAGTATAAGTTGAACGGTACACAACCAACGTTTATTGTAGTTAATTTAATGTTGAACCGGATCATCTATATCCGAGTTGTAATTGTAGATAGTTGTAAATATTGTTTCTTGTGTACATATCTATATCTTAAATAAACTGTTAGTTCAGTTCATTAACAGCGTCAGTGTTATTTTACCCAATCCTCACAGCAGGTGACCGATATCACCCATTAATATCGGTGGTGGCAGCTAAAACTACCTAGGACATTCTTCAAAGTTTTGTGGACTGAGAGGAGCGTCCGACAAATTGTTGGCAGCGTCGGGATAGAATCGCCTGAAACCAGTGACCAGCGAGCCGTGTTGCAGTCTGTTAATGCCAGAGTATCCAGTGGAATTCTCGTGTGGTCGTGCCATATCGTCGAGTATGTGCTAAAGCATCGTGCCGGATCGTCGATTGTATGCTAAAGTGTCGTGCCGTATCGTCGAATGTGTGTAAAGTGTCGTGCCGTAGCGTCGAATGTGTGTAAAGTGTTGTGCCGTATCGTCGAGTAGGTGCTAAAGTATCGTGCCGGATCGTCGAGTGTGTGATAAAGTATCGTGCCATATCGTCTAGTGTGGACTAAAGTGTTGTGCGTATCTTTATTAGAAAGAGCTAAACTGAACTGTGTTGTGCCTGATTATCGCTACATCGTGGAGCTATCTGTGAATAGAAGAGTACCCCACCAAATAAAGTATAAGGTAAGGTGTTTTGATCATTCATTTCTTCTGACATCTCGAACCAAATTGTATTGTTGTATAATTAATAGTAATTTAAGTAAATTGTCTATGTAATTTATGTGCAATGAAATAATTGTGTTCAGATAGGTGTAAAGAATTAGTAACCATATTGCTATTGTTTTAAAGAAAGGTCATAATAATTTGAGATGATAATGATATGCTATTTATAATGATATTAGGGAACTAAATTAATGCATTAAATCTAAATTATTGTTAAAGTAATTGTTAAATGAAGCAATACTGTTTAAATTTTAAGAGTTGCATTATCAAAATTCTAAGCAAATGAAAATTTTAATTGGCCAATACTAGTGAGGAAAAAAAAAAAAAGGGCTCAAAAGAGAGCCATAGAAAAAAAAAGGCTCAAAAGAGAGCCATAGTGAAAGAAAAAAGGCTCAAAAGAGAGCCATAGAAAAAAAAAAGGCTCAAAAGAGAGCCATAGTGAGTAAAAATAAAAGTAAAGATTTTCAGTATATTTGTTTTAAGTGTAAGAATCAGTATTGAGTTCGGAAATATTTTATGAGGATAATTGTAGAAATTTATATATGCATGTTGTACAATTTTTCTTTATGTGGATTTCTTGATTGACATCAATACTTCTATTCGATATCAACGTATCAGTATGATTATATAAGTTGTATGTTGTTATCTAAGTGTATATATTGGAATCTATATTGCATAGCAGTCAAATCGAATTATTGTTTTACTTTTTTGTTTTATTGGAAGTAAATTGTGTGATATCAATGGTTGAGAAAAATTAGAGTATTCAGTAGGTTAATTAGAAATGAAATGTATTGATTATCTGAAGGGTATTAATTAGTTTAATAAGTGGAGAAATATCTGTACTAAGTTAGAAATTTCGGAAATATTAATTTGGTAGGTTTAACTATTCTTGTGGGGTGGTTATAACAATCGGTGAAGGTATGGCTTTCTTATTAAAACTAAAAAAGGTTGATCTTCAGGGGATAGCCGAAGAATTGGGTGTTGAATTCGCGGAAGATGATACCAGAATTCAGCTTAAGAAAAAGATAATGGACAGTGATGAGTATGACGAGGGGGTTATTAAGGAATTATCTGACACTATTGTTGCAGAACGATTAGAACAAGAAAAATTAGAACGCGAAAAGTTAGAAAAACAGGAAAGGTTAGAGCGTGAAGAAAAACAGGAAAAATTAGAGCGCGAAAAGTTAGAAAAACAGGAAAAATTAGAACGCGAAAAGTTAGAAAAACAGGAAAAATTAGAACGCGAAAAGTTAGAACTCGAAAAGTTAGAAAAACAGGAAAAGTTAGAAAAACAGGAAAAGTTAGAAATGGAGAAATTGAGGATGGGACATGAATTAGAAATGGAAAGGCTCAGAGTTCAAGGTTCAGTAAATAACTCTAATGGATCTAGGGAATCTAGTAATGAAAGTAACATCGAAAAATTGATCAAAAGTGTTAAAACTCTATCTATCAAAGTACCAGAAGGGACTGAGGGATGGAATTTATTTTTCAACAGTTTAGAAAGGGCATTCCAAACTAAAGATGTACCGGAAAACCAGCAGGCCGAAATTCTACTAAATATGTTAGGAGATAAGGCGGATAATTTGTTAATTTATACCACTAAGGAACAAATGGAGAATTATGAGGAATTAAAGGAGTTAGTCCTAAGGGAACATGAGCCAACCCCGAAGGCATGTTTAGAAAATTTCCGGAAAGCTAGGAGAAATCCGAACGAAACCCATGTATTATTTGTATCGCGTTTAATAGCTACGTGGGAAAATTATTGTAAAATTAGAGGTGCGGACACTTATGAAAAGGTCAACCAGTTAATAGTTACTGATAAGCTAATGAGTACGCTAGATGAGGATACTGCAGCATATATTAGTTTAACTCACCAGGGTAAATGGTTAGAAGCTCCTAAAATTGCTAAAGAGTGTGATAATTATTTTGATGCTAAACATAAGTCTTATGCGGTTACGCATAAAAGCTTTAAAGGTAAAGATAAGTACGTAAACAATGAAAAAATGAGACCGAGGGAGGATAATAAATTTAGTGGTAGTTGGAGGCAAAATGGTAGTAATGAGTGTAATTCTTTTCCGGATAGGAAAACAGAGTTTAAGAAGACGAATGAAGCTTCAGGGCCTAAATGTTTTAAGTGTGGTTTGAGAGGTCATTACCAACGTTTTTGTAATAAAGTGGGTAATGAGGGAACTAATAATGGCAATAAAGGGCGAGACCAGAAAGCAGGTGTTCATAAGATTATGGTGAAAGAAAATCGAGAGTTACCTAATGGGGCTATTGTGGCTAGAATATCGGCAAAGGCCGAGCAGAAAACTAATGTTATTGGTGAGAAATTAAATAAACTTGAGAAAATTGAAGTCAGTGTTAATGGGCAAAAAGCAAAGGGATTGGTTGATTCTGGATGTGAGATTAGTGTTGTTCATAAAGATTTAGTACCGGAAGAGAAATTAAAGGGAGCGGGTAGTATTTATTTACAAGGGTTATTTGGTGAAGCTGTTAAATCACCGTTAGTTAAACTACCGCTAGCTATTCCGCAATTCGGGCAAACTAATATTATTCATCAGGAAGTACTTTGCGCAGTAACTGATAATATTAATGAGCAAGTAATTTTACATCCCGAAGTGATTAATGAGTTGTCAGGTGTCAATCTTGAGGAGCCATTGATAGAGTCCGAAGAATTAAAAAGTTCCGAAATTATTATTGATAACTCGAATGAAAAGGAAGATGTAAGTAACGATAGCTGTAATGTTTACGCAATAGACGCGAGATCGCAAAATGTACAAAGTCAGGATCCAGAAAAAACTGAAACGGAGGAAAATAATGAATCTATTGTTAGTAACTCAGATATGTTTAAGAAATCCCAGTTGGAATGTAAAGAATTAGAGAAAGCTTGGGAATTAGCTAAAAAGGAAAAAGGGGATTATTATATTGTAAACGGATTATTGTATCATAAAGAGAAATTGTTAGGCGAAACTATAGCCCAATTAGTAGTACCCAAGGTAAGAAGGGAAGAAATCTTAAAATTAGCGCATTCATCGGTATTTGGAGGGCATCATGCAGCCAAGAAAACGTTGCAGAGAATAAGGTATTCTTTTTATTGGGAGGGAATGGCAAAAGAAGCTAAACAGTTTTGTGAACCATGTTTAGAGTGCCAATTGACTAGAGGGGTTAAAGTAAATGATAGAGCTCCTATTTCCCCAGTGTCGCGGCCGGAACTTCCATTTCAGGTTGTTAATGTTGATTTAATTGGGCCTATTGATCCTAAAAGTTCACAAGGGCATCGGTATATACTGACTTTAATTGATCAGCATACCAGATGGGCGGATGCGATCCCTCTAAAAAGTTTAACTGCTAAAACCGCGTGTGAGGCGTTACTTCAAATATTTATGAGAACAGGAATTCCTAATGTAATTGCCTGCGACAATGGAACCAATTTTACTGCCGACTTAACGAAAGAATTTGAGAAAAGGTTAGGTGCTAGTGCTAGTCCAAGATTTTCGACTCCACAGTATCCACAGTCCAACGGACTTGTGGAACGATTTAATCAGACTCTTAAACGTATGCTACATCATACGATTAGGGAAGAAGGAAAAAAATGGCATGAACAAATACCATTTATATTATGGGCGTATAGGGAAGTCCCAAATTCTACGACGGGAATCGCACCTTTCCAGTTATTATATGGTAGAGCGCCGGAGGGTCCGTTATCGATTCTTAAGTCGTCATGGGCAGGAGAAAATAAGGGAGCGCAGTTAGATACTACGCCGATTCATGAGTACTTGGATAAACTTAAGAACCGCTTAGAAAGAGCCGCAAATGAGGCAAAATTGTCGTCTGAGGTTATACAAAATAGAATGGCGTATCATTATAATTTAAGGTCAAAAGAAAAAACGTTTGAGGTAGGCGATAAAGTTATACTGTTAATCCCCGATTCGACTAATAAGTTATATTCTAGGTGGCAAGGGCCGGCAACTATTGTAGAAAAACGAAACCAGCATTCGTTTATTGTTGAGTTAGCCGACGGGAGTAGGAAGCATGTGCACCAAAATAAGATAAGAGAATTTATCGCTAAATGTAATATAGTTAATATTGTTTTCGAAGGTGATGAGGAATTTGGAGAAGTTGGGGAAATTCTTATTTTGAACCGGGATCAAGAGATAGAACGGGATATTGAGAGGTTTGAAATAAAAGGGCTATCTAATAGTCAAGTCAAAGATTTAAAGTCCATTTTGAGGGAAAATAAAGAAGTGTTTATGGGTCCTGTACGACCAGCGGAAGTAGGGGAACATCGTATTGATCTGAAACCGGGTGTAGAAAGGAAAAAACCAAAGTTATATAGCGTGCCGGTAGCTTATAAAGAGGAAGTGGATAGGCAGATTCAGGAGTTATTAGAATTAAATCTAATCGAACCGTCGAATGCTGAAATTAGCCATCCAATTGTTTGCGTTGCGAAAAAAGATGCAACTGTCAGAATGTGTATTGATTACAGAGCTTTAAATTCTGTAACGCAGGTTCCAACCTTCCCGATGAAAGATTCCCAAGAAATTATGTATACCGCAGGGGCGGCTAAATATTTATCTTCAATAGATTTATTGAGGGGTTATTGGCAAATTAAAATGGCTGAGGATTGTAAACCTCTGACAGCTTTTACGACGCATAACGGAACTTATCAGTGGCGTACAATGCCTTTTGGATTATCAGGGGCTGCTGCTACGTTTCAAAAAGACATGAATGAGGTTCTCCAAGGTCATCGGAGGTATGCAGAAGCATATATTGATGATGTCATCATTTTCTCCGATACCTGGGAAGAGCATTGTGAGCATGTCAGGGCTGTCATTGAAGAGTTGAAAAATAGAAATTTTACGATTAGACTAGACAAATGTAAATTTGGAGAGAAATTGGCTAAGTTTTTAGGTCATGTTATTGAGGGTGGAACTCATGCACCTGATGAGGAGAAAATCGGAGCAATAAGGGACTTAAAGAGACCAAAGACTAAAGTTAGATCAGTTTTGGGATTAATGGGATTCTACCGATCTTATATTCCAAATTATGCTGAGATAGCTATACCTTTAACCGAATTAACCAAAGGAAATGTTAAAAATACTGTACCATGGGATGAAAGGGCAGGAAAAGCATTTAATACTCTTAAAGATGAGTTGTGTAAAGTGACGAGTTTGGCTACACCTATCGTAGGCCGGGAATATCAGCTTCACGCCGATGCTTCCGACCTTGCAGTAGGATGTTGTCTTACTCAAAAAGATGAAAAAGGTCAGTTTAAACCTATAGCTTTTGCCAGTCAGAAATTGTCAGGGGCTCAGCGTGCTTGGCCGAGTATAGAGAAAGAGGCTTGGAGTGTTCTCTTCGGGTTGCGGAAGTTTGAAAAGTGGACTTATGGATCTCAAATTGAGGTCATTACCGATCATAATCCATTAAAATTTCTCACGGAAACAACCCCAAGGTCGCCCAAACTCACTAGGTGGGCTGTAGCCTTGCAACGCTGGAACCTGAGCATTTCTCATCGTCCCGGAGTTCAACATTTGAATGCTGATGCAATTTCGAGGCTACAGAGAAAGAGCTGGGAAGAACAACCAGTTACTAGCCCATCAGTATCAATGTCAAAATAGTAGACAACCTTAAAGGATGTCATCACATGTCTAATTTTTTTTGTGTGTGTGTAAATATTTTTTTTTAAGTTTTGTGTTTATAATAGTAAATTAGCATGTGTATTGTTTATGCAATAGTAGTATTAGTATAAGGTTCAGTAGAGATGTCAGTAGAGAATGTTCAGACACCTGAAAATGCCTATGTAATATTTAGAATGAAGAAATCTGCAAAGAGACTATTGAACTCTTCCGTAATATTATTATATGTTTGGGGAAAATTAGCCCCTAAGAGGCATATTTTCCGCTAAGGTGGGGGGTGTCAGGTTCCTAGAAGACATCTGCCCTGAATTAGAAAGGAATAACATTTCCTTATCTGAATATTTTATGTATTGTGGGTTGTGTATCCGTGAAGCTCGAAATACCTTTCTTTCTTTTCTATAATAACGAATGACAGATGTTGACACAGGTGTACAGATGACGCACTCGTTGATGAATGAAAGTGATGGCCGCGGGGCGTGCCTCAGCTGTCATCTAGCTATTGGAGTGATGTGTAAACAGGAGATGTCATGACTCAAGGTTGGAGTGCGGGATTGAACCAATGGATGAGCTCTAAGAGGCCCTGCTGGGGGAAGGAAGATCTCTGACAAGGTCAACTCTGGACGGAGAGGTTAAACAGTTCTCGCTTGGCGTTGAGACCGATAGGTCGCTCAGGATTTGTGGTCCTGTTGGATAGTGTATATTTTGAGCGTGGGACAAGGCGTCCCAGTGGATAGTGTTATAGGCCGAGAAGTGAGGCCTAGTACCCTTGTGTATTGAGATTCTGCAGTAATCTCTGATAAAGCGTATCTAACGTGCGTTGAGTGTGAGGAAGAAAGTATAAGTTGAACGGTACACAACCAACGTTTATTGTAGTTAATTTAATGTTGAACCGGATCATCTATATCCGAGTTGTAATTGTAGATAGTTGTAAATATTGTTTCTTGTGTACATATCTATATCTTAAATAAACTGTTAGTTCAGTTCATTAACAGCGTCAGTGTTATTTTACCCAATCCTCACAGCAGGTGACCGATATCACCCATTAATATCGGTGGTGGCAGCTAAAACTACCTAGGACATTCTTCAAAGTTTTGTGGACTGAGAGGAGCGTCCGACAAAATCTTTTATAACTCAATAGGTAATTAATTGATCTAAAAATGAAAACCGCAATTCGATTCCAAATCGCTTCAATATTTCGGCTTTCCAATATTATATCTTTCCGTTAAAAAATGAATTTGTAAATGCATCAAAACAATTTGCGCTTGTTGAGCAGAGCAGTTGAGAACAGCCTTAAGTGGCACAATACTGGTGTATTTACCATACACACTCATTTTTTAATGTAAAAGGGTAAAAGCACGGCACTTCCAAAGCATGGCTGTTGAAGTAGTTTGAGATCTAACACTTTTCATTTCCCTTTTCGATAAATGAATTACATCTTGAGTTATAAACAATATTTATCTCGAGAAGCAGTTAAAAGTAAACTAAACAGAAGAACGCTTTTTTCTTGGCACAGGTATATTGCGGGGGATGGAGGCCGACAGTAGATGTTCTTAACCTTTCGCAATTGACGCACCTGTTTCTAATTTAAGTACTCCTTTTCTAATCCTCTTTCTACGTTCTTTTTTTTCAGCTTAAATTCACGTCTCTTTAACATTGTCAGCTATTAAAGCCGATCCTAATCCCTATTTTACCATCGACCTGTACACAGCTCAAATTTATGTACTACTAGTGTAGAAGCCCATCCAAGGACAATGGGTAAAAATTGTGTTTTTCACGTAAAATTAAAAAGATAAAAATAATTGACAATATGGAAGCGTTTGGACGAGCTAAGTTCGGCTAGTTTATGTTCTAAAAAACACACTAATAGCATTTATAGTACTTCTGGGTAAACCAGGCTTTGTGGCTAATGTAACATAACAAAATTAAAATTCCTTAAGGGTGTTCTTAACTGATCCGCTCAACAAACGAAAAACGTTTTGACACATTTACAAATTCATTTTTTAACAGAAAGTTATAAAATTTTAATGCCTGACTACGAAAGCGATTTCGAATTGAACTTATTTTTCCATTTTATGATCATTAAATTACTTATCGAGTTATAAGCTATTTCGATGACGCAATCACCCGTTTTTCTCCTCCTTTTCGACCGGTTTTTCTGCTTTCGTCGGGAAATAGGCTCAAAAGTATCAACTTTGAAGGCTTGTTATGAAAAATCTATTGTGGTTTTTAAAAAACAAAAGAATGAGTGCAATTAGACAGTTCCTGAATAACAACACCTGCTATTTTCATGCATTTCCGAACAAAAATAAATTAATGCATGTGTCACAAATTTGCCCTTTTTGATTTAAGAGAACTTTTAATAAAACAACACTTTTATAAATATGCAATAAAACTGTGTAATTAGAAAAGTCTGCTGCAGCTATTAAAATAATAATAATGAATAATAATAATTATTATTTTTTGTACCACTTTGAAATTTTATTTTTTCGTTTACCCCCCCCCCCCCCCCCCCCGCGATAAAAAAGAAAGATAGCAATTTTCCCCTTTTGTTTGCAAATTTCTGTTTGGTTGTCTAACTTCGGATGTACATAGACGATATACCGGTCTCGGAGGGATCATCAATTCCAATGACAGTTTTCGGAGAGAAAAACCGGTTTGGCGCGCTATGCGTTACACTGGGTTTTATAATAAAGAGATATTATTAATTGATATTGCAGCTTTGTTTTCGATTGTATAATCATTGGGCAAACATTTGCAGTCTTGCAGTGATGTTCTCTGCTCCGTATGTACACGCATCTCGAATGTTCATCCGATAAAGACGTATTTTTGGCCTGGTTCTTCGCTTTTATTTTGCAGTACCGGCCATTCATCAACAGTGTCAGTAAATAGGAATGGTTTATCACTTTTAGCTCGCGTGGGAAATCAGGGTTTTCATTAGAGTCAACTGGTGTCTTATAGATGAGATGTCTAGGACATTTGAAAGGGTGCGCCAATCACCTGCTACTGATGGTGGTGGTCAACTCAGAGAAATATAGGAGATATATGAGGAGTCTGAGACCTTGTTTTATTTCCTAACCCACCTTGCTGTATGAGGATTTCAATTCTCGCGAATAAACTCTCACATAAAACAGAAATGTCCGATATAGGAAACGCTATGTGTTGTTATCCGAACTATGATTTTATGGCTAAATCCGCAGAATGTCGGAAAACTTAAGACAAATCGATATGCCAGTAACTATCATCTTCGACACTGACATTGCAACGACAGCCATTTCGAAAGGTCGTATTGGAATGAACATTCCTGATTAATGAAAACCTTTGTGAAGTTTACCGCATGCTACCCAGGATGCGAGTTAATTTTGAAAACGTGGGAAAAGCGCTACTATCCTATCCGAGTGACGATTGTAAGTGAAACCATCAGCTAGAGACAGGCCCGACTGGTCGGAACATTGACTTTCTCATATTGACTTTCTCATACAGTATCTTAAGGTCATTGGGTCGGAAAGAGACCAATCCATTTTTCGGGAAGCAGATGACGCAGGAGGATGCTCTGGTCAGTTAGATTTGAGTTTTGGAGCAGAAAAGATTAAGACGGCAAAGTCTTAAGGCCCTTGTTCTCGCTCGAGGAAACGCTCGCGAGCTAATGCTATCCCTATGGGGAAGCATTTTTCTAATAACTCTTTCGCATTTTGACATTTTTGAATAATTTTTTTTGCATTGGATAACTGAGGTGCATGCCGACAGCGCACCTTTTTTATTTTTTCGATTTTGGTTGCTGATATATTTTTTAAAAAGCACTTTCAGTTTCGAAACCGGTTTTGAAAGTGAAACTAACTTTGTAAAAAATATCCGCAACCAAAATCGAAAAAGTAAAAAAGGTGCGCTGTCGGCATGCACCTCAGCTATCCAATGCAAAAAAAAAATATGAAAAAATGTCAAAATGCGAAAGAGTTATTAGAAAAATGCTTCCCCATAGGAATAGCATTAGCTCCCGAGCGTTTCCTCGAGCGAGGACAGGGGCCTTAATCTCTGTCACCACTTATAACAAACTCAGTGAATTGGCATGGCGTTACAGATTAACTTTCATCGAGTTAATATGGTGAAATACGGAGAAGGACTAAAGACTCTTGATCGTCGGACCTTTTTAAGTGTATCTTATTCACATTTAATTTAAGAAATGTAACTATTCAAGAAATTTACAATTATTTATTCATTAATAAATATATTTCTGTAAATCTATTGTGCCTATCCTCGGTCATTTAATTATCTATGCTACTTGCCCAATGCCAACTAGGCGATGTTACAGCTATATCAAAATTGCTTCCTTATGTCTACTTTACCATGCCTCGCAGTTTGGCCCATGATACCCTGTATAGTTTAGTTGTCATATCTATGTCGAAAGTGGCACGAAAGGCCCGAGTCTTATAAGGAACGTTTCTGTAAATGAATGAATGAAAGCACTCGAAGAAGAGAAAAACTTATTCTAAATCACAGCTTTTTCTTCTCAAAACAAAGCACTTCTTCAATCCACTGCTGGGCCAATGACATCCTTTCGTGTCGGCATTATTATATTTAGTCGTAATTCCACGGTAAATGCATCATCATATCCTTTTTTCGCGTAGAGACAGAAACGCAAAAGAAGAAAAGAAGAGAAGCCTAACAAATGGCCTCTCCTAGCTTATTTGGACATCTGTCACATGGTTTCTCCGCACGCACGATCACCTACCTCTCTGTTTTTATCTTTTGCACCGTTGCCATGGCGACCAACAAAACCCCATCCGTAAAACTCACAAACGGCTGAATATTCACTTTTAATGAGGACTGCATTTCTAGAATAGATTTATTTGTACGATTCAAAAGCAAGAGGAGTAAATGAACCTACTTGAACACTGGAGAGTTACAAAATGAACCACTTTCGATTTCAATTTTTTAAGTATAATATTTTTTCAGTTAAAATGACTTTTGACGGAATCTCAAATTTAGAATGAAAAAAAAAGTTTTAGAAAGTCTAAAAATTTTTATTTATTATTTATTATTCTTTTTTTTTAATTTACACAATTTGACCTTTTTTAAAGTTTATTTTCTTGAGTTTAAGCAAAGTTTCATATTACTTATTTTATTTATTCATTTATTATTATTATTATTATTATTTATTAAGGGGGGGGGAGGGTCCAAAACACAAAAACCCTCAAATTTTCTTAATATATATATGTATAAATGCATTAAAAATTTTCTGTCTTTTTCTGCTTAAAATGCCATTTAAATCATACTTCTATCTTAATTGGAACAAAAAACAGGAATTATTAAGATTTTTTATTTATTTATTTATTTTTGTTTGATTTGGTTTTAAAATTTAATTTTTAAGCAATGGTTGTCATGGAAAAAACTTCTTGTGAAAATGCGTTTTTTTTTCATCATTTCTCGTATTTAAATTCTTATAAATCATGAATTGTTAAAGATAAAATGGCTCAAACTTCATGTCATTTTCAATTGTTTTACTTTAATTTGGATTCAGTAAGTTTGAAAAAAAAATATTTACTTTAGAAAATATAATTTTTTTTAAACTGCGCCGTTTTTTTTTTTTTTTTTTTTTTTTTTTTAATAGTATTAAATTTTTTTTTTGAATTAATATCTTTAAAAATACCGAATCAAAATTAAGACTTTTATATTTCTGTTTATTTAAATGATTTTTTTTTAACTTTACAAATAATATTTCGAGTTATGATTATTTTAAATTACCCCGCTTTTTTAATTAATTTCAAATTTTAATTAAAAAAATATGAAAAGCTTTATTTGATTTACAAGCTCTAAAAAATATGAGAAATATTTTTCTTTACAAACGGTATGACTAACCATCACAAAATATTTAAAAAAATTTAACTCAGTAAGTAAAAAATTACTTCAAAATATGCCCCGAACCCCATTAAATTCAAAAAATAAATTAAAAAAGAAAAGTTGATTTACCTCTCTGTTTTTACCGCTTCGTTCCATCATTGCTATGGCAACACGCCCCCTATTGGGTAAAACGCAAACAGCTGGCTATTAACTTTTAATGAATGTTTCATTTTCAGAAAATATTTATTTACTCGATTGAAAGAGACGAACTAAATGAACCACTCGAGTAATCCACTTTCGATCTCAGTGCTTTTATAACTGGTGAAAGTTTAGAAATTAGAATTGCTCTTGATTCACTCGTATAAGTTTAGAGATAAATAGTGTTAGAAACTCAGATTTAATTTATTTATTATTTCGACATTATTTTGATTTACTGATTTTGTCCTTAATGTTTTATTGTTTTTAGTGGCTTTGAGCAATGTTTCATCTTATTCATTTTTTATTCTTGTTATTATTTTAATTTAATTTAGAAAGTAAATGTATCATATACTAGAAGGCTTCGTCCGCTAGCTGGTCGCTTTCTCTAAACGAAATTCAAATCACCGAAATATATCAGTGAATTTGATGTTGGATTTTAAAACCCCTTTACATGGAATGTCCTTTCGCATTGCTGAAAACGTTGCCAACTCTATCTTAATAACCAATATTTTTTGCTGATGACTTATAATAGGATTTAGTAAGGAACGATATGCAACATACTGAAGAAATCTCTAAAATATTATCTTAACTAACAATGCAAGTTATTTAAAATCCGTCCAATAGGACTATTTAAAAAGCTAATCTTTCATACATGGTTTCAGCTAATAGTAGAAATTTCTCGCATAATTCTATAGCTATACAATGTATAACAAAATGCAATATACTAAAACCAGCCCTAAAAAAATATTCATTTAACAGTGAAAGTTCCATCGAAATTCACCTAGCCGAACCTTTTAAAAAAATTAATCTTTGATAATCGGGTTCATCTTACTATAACATTTTACACCTTAATTCTTTAATTAAGCAACGATGTGCTGTACTCTTAAATGCCTTAAAAAGTTATGCAACTTATCTGGGTGCACAGTGTGTGTTCGCCAAGTTTAGGACTTTCCATACTATGTCTATAAAAACCACGCAATGTTTACCAAAAAGTATTATGAAACAATGGAAGACTAAAGGCAGGAAAATAACAATGGTAAACGTCACGAATCAACCGCTTAAATCAGGTTTTCAATTGTTTCCACCAAGATATGACTTGGCAGACCGATTGCTTTCAAATATGCGAATTGAATTTTAATGAATTCTGGAATTTCAACTTCCAACTCGATGAGGAGTTTGTCTGTGTTGCCGTCTCCCGGTCTAATAATTTCGTTTAACTTTTTCTATCTCGGCCAGTCACATTGCTTACTATTATTATTTTTTTAATAAGACCAGCTGACCCGCTTAATTTTTGTCGGCCTGGCCTGACCCTTTAGAAAAATAATTATTTATTCGGGGGCTGTGCCCGGGCCCTGTGCAGATTTCTAATTTGGCGACCGAGTTTAATTTAAATTTCTTAAAATGTTTCATTGAGGATCAGAAATTTGAAGTTTGAAGACCGTCCCTGCGTTAGTTTTCGAGATAGAATCATTGCAGAAATAGTAAGTAAATCTGGATAGAAGCGCCACCTGTTGAGCGATTTATTCTAAAAATTACAGAAAACCAGCATGGTTAACAACAATTTTAGCCAATATGCCAATGTTGACTAATTGCTCCTTTTTTGCTACTCGAATATATCAGGGCTAAACTGGTTATTAAGGCTGTTTTTAAATCAAAAAGAACAACTTTATGACATAAATTTTAATGTATTTTTGTTTGGAAATGCATGAAATTAGCAGTTGAAACTAACAGCATGAAACGGCCGTTGTTCAAAAACTATCTAATCGCATTCATTTTCCTTTTTTTTTTTTTTTTTCTTTTGAAAATAAAATAGATCATTCAGAAAATGATACCAAAATGGGCGTTTTGATCCGATTTTCATGCGAAAGAAGAATAACCACTCAAATTGGGGCAAAATAAAAACGCATTTGTCACGTGATCGAAGACGCGTGTAACTCAACAAATAATTTATTGATCCAAAAAATTGAAAATTCAATTCCAAATTGCTTCCCTATAGTCAGGCCTTCCAATTTTATATATTTCCCTTAATAATAATAATAATAATAATAATAATAATAATAATAATTTGTAAATGTATTCAAACGTTTTGCGCTTGTTGAACAGAGCAGTTGAGAGCAGCCTTAATCTACACTGTAAATCTACTTTTGCAGTGGTGATAATACGGAAGCAGAGAAACTACATTCTACATGATAACTATAGAGTAGGGCAAGGATGGTGTAACCTATGGCAAGGCGTGCCGAACTTGGTACGAAAGAAAACTTCTCTGACACGCGAAAAAGATTTAGATTATATTCAGTTTCTGAAGAATAATCCATTTTAAGTTTTCTTACAAAATGTTAGTTTTGTGGTACAAGTAACAGTCGGCTCTCTTTAATTCGAACTCGTCGGGACCACGAGAAATGTTCGAATTATGGAAAGTATAAGGGGAAAATATATTTAACAAGTTGAATGCTACATCAGTCACACTGAACTTTGCGTTTAGATCACGTCAGTCATCGGTAACTGACAGTATGAATTTTGACATAAAAATACAAAAATTAATTTGCTTAAATCAAAAAGGGCAACTTTGTGACACATGCATTAATTTATTTTTGTTCGGAAAGGCATGAAAATAGCAGGTGTTGTTATTCAGAAACTGTCTAATTGCACTCATTCTTTTGTTTTTTAAAAAACACAATAAATTTTTCATAACAAGCCTTCAAAGTTGACACTTTTGAGCCTATTTCCCGACGAAAGCAGAAAAACCGGTCGAAAAGGAGGAGAAAAACGGGTGATTGCGTCATCGAAATAGCTTATAACTCGATAAGTAATTTAATTATCATAAAATGGAAAAATAAGTTCAATTCGAAATCGCTTTCATAGTCAGGCATTAAAATTTTATAACTTTCTGTTAAAAAATGAATTTGTAAATGTGTCAAAACGTTTTTCGCTTGTTGAGCGGAACAGTTAAGAACACCCTTAAGTAATTACTGAAAATGTATTTAAAATTTACTTAATTTTTATTTATTACAGGATTACATTTTCTTAATAATTATTTAAAATGGTATAATTTATTTTAGTTTTATATCATACTTTACACTGTCAGTGACCGGCGACTAACGCGGCCTAAAACGGAAAGTTCAGTGTCAGTCACCGTGCACTCAACGTATGTTAAAGAGATACTTTTACAGGAATTAATGTTATAGAATTTTTTTAATTTATTTCGGTACTATCAATAAAAAATAATAATGCAGTATAAAACAACTGCATTTAAAAAAATTTATTAATTGTACAATAATTTTCTTTTCTGAAATTCGATTAACATTTAAGAAATTATTTACACTATTTAATATCACGTTAAAAAAAAAAAAAAAAAAAAATCTTAATTGTTACTTATTTAGTCCTATAATTTAATATGCCTTTACTTTTGGATAAATTATGGTATTATTAACTTAAATGAAAACTCCTGTAGAGTCATTTTCTCTCCAATTCATTCAATAGATAGTGTTTTGCAAATCATTTTGTTTTTCAATAAAATTTTGAAGGTTTTATTTTTAAAAATTCAATTTTAAGAAATAGTTTATATAGTAATATATCTAATTAACGGGCTTCTATTTCAGAAGCTATTAAGTTTTATATTACTTGGATTTCATGTTATTTTAGGTTTTAATAGATTTAGGTTTGAATTTTGAATTTTAATTGTTAAGAGTATTTAATATATAGTCGAGTCTCTCTACAACGAAACTCCATACATCGAATTTCTCTATATAACGAATTTTTAGTAGGAACGGTCCCCTTTTCGCATGATTACATTAAAAACAGTCTCTATATAGCGAAATATCTATCTCCATATAAAGAATTTTTTCATAAATCGGTCATAAAAAACAGTTTTAAAAAGCTTCGAAATTATATGGAATCAATTTTTCATCACTTATTTTTGTTTTATCGTCAGTGCTGAGTTTTTTTTTTTTTTTTTTTTTTTTTTTTTTTTTTTTTTTTTTAATATTACTTCTCTTCTTGTTCTTTAAATCCAACGAATTCATCCCACCTCCCACACACCTTTCCACATCTTTCTCAAAACAGTGTCAATTGGATTGATACACATGTAACAGAAGAATCAATGAGAGGCACATAAGAGATGCTTTCAAATGGAGGAAAATGTTAACAACAATTTTTCATACCTTGGTAAAATGTGAGTATTTTTTTGAGAGCGTAACAATTTTAAAATCAAAACAACAAAAAATTACAGAATTCTTCGTCTGAAATTAATGCAAGTCTTCCTTATTTGATTTTCATTAAGTTTTCAAATAAATGTCTGTTTTCTTTTTGAAACAACTTAAATAATTAAGAAATAAAATGTTAGGTTAATATTTACTTTTAAACACTTCAAATTCTTAATTCAAAAGATCAAAAATAATATTTGTTCAAATTTCACACATTAAATACGATTTTTAACATCATTCTCTATACATCGAATTTCTCTATGTAAAGAATTTTTTACTGGAACGGTGGATTTCGTTATATAGAGACTCGACTGTATATTTATTGAATCTGTTTCTACTTGAATCAAAACTCTGATTCGGAAAATATAAAATAAAATAAGAATTCATTCACAGATTATTAATGCAGAATTTGAAGCGACATGGCTATATTATTGAGAAAATACAGCATAATAAAGGTTTAGGAATCGAACTTAGTATAAATGTTAGCATATTTAAGTAAAAATTCTATAAAAATCAATTATTGGATTTTATCTAAGGGGCAGTTCATAAATGATGCCACATTTTTTTCCAATATTTTTTACCCCCTCCCCTCCCCTCCCCTTGTCAATATCATGCTATATTACGTAAACATATACTTACAGTTCAGCAACAAAGCACTACCTTTTAGATCATATTTCATATTTTATTTTTACACTTTAACTATGTGTTTTAATGACATTTGTAAACATGACAATGAAGATGATATGTGTTCTTATCTTGCATGAATTAGGATTAAGGTTTATAACAAAAAACATAATTAATATATATAATAGTAATAAAATATTAACATGGGAAAAGTAATTGAAAACAGAAGTATTTTGGAATTTGAAATGGAATTTAATATATTTGGCTTTAAATCTTATCTTTTACTTTATGTACACAAAATACTGTAGTTTCAAAATAATTTCAAAATTTAATCTGCTGATTTTTAATGCTTTTATATGAACCAAAATGTGTGATATCACTGTTCTTCTTACAACTTCACACCCCCTTGTCACAAACTGTCACAATTTCAAGAATCCCCCCCCCCCTCCAAGCGTGATATCATTTATGGACGGCCCCTTAGTTAAAATGTTTCTGGCACGCTAGAATTTTGGTAGATTTTTGGCACAGATACCCAAAAAAGTTCGTCATCCTTGGACTAGGCTGTAAAAAAAAAAAAAAAAAAAAAAAAAAAAATCATGATAAAAAAAAATAATAATTGGATTTATAAATTTTAAATTATGTTTTTTTATTTTTTAAATTCAGATTTTTAGAGTTTTTTTTCCCCCATGCATTAAAATACGAAATAGCTATCAATAACTTTAGATTTTCAAAACAATTAAACTGATTTCAAAACAATGCTGAAATTATCTATGTTTTTAAGCTTCAGTTAATTCTAATTATTAGTTAGTAAAAACTGCACTCATATTCATTAGTAGTATACAATATACAATATCCTTACATACATTAATATTTTGTAATAATTATAAAAATACTATTAAAAAATTCTAATATTTGTAATTATTAGTAATTGCATTTAATATTTAATTGTTACACTGTTTAAAATTAATAATTATTAATTATTACCTTCTAATTACGAAAACAATACACATTTTTAATGTACATTAATTAATAAAATGAAAATTGATAATTTAGTATTCATTCTAGAAAGGAAAAGCAGCAATTCTCTAGGTCAGCAAGGAAAGAGTATTATTTTATGAGTAAAATAATAAATATGTAATGTGTTTAGTAATGTTATAATAAAAAAAAAAGTACAGTATAATTTGTCAATATGATAAATAAAATGACATTAGTTTAAGGATTTTATTAATTACAAATTGAAAAATAAGGTTAATTAACGAGATGATTTTACAATATCCTGTTTTTCTGAAGAAATAAAGTTCTATGAAATTTGCAAAGTCTTGGGTACACTGATTTAGAAATATTGTGGTATGGGGATTTTCTTTACAAGAAACTTTTAGGCAGATTTCGTATGAAATACTACCTATTGCAGTCGCTCCTATGTTGGAATTTCTGAAAAAAAAAAAAAAAAAAAAAAAAAAAAAAAAAAAATCAGATCTACGCCGATCATGACCTGTAGACCCTGAATAAATTCTATAGTATAAAAAAAAGTTTACATCTTGTAAATAATATTAAAAATGTTCAAAACATTAAGTACATCAAAACATTTGACTTTAATGATTTATTTAATACAATTGATATCACAGATATGTTTAGAATCATTAATTTATTATTCAAGGAATATAGGAATTCTCTTAACATACATGTCTCTTTATATTACTTCAAATCTTTAACCAAATTTATTCTTTATCATAATTATATATTATTTAATAATACAATATTTAAACAAATAGTCGGTCTCCCACAGGGTGGAATTGTATCATCAATCTGTGCTGAACTCTACCTACATTTTTATGAACGTAATACTTCTATTGTTAATTGTTTTTTATATAGGTATCCTGATGATATAATCATCTTATATTTTAAAAAGTCATCTAACAATTCTCTACCAATCAAATACCATAAAAATTTTAAATACAGTTATAATGATATGCTTAATAATAAAATTAACTTTCTCGACCTTAATATTACTCTTTCTGATAATAAAATTCTATTTGGTATTTATGATAAACGTAATGATTTTCCTTTCAAAGTAAACCTTTTTACTCATTATAATTCTTGCCTTCAGAAATCTGTATATATCAATATATTACTTAATTTTGCCCAGAGAATTAAAAATATTTGTTCACCTAATTTTAAAATGCATAATTTAAAAAAATGTTCAAGAAACTGCTATAAGATATGGTTATCCTTTGCATTTGGTTAAAAAAGTATTAACTGTATAATTATTCATTTATATAGTATTAACTGTCTATATTCTCCTCAACCAAATATTGCAAACATTAAAATGCTAATTTATGCAGCACCATATGATGTTATTGTTAAGAACTCCTATAATCTTTAATATGTAATAAGTTATTACATGATCTTAAAAATAATTAACACATTGCGCAAATAAATGTTTAAAAAAAATTATAAAAAATAAAAATAATACAAAAAAAAAAAAAATTAAATTAAATAAAAAATGCAAAAAAAAAAAAAAATGTATAATAGGATGGATGGGTGGGTTAGATGTTAGATTACGGGGGAGGGCGGAGTTGTCTGGATAATACGAAATGGTTAATTATATATATATATATATATATATAATTTATATATATATATATACATACATATATACACACACACATATATATATATATATATATATATATATATATATATATATATATATATATATATATATATATATATATATATATATAAATTACTTAACTTTGCACATAGAATAAAAATTTATGTTTACCTAAAATTAAAATGCATAACTTAAAAATGATCAAGTTATTGCGATAAGATATGGTTGTCTATTACATTTGTCTTAGAGAAATTATTTGTAAAATATTAGAATAGAAATTATTCTTGGAAAACTCTTTTAAATTTTAAATAATTTCTTTTAAGCTTTTAAATAATTTATTTTATTCAATATTATTTCTCTTATTCAATAATAGATGGCAGCACTAAAATATCTTTTTTTGTGTGTGTACTTGAAGTAGTAATAGCATTTTTTAGTTAAATAATTAATACAGTAATATTAATAATTGTTCAAAAATATACCTTTAACAGTAGCAATTATTTTTTTTCTAAATGTAGAATGAATATTATAATATAATATATGATCTACTAATTTTTAATATAATTATTGTTACAATTTTAATTTCATTATCTACATTACTTATAATTGTAACCTAACTTGTTACAGTGTCACAAGTAATTTATATCTACTTTAACTCTTAACTGAGATAATTCACTTGAACTACAGATCATGCTAGATATAGGTTTGGTAAATATTTTAGTATATATGTATATATATACATTTTTAGCAAATATTTTATTATTGTTATTATTTAATATTGTTTTTATTTTCTTCAATGAATACCCTTTTTTCTAATTTGTAACAGTAAATAAAGTCCGACCAGTCGGGTGCATTGTGGGACGAATTTCTTAGCTTTTAGCACGTCCTATAACAGAAACTGGTTGGATGCTTTTGTTTTTTTCATTAAATTATGCACCCCTGATGAGTAGTTTAATGAAAAAGCCTTCTACTGTCCATTTATCCATTTAACTTTCATTTTTTCGGTAATCTGCCTTCTATTTCACTTCAAACTTCAACTGTTTTCAATAAGATTATTGCAAAAATACTGGTTTCATTGGTGTATTGGGTGGTGGTATCTGAATTACTTTGGTTATATTTATAAAAGTATATATATATGTATATTATATATATATATATACTTTTATAAATACATCCAAAGTTATTCAGACAATACCATTAAATAAACCAATGAAACCAGTATTTTTAGAATCATATTATTAAAAACAGTTGAAGTTTGAAGAGAAATAGAAAGCAGATTACCAAATTACTAAGAAATATATGGATAAATGGACCAGGGCTTGAAAATTCTGAAAATTTTAAGATTCCCAGCTGGGAACCTACATGAAAAATATAGGTTCCCAGATGAAAAGTATAAGTTCCCGAAAAAATTTGTGTATGACTATTTTAACAAAATTTTCCGTTTTATCACGATTTTTTAAAAGAAATTTGCCGTTTTATCGCGATTTTTAAAAAGAAATTTGCCGTTTTTTCGCGATTCTTTGACGAAATCTGCCGTTTTTATCGCGATGTTTTAAAGAAATCTGCTGTTTTTAAATTTTTTTTTTCTTACGAGATTTGCCGTTTTTGTGATTTTTTTAATGAAGTTTGCGCTATTTCGCACGATTTTTTGACGAATTTTGGAGCATTTTCACAATTTTTTGACGAAATGTGTTGTCTTTTCGCTATTTTTGGACAAATTTTGTTGTTTTCCACGATTTTTTAACAAAATTTGCTGATTTTTGCGATTTCTTAATGAAATTTGCCGTTTTCCCGATTTTTTGACGAAATTTGCCGTTTTTTCGCGATTTTTTTAAAAGAAATTTGCCGTTTTATCGCGATGTTTTAAGGAAACTTGCCGTTTTATCGCGATGTTTTACGGAAACTTGCCGTTTTATCGCGATGTTTTACGGAAACTTGCCGTTTTATCGCGATGTTTTAACGGAGCCTGTTGCTTTTCAAAAGAAAATCTTTACAAAATTTGCCTGTTTGGGGATTTTTTAAGGAAATTTGCGATGCTTCATGCGATTTTTCAACGAAATCTGTTGTCTTTAAGATATTTTTAGACGAAATTTGCCGTTTTTATTTTGACAAAATTTATTGTTTTCCATGATTTTTTTTTAACGAAATGTGCCGCTTTTACGCGATTTCTTAACGAAATTCGCCGTTTTTTGTAATCTTTTAATGAAATTTGCGTTTTTTCTGTGATTCTTTTGTTGAAATTCGGGCTTTTCCCGTAATATTTCGACGAAATTATGCATCCCCCGGGCCACTTAAGAGCTATTTTTTTTGCCGATTTTTTGCTTAATTTACGCATTATAATGCGTCCGCGGCATTGCTAGCGGACACGGCAAAAGGTTAGGTTCCCGGCCGGGAACCTTAGTGATAAAATATGCGTTCCCGGAAAGGATTTCTGGGTTCCCCGGGATCCCGGGAACGCTATTTTTCGAGCCCTGTGGACATTATATAACCAGAGTAATTCATATATTACCATACAATAAACCAATGAAACCAGTATTTTTACAATCTTTTTTTTTTTTTAAACAGTTGAAGTTTGAAGTGAAATAGAAGGCAGATTACCAAAATAATGAAAGATAAATGGATAAAAAGACAGTAGAAGCCTTTTCTATCAAACTACTTCTTCAGGGGTGTATAGTTTAACAAAAAAGCAAAAACATCCAACCAGTTTCTGTTATGAGTCGTGCTGAAAGCTAAGAATTCGACTCACAATACACCCGACTTGTTGGAAGCTATTCACATGACAAATTAGTAGAAAGATACTCATTGAAGAAAATAAAATCAATATGACAAAATAACAATAATATAATATCCTTAAAAAAAGGTATATATACTAAAATATTTACCATTACCCAAATCCTAGCAAGATTTGTAGTGCAATCAGATACAAACTACATGTAACTTACTAACAGTCAAGGTTATGGTCATAGTATAAATCACATAGATAATAAAATAAAATTGTAACAATAATTATAAAAATTAGTAGAACATATATTATACTATATAATTCATAATATATTTAGAAAAAAAATTAAATGCTACTGTCAGAAGTATTATATTTTTATTTTTAATCAATTATTAATATTACTATATTAATTATTTAACTAGAATATATTACTACAACTTCTAGCAGAAAATTATTTTAGTGCTGCCATCTATAGGATTAATATATTAATTAAATTATATGCTTATGGTGCTGCCCTCTATTATAGGAGAAAAAATAAATTATTTAATAGCTAAGAATTTCCAAGAATAATTTATATTCTAATATTTTACAAATAATTTCTTTTAGTAGACGTTCTTTTCAATAGACAACCATATCTTATCTCAATAACTTGATCATTTTTAAGTTATGCATATTAGTTTTTAGGTAAACATAAACTTTAATACTGTGTGTAAAGTTAATTTTTTTTGTTTTGTTTAAATGTATAATAATTAACCATTGCGTATTATCCAGACAGCACCGCCCTCCTCCGTAATCTAACATCTAACCCACCCAACCATGCTATTATTCATATTTTTTAATTTTTTTGTAATTTTTTTTTGTATTGTTTTTATTTTTTATAATTTTTTTTAAAACATTTTTTTACGCAAAGTGTTAATTATTTTTAAGATCATGTAATAACTTATTATATATTAAAGACTATAGGAGTTCTTATCAATAACATCATATGGTGCTGCATAAATTAGCTTGTTAATGTTTGCAATATTGGTTGAAGAGAAAATAGACAGTTAATGCTAAATAAGTGTTTATACAGATAATATTTTTTTAACCAAATGTAAAGGATAACCATATCTTACAGCAGTTTCTTGTAAAGTTTTTAAATTATGCATTTTAAAATTATGTGAACAAATATTTTTAATTCTATGGGCAAAATTAAGTAATATATTGACATAGACAGATTTATGTAGGCAAGAATTATAATGAGTAAAGAGGTTTACTTTAAAAGGAAAGTCATTACGTTTATCATAAATATCAAATAGAATTTTATTATCAGAAAGAATGATATTAAGATCAAGAAAGTTAATTTTATTATTATGCATATCATATAACTGTATTTTAAATTTTTGTGGTATTTGATTGGTAGCGAATAGTTAGATGACTTTTTAGAATATAAAATTATTATATCATCAAGATAACTGTATAAAACAATTAACAATAGAAGTATTACGTTCATAATAATGTAAGTAGAGATCAGCACAGATGGATGATACAATCCCACCTTGTGGAAGACCGACTATTTGTTTAAATATTGTATTATTAAATAATATATAATTATGATAAAGAATAAATTTGGTTAAAGATTTGAAGTAAGATAAAGATACTTGTATGTTAAGAGAATTCCTATATTCCTTGAATAATAAATTTATGATCCTGAACATATCTGCAATATCAATTGTATTAAATAAATCATTAAAGTCATATGTTTTGATGTACTTAATGTTTTGTAAATTTTTGATATTATTTACAAGATGTAAGCTATTTTTTATACTATAGAATTTATTATTAGTTTTTGCAATATCTAGCATTTTTGTAAGTATTGTTAATATTTCTTTACCTGCATTATTGTTATAAGTATTACACCCAATAGTTATAGTACGAAACTTTATAGGAATTTTATGGAATTTTGGAATAACCACAATGTAAGGATAGTTACAATTATGATTTTTTAATTTTAGTAAATTTAATTTTTAGTATTTAATTTTGAGCTATATGTCTATTTTTAATAATAGTATCAATATCTGTTTTAATAAAATTTGAACTAGAATTTATTGCTTGATTTAATAATGTAGAGTAATAATGTTTACATATGAAAGCATAGTTGTTAGGAGATTTATCGACATATGTTATAATAAATTTATTTTGTAAGTTTTTTATTTCATCATTTAATTGTTTAAAATTTAAATTAAAGGTATCGATATTCCTATAAAGTTCAATATTTAATTTATCTAAAACATTAAGTTTCCATTCAGTGAAGTATTCCAGAGGCTTATTGTAGTCTATCGAAATTTTATAAATAAAAAGATCTAAATCTAAATTAAACTGTTTTGTGATTGATTTGATATTAGTACATGAAGGAACACGATATTTAGTACCATTAGCCATTAAAATTTAAACCATTGCGTAAAGAATCATTTTCAACGATATTAATATCCCCAGTAATAATGTGACCATGATCTTTATTTACGAAGTTACTATAACAGGGATCATTACAATAACATGGATAATTAGTATTAATGGTTAAAAATTTAGAAAATTTACTGTAGTTAAATATCTTACATTCAAGTGTACCATTATATTTGAAGGATTTATGTATAGAAAAATTATTTATAGGGAAATTATTATTTTTATCATTAATAATGTTATGTAGATTAATTTTATTAAGTACATTATTGGTAAAAGTAATTATGAGTTGAGTATTATTAGTTTTTTTATATGTATTTTTAGAAATTTTAACATTAAGAAGATTAATTCTATAGTACAATAAATCAAAGTAAATATCACTAAAATGTGAAGTTAAATCAATAGATAGAAATACTTTATAATATGAATTTAGATGTTTTTATTGAAAAAATGTGTTTCCTAATATCCATCCATTGATACGAGTTATTATATTCAGATTCCATCTTAATTATTTGTTGTTTGATCTCATTTCTAGAAATATATTGATTATTAGCCTTATTTTTACCTCTTGTACGTGTAGTTTTTTTTATTAGCAGAATGATTTAATTTTGCATACGTATTACTATAATGTTCATATTATTAGTATTAGTAAAGACAATGTTAGTACGATTAAATAATTTAGGATTTAGACCATAAGGGTATAAAGAATTACGAGATTTAATATAAATTGATTCATAAAGTAATCTATCATTTAGATTTTTATGCATACTTAAGATCTTGATGGTTATATTATATATATATCGGTCTATATCACTTTTTTATGGATACGATAACTTCTCGCCATTACTTGTTAAATAAAATAGATATCGAATCAGTTTAAAGTTTGTTGTACTTCTAAGAAATAGGCCAAAAGTTTATGCATGACAGATATGTTATAAAATTAAAAATGGGCTCAAGAAGGGGGGGAAATATTGTTTTTGAGAGAAAAAATTTCATAACTTCGTCAATTCTCAAGATATCAAATCCAACTAAATTTATTATAAATGCTTTAAACATTATCTAAAACTTTTGTATTTACAAGTTTTTGATGGGACCAACTTTTACCGAAAAAAATAATTAAAAACGAATAGAAAAAGGGGGATGGAAAAAGAAAAAAATCTATAACTTTGTTAATTCTTAAGTTATCAAGTCCGATTAAATTTATTTTACATGTACTCAATAATATCTACAACATTTATATTGACAATTTTTTTATAGGACCAATTCTTATAGAAAAAAAAAAAAAAAAAAAAAACATGTGGCACTCGGGGACTGCCGCGGTAAAGCTATTGCATAGCATTTTTTTTTATCAACTTATGCAATTATAATTATTTATTTATTTTTTATTTATGCAGTTTTTTTTTCTTTTGTCTATGATATTTATTCAAGTTACACTTTTTGAGCGTGATGACCGATAACAATTTTTTTTTCTTTTATTGAATAAATGAGAAGTTAATATCGTTTAAAATATTTTTATCATCTTACAGTACATCTAGGTTAATCAGGAATTTTTAACATTGAAACTATACGTTTACGGTAGTTGAAATAAAAAAACATAAGTTTGAGACTTGATATTCTCAAAATATCTGAAAAATACCGCGTCAATGTCTGCCGAAGTCTACCGAAGGATACCGTGCCGAAGTCTGCCAAACTGAAGCAGCGTTAGCCGGAGTGTTAGGCTTTTTTCTCGTTACGGAATTTCTAGATTCTTTCGCCACGCTCAAAGCCCGCGATGAAAGCTATGCAATACCTTAATAAATTACCAAACAAAATTTGGCCGCGCTAAGAAAATTAGATCCCGAGTTATAAACATTTTAAATTTTTCGACTCTCACCGTGGGGGGTCTCCTGTCTCCAAAAATTAACACTGTTTCATAATAAATCACCAAACAAAATTTGGCCGCGATACGAAAATTAGATTGCGAGTTATAAGCATTTTAAATTTTTCGAACCTCAACGTGGGGGTCACCTGTCACCAAAAGTAACACTGTCTCATAATAAATTACCAAACAAAATTTGGCCGCGCTACGAAAATTAGATCGCGAGTTATAAGCATTTTAAATTTTTCGACCCTCACCATGTGGGGGGGGGGGTCTCCTGTCACCAAAAATTAACACTGCCTCATAATAAATTACCAAACAAAATTTGGCCGCACTACGAAAATTAGATCGCGAGTTATAAGCATTTTAAATTTTTCGACCCTCAAGGTGGGGGTCACCTGTCACCAAAAATTAACACTGTCTCATAATAAATTACCAAACAAAATTTGGCCGCGCTACGAAAATAAGATCGCGAGTTATAAGCATTTTAACTTTTTCGATCCTCACTGTGGGGGTGGTCTCCTGTCACCAAAAATTAACACTGTTTCAAAATAAATCACCAAACAAAATTTGGCCGCGCTACGAAAATTAGATCGCGAATTATAAGCATTTTAAATTTTTCGACACTCAACGTGGGGGGTCACCTGTCACCAAAAGTAACGCTGTCTCATAATAAATTACCAAACAAAATTTGGCCGCGCTACGAAAATTAGATCGCGAGTTATAAGCATTTTAACTTTTTTTACCCTCACCGTGGAGGTCTCCTGTCACAAAAAATTAACACTGTCTCATAATAAATTACCAAACAAAATTTGGCCGCACTACGAAAATTAGATCGCGAGTTATAAGCATTTTAAATTTTTCGACCCTCACAATGGGGGGGCGAGGTCCCCTGTCACCAAAAATTAATACTGTCTCATAATAAATTACCAAACAAAATTTGGCCGCGCTATGAAAATTAGAACGCGAGTTATAAGCATTTTAACTTTTTCGACCCTCACTGTCGGGGTCTCCTGTCACCAAAAATTAACACTGCCTCATAATAAATTACCAAACAAAATTTGGCCGCGCTACGAAAATTAGATCGCGAGTTATAAGCATTTTAAATTTTTCGATCCTCACCATTGGCGGGTCTCCAATCACTAAAAGCTACATTATCCTACCTTGTTTTATCTTAAGACGATTCTTTTCTATACACATTCTATCAGGAATTTTTGTTATTGAATCTACAGATTTATAGTAACTGAAATAAGAAATATAAGTTTGAGACTTGATATCCTCTAAATATCTGAAAAATACCGCGTCAATGTCTGCCGAAGTCTACCGAAGGATACCATGCCGAAGTCTGCCGAGCTGAAACGACGCTAGCCGAGTGTTAGGTTTTTTCGTTACGGATGTGTTAGGATATTTCTCGTTACGGAACTTTTGGATTCGGTCGCCCCGCTCAAAGCCTGCGATAAAAGCTATGCAATAGCTTAAAAATAAATTAAAGAATAGTAGGAGTTGAAGAAAAAACTGCAAATAAAAACTGCTTATATCATGACTCATTTTTAAATTCCTGTTTGATTTTAAACGCAACCAAATGAGAGGTTCTCTTATATAGGAATTATATAATGTGACGCATTGGCCAGTTTCTCAATAAAAGCAGAATACAAAAAAAAAAAAAAAAAAAAAAAAAAAAAGGGGGGGGGGGGGGCATTTTGAACTGAATTTCCTTAAGCGATTGCGATTGAAAAATTGAGGAAGTACTCAAATAACAATTTGTTTATTACTCATTTTTAAAACCATTTTTGCTCTCAAACGCATCCAATTGACAGGTCCTCTTATTTAGAAACTGTATAATGTGCCGTAATGGTCAGTTTTTCCATAAAGGCAGAATATGATTCAAAAAATGCTGTCAAAATAGTCATTTTGAACAGAATTTCCCGAAGCGATCGTGATTGGCGATTTGAGGATGCATTCAAATAATTGCTTATTGTACGAATCATTTTTAAAACCATTTTTGCTCTCAAATGCATTGAGTTGGCAGTTTTTCTTACTTAGGAACTATATAATTTACCTTATGTAATTGAACTGGTTATGTAATTGAACTGGACTTTATGTAATTGAACTGTTTTTTTTTTTTTTTTTTTTTTTTTTTTCATTTTTTGGGGGCAAACGCAATAAATCTTACAGAAAATATTATCAAAGTGGGTATTTTGAATCGAATTTCTACATGGAAGAAGAATAACTACTCAGGAAGGGTGAAAAATGTATTTGTTACATGATCAAAATCGCCTTTAACTCAAAAAGTAATTTATTTACCAAAAAAGTAAAAGCACAGTTTGATTCCAAATCGCTTCCACAGTCAGGCATTTCAGGTTTATATCTTTCTGCTAAAAATTAATTTGTAAATGTGTCAAAACGTTTTCCTCTAGCTGAGCACATCAGTTAAATACTTTTTTTGTAAATACTCCTGATAATGAAGAACTAAAATTTATGAGTATGGTAAATGAAAGGTTTTTAGTGAAAAATTGAAATTTGTAAAACAATTATGTTTGATTGATTTCTTCAAGTAAACATTACTTTTTGCATGTACGGAATTTGTATATAAAATAAAAAATTATAATTCTACAAATAATTTTATGATTTAATAAACAATCGAAAATTTAAATTTATTAATTCTCTATTCTTTTTATGTCTCATTAACATAATTTATACACTTTGGGTACATTTAAACTTCTCCATTGATTTATTATTTTTATATCCTTCTGAACGATTAATCAAAAATAACAATCAAAACTCTGAATAACGGACACTTCTATTTAAGGGACAAAAGTTCCGGTCCCATGGGTGTCCCTTATTCAGAGGTTTCACTGCGTATTCAGATTTTCCTTCCCCCTTTTCCGCAATTATTTATTTCGCTTAAAAAAAAAAAAAAGTAATAAATTATTAAACAAAGGATTATAAAAATACTGTGCTACTTTATATTGGTAGATAAAATAAAATATTTTTTTAATTAGATTATACAAAATTCCATGTTTGCAGCTTTTAAAATTTCATTTTGGTAGTTTTATTTATTTATTTTATTTTTATGTTAAACACATTATTCAAATTATATAACCGAAGGTAAATTCAGATTGTTTTTCTATTAAAAAATATAGATTTTTTTTCTTTTTAAGAAAAAACATCGTTTTTCCCCATATATAAACTGCGTAGTGTATTAAAAAATTTATATAAAAATAATAAGTAAGAAGTAAATATTAATGTTTTTATAATTACAATTAAATTTATTTTCAAATTACAAAAAAAAAAAAAAAAAAAAAAAAAAAGATGAACAAATTTTTTTTTAACCCGGTTAAATTTAGCAGTAAACTCTGAGATGTGTTTAGCAAAACTTTATCTAGCGAAAACAGTTCGCCTTCTTCCGAAATTCTTGACAAACTTCAAAATTTTGTTGATTGGCCGTGATTGTTGTTTACCGCCAGGTGTCTCTACTTACCGGGCCTTCTCAAAATTGAATGTTACTAAAAATAGCTCCTTGGCAATCCTTGACATTTTCTCCCCTTCCCGATTTAGCTACCACTTACTGAAGGAATAGGGGCGTTACAATTGGCACTTCATCGCACCTCAGGCAAAATATGAGGCGCTTAAATTCTATACAACTCAAGGCAATCGATACGAAAAGAGGTTACACAAAGGATTTGATAGCGGAAAAAAGTTATGCGACAATTTCTTTATTCATCAGCGAGCTATAGAAAATTTATCCACATTTTAATGAGGCTTTTTCTTTTCTTTCCGAAATTCCAACTTTAATGAGGAGATTTTTTTTTTTTTTTAACATTTACTGCATTAAAATAGGTAACTAAATAATGAATTAATTTAATTTGTGTTTAATAATTTCATTGTGTTTATTAATTTTCATTAATTCCTATTTGAATTCATTATTTTAAATCTATTCAATTAATACTTTTTTTTATATAATTTATTATTATGAAAAAAAAAAAAGAAAAAAGAAAAAAAAGAAAAGAAAAGAAAAAAAAAACTTCGCACAGTTAGATTTTTAGCTTTAGGCGAAATTCTTTGTGAGTCCATCTTTCTTTATGTTTCCAGTATGTTATTGTTAATTTTCTTTTGCATTTTTCTTTTGTTTATTTTATTTAGTATATAAGGACTGATTGCTGCAAAGAAACAGTTCCGACATTTCTGAAGAAATTCCGATATACAGTCGAGTCTCTATATAACGAAATCCATCGTTCCAGTAAAAAATCCGTTATATAGAGAAATTCGATGTATAGAAAATGATATTAAAAATCGTATGTAATGTGTAAATTTTGAACAAATATTATTTTTGATGTTTTTAATTAAGAATTTGAAATGTTTAAAAATAAATATTAATCTAACATTTTATTTCTTAATTATTTAAGCAGTTTCAAAAAAGAGAACAGACATTTATTTGAAAGCTTTTAGTGAAAATCAAATAAGGAAAACTTGCATTAATTTCAGGCGAAGAAATCTGCAATTTTTTGTTGTTTTGATTTTTAAATTGTTACGCTCTCAAAAAAAAAAAAGCTCAAATTTTAGCAAGGAATAAAAAATATTAGTTAACATTTTCCTCCATTTGAAGGCCTCACTTATGTGCCTCTTATTTAACAATCTAATTGACTCTGTTTTGAGAAGGATGTTGAACGGTGTGTAGGAGGTGGGATGAATTCGTTGGATTTAAAGAACAAGGAGAGAAGTAATACAGGGTGGCTACAGAAATTATGAAAAAAAGTTCCCTGATTTTTCCCTGATTTTCTTATTATCTACACCAGATTTCCCTGATTTTTATTATTAAAGAATATATATGGTATTTTTTTAACGTATGCTTTCTTTTATAACACACTTATCCATCTTGCAAATATCTTTTTTGGGAGGAAAAAACTAAACTTGTACAGTATTTAATTAGCAGAGGTGTCAAGTATTATGATTTATCCCTAATTATTACAGATATGCAACAAAAGTTACAGTGTTACAGGCATCAGATAAAAAAATTGCTAATTTTGTCAAAGGATTGCTTGAAATAACAAATTTTGACCTAGGATCACAGGAAAAACGCGAAATTTTGTCAAAAGATCTTATAAAAAAAACACTCATTTCTTCAAAGTTTCATGAAAAAAGTGCAAATTTAGTCAAAAGATTGTGAAAAAAAATGCGAATGTCATGAAAAGTTTGCATAAAAGCAAGAATTTAGTCAAAAGATTGCAAAAAATGCACAAATTTCATCTAAAGATCGGGAAAACATGCAAATTTCATCTTACTATCACGAAAAACATGTAAATCTCGACTAGAGATAAAATGTTAAAATTTTGTAAATAAATCACAAAAAAAAACACACAAATTTTGGGGAAAAAAAAAAAAAAAAAAAAAAAAAAACGAAAAACGTGCAGATTTTGTCAAAAAATCGCGAAAAGCATTCAAATTTTGTCAAGAACTAGCAGAAAAGTGAACATTTCGTCAAGAAATGGCGAAAAATGTGCCAATTTCGTCAAAGGATTGCTAAAATTGACGAATTTCATTAAAAGATCAGGAATGAACTAATTTTTCAAAATTTGTTTTTATAGAACAATTTAGGTTTCATGCAAACACATATGGCTTGGCAACAGTGCGGCTTTATGTCTCTTTATCACATCTTATTGGTTTAAATATAGCCTGTTTGGCAACAAATCAATGTTTTTGATAAGGTGAAAACAGAAATATTCTCGCACAGAGAAAAATTTCCCTGATTTTTGAGTATTTTTTATAAAGTTCCCTGATATTTCCCTGATTTTTCCAGATTGATAAACTTCCCTGATTTTTCCCTGATTCCATGATTTCCAGAATCTGTAGCCACCCTGTAATATAAAAAAAAAAACTCAGGACTGAACGATAAATCAAATATAATATATATACCGTATAACATGGACCACTAATTTGAGAGTACATAATTTTATTTCAAGCATATACTGGCGTATAACACGCATCATTTTTTTCCCACGAAAAGAAACTAAAAATAAAAACTTTCCCCTAACTTCAGATAAATGTTTCTTTTCTTTGCGACGTGTAAAACCAGTCGTCGAAGTTTGTGATTGATAAACGAAAGGAAAAAAAACTATGATTTGTCTCAAATTGGGAATATGGGCGAAACGCCCGTAATGCTCGATATCATAGGCGTAGAATTGTATGGGCCCATGGGGCTCGGGCCCCTCCAATAATTTTTTCAAATGTGCTGTATTTTTTGGCGTCAACCAATTCAGAAAAAAGTCACAAATTTTGGAATTTATAATAATTTATAGAATTTTTCTGTGTATATTTTTTTCCAGAGAAAATTTTCTTTCCCTAAATTCATTGTTTACTTTTATTCTTTATAAACAGCTAAAACAACCTAAGATAGCTTTTACCATAGTGTATGGGCATGGGCACTCTCCGTCTCCCAGAATTTTTTTTCTTTCTTTCTTCTTTGGACAGTGGGCATGGTTTCTAGGAAAAGTAACTTTTTCTGATACTGACGTCCTGCACAGAGGGCAATAAATTAACACGTCGTTACGTTAAAAACGTAGACGACGGGTCCAACACGATCAAATTACAAAACCGTAGATAAGATGCTTGCCTTTCCCCAAATTTACAAAGAATGGGCCTTCCGGCCTTAAAAAGGTCCTAATTTAGGAGCGTCAAAGAGAATGAAAGGTGTAGGGGAGTAAAAAAAGGTTTTTTTTTTTTTTTTTTTTTTTGCAGTGGATGACAATAACAAACAATCAGTAGTGTCTGAAGGCAACGAATGCGGATGGGAAATTTTTTCTTTTTACTCAAGTCAGGCATAAAGTATAAAATTTGTACATAAATGCAAACTGCAGATGGAGAAACAGCTATTAAAGTTATCTAAAGATACTCAGTAGTATCTTGCAATAATGGATGATTCCTAAGGATCAAGTAGTTCCTATAAATAGTAAGTAATTCAAATGTTCTTACTTTTTATTTTAAAGATTTTATTTTTGCGTTACCTTAAATTATCTGATTAAAAGTCTGCACAGACCTGGGCCGGGCCCGAAACTCGAATTCAGGCCAGTTTCCTTTCATTGACCGCCTGGTAAAGTCACCCCCCCCCCCCCCCCCACACACACACACACTCATCTCCTAAGCCTGAACATTTTTTAAAAATCATATTAATCTGAAATTTGATTAATTATTATCGTTTCGATATTCACATTAGAAATCTGCCCAGGCTCGCAGGCCGATTTCCATTACTGACATTCGGGCCCGGCCAGGTCTAGTCATTAATCTTTTTGGGCCGGGCTGGGTTCGGGTCTTATTTTTTTCCTGGAGTATTGAGCCGGGCCTAATTTATTTTTCTAACTACTAAACTAAACATTGCACATTTAATATTTTTACACCATTGCGTAGGAAAAAATGCACTTTTAAATGAAATTTGTTTGAAATCTTTGTCACTATTTGTTTTCAAATTTTATTATTACTTTTTTGTCATAGTGTCATCAGAAGTATTCCATTTTTGGACATTAAATATGGACTAATCAGAAAACGAATAAAATAAAACAAGTTGCGGAATTCAACCAAAAAAAAAAAAAAGATTCAGATATATTTCAGATTTCCCAGCTCCCTACTGAGGACAACAACTATTTTCCAAATAGTTAAAAAAAAAAAAAAAAAAAAATCCCTTTTTTTACGGTAAAATATTACCCAGTTGTGTTATTTCTGAGATTTCCTGCACTAAAAATGGTAAGACGGGATTTTTAGTATCTGAAAAATTTGAAATTTTATAGAATTCAAAATATCCTGATTAGATAATTTTTGTCAAAAAATAGGATCTATTTTAATGTCTTTTTTTGACCCTGAAAAAAAAATTTCGTGCGAGAGTGGCGTGCTATATATATATGTCTTTAAAAAATGCCTTATCTAAAATCTATTCTCAATTTGCATACTTTTGTGATTAGAAGAAATATGCTTTTAGCATCAGCGGTACAGGAGTTTCCATTATATCTATTTTAAATAGTCATGGTTAAAAACGCTTTAGGGTTGTACAGAATATTTTACGCGTACGTGCGTGTTCCTTAAGGCTACCGTTCCGTTTGGCGAAGACACTTGCGAGCTAATGTTAAATCTGTCGGATTTTTTATTTATTTTTTATTTATTTATATATTTATTAATATTTCATTTGCATTTCGATAGTTTTAAATATTTTTTTTCATTGGAAAGCTGAGATCAATGTCCATATTCAGCTTTTTTTTTTTACTTTTTCAATTTTGCCTGCGGATTTTTTTTTTTTTTTTTTTTTTTTTTTTTTTTTAATGAAGTTATTTACATTTTCGGAACCGGTTTTGAAAGGCAAAACCTGATCATAAAAAAAACTGCAATAAAGTATAGGGATCGATCACAGATATCCAATTCAATACAAATATATATAATGTGTGTGTGTAGATACCAAAATACAAATGAAATATTTGAAACGAATCTTCCCATATTTAAAGCAGACGGCTTAAGGCTACACGAGACGGTAGCATTAAAGAGTTCAAATATCTTACTGAAAATAACATATGACTGTTTTATTATTATTATTATTGTTATTATTATTATTATTATTATTATTATTATTAATTAATTTTTTTTATGGGGGTTTTTCAGCGAAACAGATACCTCCATTCACCTCACGTATCATGTATAACGATCAAAACTCAGTTTTCACCCATCAGAAAGTACACCTTTGATGCTGAAAAATTGCATTTAAACTTTCTCCCTTAAATTTTAAGAATTAGATAAAATGCTATCAACTTTAAACTTAATGCTAATTTTGTGGCCTTAAAAAATATATTTTGGCATCGAATGTGCACGGAATCAGCTGAAAATGTAAAAGCTTATGCCTTGTATATTTTTACATTCTTTAACATAGAGGTTTCTTGTAACTGGTTGAACTATAATTTTATGATTTTTGAATGTTAAAAATCTTTACCATTTTCATGGAAACTTATCTAGAAGTGCATTTTCCTTGGAATTGTTGCAGAAACCTTCCACGAATTTTTTTCTTAAAAATTAGTGGTGTACAAAAAACGGACCAATACGAATCCTGAAACTACTTTAAAAATTTTAATTAAAAATTCATTAAATATACAAAACTTCAAATTACAAAAAGCTTGTGTTAAAATACGTATGTATGAGAGGAAAACGCATGTTAAAAATTTCAAAGGTGTATATTGCATAGGTTATGAGATAAAAATTTATTTAGACAAATAAATAAATCTATACTAATAAAAAAACAAAACGCTCTGTCTGTCTGTGTGTGTGTCTGTGTGTCTGCGATGACTAGCAAAATCTACAGCACGTACGAAGCTCAAAATTTTTTTGAGAGTAGCCCAATGTCTCCCCTGATGCACCTGAAGCTCAGAATTTCAAAATTCTACTTATTAACTGAGTAATTAATTAAATTCCAAAGCTCACTCTCATAAAAAAATCGCCTTTTTTAGCTTTTTTTCCATTTCATTTTCTTATGGTTGATTGGTTGCATAAAATTTTCGCAGAAATAATTAAAAAAGCTGGGACAGACCTTTAAAATTCATAGACTGGCAAACTGTCAGTTTAAATGAGGATTTTTTTTTTTAATCACAGCTGCTGTACACCATGGAGAAAAAGATAGGTGGAGGCGAAGTAAAGCGAAAAAAGGTTTGCAACACGGAGTAAGAAGTGTCTTACTCCGTGGTTTGCAATATTAAACCATTTATCGCTGAAATTTTAATGTCTCAAACAAAAGCACGAGGAAGGAATTTTGTATTAATAAAACGAATTGAAAGAAACGAATTACAGCTGAAGCATATTTTACGAAGAAATAGTAATTTTTTAAAATGGTTTTTTTCTATTATATTATTTAGGTTAAAGTTAGATTAAAGTTAAATTGCATTTATGTTATGGTTAGAATAAGGATATGTTACAATAAAGTGAATACATTTAGGCTAGGTTACATTTCTGTTATATTTAATTTACGGTAGGGTACTGTTAAGTCGCTGTTAGGTTACAGACAGGTTCTGGTTACGGTATAAAAGTTTAAGATTAGGAATTTATACACAGAGTGAACCTATACGCAAGATTTGATTACAAATAACACTTACTTTTGTTAAATAGCTCTGAAATTATAGTACTATATACCAAACTTTTACCTACCATCGTGTATCGATTTCATTCATGGTATAGTCGAATTTAAGAGTGATATAATTAGTTTGAAATTCAAAATATTTCACTTGGGATTTGTATGTGAAAATAATAATTAGTTACGTGACTTAACAGTGATTTTTACGGGTAAATATCAACTTTTTTACACGAAAATCATGCAATCGTTGGATACATATTCCCTCCCGAGTTTTTCATTGCTCATTTTGAGTATTTTTAGAGCTTAATATTAGTTGTCTTTAAAACCGATTTTTCACACAGTCAGTGGCTACGTATTTCAGACAATGCATTTCTGCATGTAACGAGTTAATGATAAAATCATACAAATTTCAAGTTCGTTTAATATTGTTAATACGGACCCGGGCAACGCCGGGCGGATCAGCTAGTAAGTAAATAAACTACCAAAAGCCATGCTTTGTTTGGATTCGCGAAACATTATTTTATAAAACAGATATTTGAAAGTAACAATATTTTTTTTATATTATTTTTGCATATTTATTAAAAAAACGTTATTTTATGTTTTGACGCATTTTAATTTTTTATTTATGATGTAAGACTGGCATAATAAAATATTTTCAAAGCAAATTTTTACAAAATATTTTTAAATTTTCAACTAAAAGCTCTTTTAAACATGTTTTTACAATTCCCAGTAGCTACTGGTGTTTTTTAAAGTTGTTTGAAATATGCATGTTTTCAATCTTTATAATTAACATAAAACAATCTTAGATAGCTATTTTAGAATAATATATTTGAAGAGAACTTGAAGAAAAATTCTTCTTCAAAATCCTATTTTCTGAAAAAACATTTGAAATCTGCTCTCGTTGATACTATGAATTTTTAACTGTAAAACTTTTTATTCAAATTTCTTCGTTTTTATGCATGTTAGCGTATGAGAATTTTTGATATTGTAGAATTTTTCGTAACGAAAATTTCTATTGAATGCTTAATTTTGAGGGATTTTCACTCTCGACAACGTTACGTACGTTTTTAAGCCAGCTGGTGTCTATATATTCTCAATATATACAACAGCTTCATCTAATGTTAAACCTTGGGATTTATGAATTGTAACAGCAAAAGCTAACTGCAGTTAGAAATTCTTTCCTTGAGCAATTTTTGCTTCCATTTTTCCAGAATTTAATTATTGGGGAAATAGGTACGCACCGATTCTTATAAGTTAAATTACTGTAGTATTCAAATTTATCCATGATTATTCGCGATATCTGGTCTAATGTTAAACCTTGACGTTGGAACGTGGTGGCTTGTGATTTTCTTTAATACGTGCAACAAAGTCTAAAGTCCCGTTCACTAAACCTTTTTCGGTCCACAAATAAGAACGTAACATTACTTTAGATCCAAATGATAAAGTAAGAAATGGTTAAAGTCCATTTGTCGTTTCTGAATCGGCCAACTTTGCTTTAGTACATTTATAAAGAGCTTGAATCGAGGCAACAACTTCACGCAGTTCTTTTAATTTTTCATTTATATAACAAATTTAACAATTTTATTTGTTTACTATTCTTTTGTTGCCACTTTACAAAAAAAAAATCCATAATGCAATTCTTTTAAAATGTTTAAGTGTCATCTGTGCAAACGATTTTGCGGAATAATGAAAACATATTTTATTTATTAAATTAAGCATGGTTCTACCTATAATTACTTACTCCATGATTTATATTTTTTTTTTCTGAAAATGTGCGCGTTTCATTTTTTATTTATTTGCTAAAATGCGTCCGTATTGGAAATGCATGTAAAATAAATTAATTAAAAAAATAATTTTTTTTAACGTTTTACTGTAAAAAAATCATATTGTGCAAATCTTCAGATCATAATTTATTTTTGTGTTTAATTTGAAGTTAAAATATTGAATAGTTTTTTTGTAAAGTGTACGACAAAATGTAATTTGAGTGGCCTAGTAGAGGATTCGCTTCGCTCATCCTAATAAAGATTTAAAAAGAGTTAAATGAGGTCTGATATGTTAGCATAATAAATAATTTCAATGCAAATATTATCAATAAATTTAATGTTTTCCACTACCATAGAAAGGACTTGCCTTATTTTTCAAGAAAAGTGTCTTCAATCTTCAATCTTTCTTTTGCATTTTTATCAATGAAAAAAAAAAGTAAAACTCTAAAGTTAAAAGAAGGGTTCAAATTCTTCTAAGTAATGTAATTTTTAGTTTAAATTTCGGTGGGTTTCATTGAAGAATCTCTTTAAATTCTGTTATCAAAAGGCACAATATTTTTTACCTTCAATATTCAACTTTTTTATTTATATATTTATTTTATTCAATAATAGTTTTGTTTATACGGATAAAAAGATTCTCAGTGAATATTGTAGGTTTACTTATCTTGACATATTTAGCTTCATGAGTAGATTGCGCTGCTTTTTCAAACTTGATTTGGATATTTTTTATAACCGTATTAAAAAAAAAAAAAAAAAAAAAAAAAAACTATTTAAATTTTAGTTATCGGATAGCTAAAAAAAACTATTTAAATTTTAGTTATCGGATAGCTTCAGACGAATTTTCAACTTCTGAAATGATTCCAAGTGACCGTAAACATTTCTACATCATAAATAAATTTTCAATAGAATAATCTGTTAATCAATATCTTAACAAGTAAGAAAAATCATGCGTCAAGCATAGATTATGAAATACTTTCCAACACTTCCTGAAATCTTTAACAAAATTTCGTTATTTAAGGAAATAAGGTGTTACTGTCCATAACCAAATATGCATTCCGATACTTTTCAGCAGACCTGTATTTGATCTGTCAGCTGATATATGTACTACATAATGTGAAAATTTAGTTGAGCAAGAAAACGCCTAACTGGTTCAAATTTCACTTTTATCAATTTGTACTAATAGATCGAAACATACTTGAATAATTCTGTTCAGCCCTGTAATTTAACTAGTACCTTATTTCACGCCAGTATTTTGCTATAATTTAGTTCAAATAAAACACTCTTAAAACTACTTAAGGGTGTATTCCGATCCAAATTGCCTTTATTTAGATTTATTTTTAGATTCATTTTTGCTCCCAAATGCACCAAACTTTCGAATTCTCTTATTTAGAAACTATACAAGGTGCCGTGATTATCAATTCCTTGATAAATACAGAAAATGTTGCAAAAAATGCTGTCAAAAACGGCATTTTGGACCAAATTTTCCGGAGTGGGAGGTCTGCGAACGAAAAAAAAGGGTCACGCTGAGAAAATAATTGCTTATAAATCAAATTCTAATCAAATCAACGAAAAATTACATCACACGGCACCTTGTACGTCAAAAATCCTTCCTTCAAAAATCCCCTCAGCAAGTTTCATGCTTCTACTTTTAATAATGTGCCCAAAATTGTATCTGAAAATTTCGAGCTGTTGAAGGTGGAAAATCATTTTTTCGAATACACCCTTAAATCACATTTCCAGAAAGTGTCATCTATGGGCGACCATGTAGCCAATTCTTTGCGTGACCCTGTATATCATTTTATTTATATTCTACAAACATTTATTAGTAAGCTGAAAGCAGTTCAACATAAAAATGCATAACTTATTTAAAAACCACCTTTAACTAAATTATGCACATATTCAGTAACCTTTACTATCTTTTTACTTACCCATCATACGTAGTATAGGGTAAGTCTTGCAATCGTTTTGAAAATCGAAAATTTTTTTTGACGGATTTACACGTTTTAGATAGTGGAGATTCCGAAAAACATATTTTTAGAAAAAAATTTTTGCCGTCCGTCTGTCTGTCTGTAAACGCTAGTAGGGGAAAAATGAGAGTCCGGCCTCGGGAGGAGGAGCTGAGGAGCTGAGGAGGGAGGAGGGCTCCTCCTCCTCAAGCCTCCTCCTCAAGCCTCCTCCTCAATCCTCCTCCACAATCCTCCTCCTCAAGCCTCCTCCTCAATCCTCCTCATTCCTCAAGGTTGTCTTATAAGAGAAGGGGTTAAAAAGGGGGATTAAATTTTTTTCGTGAAATTTGAATATTTTATGCTATAAGAGAGGGGTAAAAGGGGGACTTTAATTTTTTAAGTATACTACAATACGAGCGGTTCTTTTGACTGTTGATTAAGAGATGAATGATTCATATTAAATTAAAAATAGTAATTAATTAAAAGGTAATTAAAAATAATAATTAAAAATAATGAAGGGACTTAGAATTTTTCGAGCGGTTTTTTTAGTCAAGTATAGTACGTAGTAGAATTTAAGAAATGAATAATAGCAATTAACAATAATTAGTAATTAATTAAAAAGTAATTAAAAATTATGAGTAAAATTTTTTCAACATACTTTAGTATGAGGGTGATTCGAGCGGTGATTTATTAAGAAATTTTAATTTAGGAACTTTTAGGACAGACTTTTGGTGCTGCCATCTAGATTTGCTTGATGGAATTAGTGTTTTTCCAAAAAGTTTTGTTGGGGATCGAACGTGCAAAATGCAGTCGTGACTGAATAATAGATTGTTACTTACCGATTCAGCCACGACTGCATATCTCAGAAAGAAAATTTTAAGAAGTGCTTTTTTTCTTTAAAGGGATGACGTCATTATGTGAAACAATCACAGATGTTTTTTCGGTACGCGCGCGCCCCCTATCCTGATATAAATTCTCGCGAAATTTTTTTTAACGTTAGTTGTTACTTTACTGTTGCTGAGTGAGGTCAGTCATTTTAAGTTTATGATGAGTCAACCCTCTACTGCATCCGGATTGATAATGGACCTCGTACCTAAAGTGGAACCTGTTTCAGATATCAAACCCTCTTCATCAACCCTTTTGATAAAAGAAGAACCTCTTACGGAAGCCTCCTTCGTGTGTGAAACCTGCAACAAATCATTCCTGAAAAAGTTTATGTATGTAAGACATATCAAATTTCATCTTGACGAGAAAGCTTTCAAATGTGAGAAGTGTGATAAAAGTTTCATTCAGAAAAGTGATTTACAACGTCATATCAAGACTCATTCGAAGACGTGTGAAGTGTGCAAAGAAATTTTTTCGCGAAAGGTGGACTTCTTGAAACATCAAAAACTGCATTCACATACTCAACGTAGAGTAACTGTTAAACAGAGAAAGAACCAGAAACAACAAAAAGAAGATCAACGAAGTGTGTTAATTGACCGATTGTGTAATTTACTGCAGCGGGTGTGTCTTTCCTACGAGTCACCGCCATTATCAGTTTAATCTGCTGTTAGTGTGTTCCTACGATGAAAAGATCTAACGAAGAAGTATTATCGCCTTGCAAGTATTCACGTTTAGAACCATCTCTGGAAATGAATGAATCCAGATTACCAATGGAGACTGTCACCCTGTATGCTGCCACTGACGATGTGGAACCGTATGTCGATGACGAAACTTCCTTCCCCGATTCCTGCTGCGAATCTGCTATTTTGAATGAATTTTTCATTGACTTTCCGAAATCATCTCTTTCCAACAATGGTGTCCTCATAGATGACTCATCGCAAGAATCCGACGTGTCTGAACAACAAGATGTGTTGCAAACCCCACCGGTGAAAGAAGAAAATTATATTTTTCAACAAGAACTTGGAAACCATATATTTTTAGGACTACAATTTCAGAATGCTCAATACTCTGTTCAAATTAGAGAATTTTCCAGTGAAGGAATTCCCACCGAGAATGGAATCGAACTAGACATTCGCACTTGGTATGAATTCCAGTATAAAATATTTGCGTTTAATTTGAAATATACGAGTTCATCGTTTATCGCCAATAACAACCTTCTAGTACTGAATGAAAATAATTCTGTGATGTGTTTGAAAATGTTAAAAAATGAATCTCTTATCCAATTAAACAATGCTCAACTTGAACAGTTGAAAGAAAAAGCCTATTCATTGAATCAGAAATTGATTCGTCATATGTATGAAAAACATTTACCTGCTTTATTAAAGCAAAATTGTGAACGAACTTCTCAAGAAAATGAATATGTTTTGTGGTCTAAACTGATTTATTGTATCGAGAATTCTATTGTGACTGTTTTTAATCAAATTTTTGAATGTACTGGTTGTGTGTATCGACATCCTAGTGTGAGTTTGCATTCCTGTTTCATGTTAAACAACCGTGAAAAATTTCAACAATTAGGAGACATGATTCTAATGCTTGTTAATTTCGATGATGTCCTATCCATGTTTTTAAAGAATGTAGATTCTGTGAGCGACTCGTTTTTATGTAAACTTAATGTAGAGACTTTTAAAAGTGTATTGTTTCAATCGTTTTAATAAATAGATTTCGTTATATTTCTGTGTCTTTATTTCTTTAAATGTGTGTGTGTTTTACTTTAAAAGGGAGGTTCATTATGATTTATGAAAAATGATAGGAATGAAATATACAAATCAATTAAGAAATGAAATGAAAAAATGAATTAAGACACACTTACCTGAAACACTTGCTTCCTTCACAGTGACTTGACTAGAAATGGAAAAAAATCATATAAGTTCTTATCATTTGGGTTTTTCCCCTTTCGTCATGAGTGTTATCAAACCACGTGATCGAGGTTGCCCGGGATATCTTGATTCAACGTCATCTGTGATGTCATGTACCACGTGACTTGATCTTATCAGCTGATAAGATTAAGCGATAATTACAAGTATAAAGCCTTGAGCAGTTCATTAGTGTTCATTCTTTTCGTTGAAGTTAACCTGCTCTTGTTGGATACGTTCTGTTGCTGCTGCTGTCTTCAAAATGCCTTCCATTCACTTTACGGATAATGGATTAAATGTGGAGTACATCAGTGATTTCATCGAGAAACCTCATGCGGATCGTTATTTGTCTGAGTTGCGGACATTACCCTTCTTCAGACCTACTTTTCGTCTGTTTGGAAAAGAGGTTAAGCCTAAACGACTGACCTTAGCCTACGGAGACGCCAATACCAGCTATGCCTTCAGCGGAACCAGTGTGCCCGGAATTCCATGGACTCCCCTGATGATAGAATTGCGTGACAAAGTGGAAAAAGAAACTGCCTGCACGTTCAACTATGTGTTACTTAATTTTTATCAAGACGGGTCAACTTGCATAAGCCACCACAAAGATGATGAATCCTGCTTGAATGCTGTCTTCCCTGTTTCAGTATTGAGTTTTGGTGCTCAGAGAACTATTGAATTTAAAAGACCGAATGTGCCTTCGACATTTATAAAATTAGAACATGGCTCTCTTTATAATATGAATCCACCCAGCAATGAACTGTTCACACATGGGATTGGAGCAGAACCTCACATAAAAGATGTTCGAATTAGTCTTACCTTTCGACATTTAGTGTCACACCCCCTGGATTTGAAAAAACCAAGACTAGATTTTGCTTCTTTCTCGAAGGATCCTGCATTAAATTTAGACTTGTTTTCTTTCTCTGATGATGATGATGATGATGAACCTATTCACTGCTCGCCGATGAACAGACCTGAACTTGATGATTCGCATAAAGACGAGTGGTTTACCCGAACTTTCAAGGAAAGTTATTATTCAACATCCTGGAATTTAGAATGGTATACTTTAGCACAAATTGAAATGGATAAAAACTGTAACTTGAAATTGCATATTCGAAATTTCAAAGAAGGTGCTTTCGGTAAACTCTACCCGACAAAAAATGGGGTTGTGATGACTTCAACGACGTTCGATCATTTCCAACAACATGTGACAAAGTTTCACTTTTATTCTGTGAAAGAGTCTTCGGTTTGTAATAATCAACTCATTCTAGCCTTTGTCGATGAAGACTTTTGTCTTCTTCAACAGATATTCAAAACGGATGATAAGAATTTTCATTTCAAACCCAATGGAATTCGCTTATCACGAGATCAATTTTTAAAACTCACTGAATTTTGTTCTGAAATTACAGACTGTTTCATCGATATGTTACTTACACGAGTCATACCTGTTGCAGTCCTTCGAAAATCGGAAAAATGTATCCATTCCCATATAGACTCTGATTCTGCTAAGAAAAACTTTTTATCCTGCTTAAACTCTGAAATTGAACGATCATTGGATCGTGTTTTCGACTGTTTTGGATGTCAAATAGGCCAAAATTCCCAATTGGATCACTCATGTTTAACAATTGGTTTAAGAGAAAAATATCTCATGTATAAAGACAGTGCCCTTTTGAACTTTAATGTCTACCAATTTGTGAGGAATGTAACTAATCAATGTGTATGTCATTTTTCGCATGCATTTTTTGCTAGTTTAAAATCAGACTTTTATAAAAATTATTTGGAAACACTCTTTACCAACAGAGTGAATGAGTTGTAAATTTTCTTGAATAAAAGAATTTAAGTTTAAATTTTTTTCTTTGTCATTATTTACCACACTTTTTCTCATATTTTTTCTTTCAGCATAAAACTTCTTTATTCATGCTTTTTTAGAGGAAAAAAAAAAAAAAAAAAAAAACCCTGAAAAAGTTGACACAATATTTTGAACAATCATGATTGATACTAAAGTGTAAAATCTCTTTACGAGAAAAAAAAAAAAAAAATCTGAAATTTTTTTTTTTATGAGTGTATTTCGAATAATAATACTTATGAAAACTTATTAAAAGACAAGCAATATATGTTTCTCTTTAATCTGTTTTTAGTTCTAAAAAAATTAAGTCTTGAGGTAGAGAGTAGATAATAATGAGAAAGTTGAAATATTTTTCGAAAGGATAGTTCTTGAAATCTGCATCTTCATTGTGAAAAAAGTTTTAGTTAGAATAATTTTAGTGTAAAGGAATGTTATTATTATTAAAATCTTATAATGAACAGTTTTATTATTGTTGAAGTGAATCAGAAATCATCCTTAATGAATTGAAAAGAAGATTAATTATTCTTTCATTTAGACTTTTACATTCTAATAATAATAATAATTATTATTATTTTTACTAATAACATAGCAAAGATTTAATTTTCAATCACTCATTAAGACTTTGACTTACACTCTTATAATTATTTTTAAAAAAAATAGAGAAAAGGATTTTGCAAATTAACATTTCACCTAGCAAGCTTAATTTTAAAAAAAAGGGGAAAGAAGGATTTTTTTTTTTTTTTCTTATCAAGTCTTTTAATTAAAATAAATTTTTAATGAATACTATTTGAATTTAGACTTATAAATTAAAGAAATGTATTTATTACTGTTTTCACCTAGAGAAAATTTCGTATATGTTCATATCAGTTATGATTCATCGATAAGCAACCGTTCGGGAAATCCCTTATCAGATAGAGATAAGGTGATTCACGCAGCGATGATATAAACGGACTGCAGATCATCTCCAGTTCAGTCGATATTTTTTTCCTCTAGTGATTAAGTGTGTTTATTTCGGTGAGAATTTGTCTATTTTGTGCGTGTGTCTGCAATCAAGTTATGGATTCCTCATCAAGTAATCAAAGGTCTTCAAATTCTTTTGACGAGGTATGTTCATTTTTAGACTATTTTTATTATTTGATGTGAAGTGTTTGTTCGTTTTTAAATAATTTTCTTGGTATAGTAAATATTTTTTCATAGAATGATTTTATGTATGTCATTGATTTGATAGTATAATTTTTAAAGCAGAATGTTAAACATAAATAACGTAAATGCTTTTTATATAGTATGTTTTTAAAATGAATCATTTAGATGGGGAATATATTAGAATCTTCTTAAATTAAAAATAATTTTTATAAGATGAGAGCAATGTTAATTTAGAATCTATATTTTTAAACTTAATTTTGGGAAATATATCTCTTAATGATTTTATTTCGTGGAAATATTTTTAAAAGCTTTGTTGAAGGATATTATTTCTTTATTATTTACTACTTGCTAACTTTTGAGGAATCTATATTTTTAAACGTAATTTTGGGAAATATATATCTTAATGATTTTATTTCGTGGAAATATTTTTAAAAGTTTTGTTGAATGATATTATTTCTTTATTATTTAATACTTGCTAATTTTTGAGGAATCTTTATTTTTAAATGTAATTTTGGGAAATATATATATCTTAATGATTTTATTTCGTGGAAATATCTGTAAAAGCTTTGTTGAAGGATATTATTTCTATGTTATTTACTACTTGCTAACTTTTGAGGAATCTATATTTTTAAACGTAATTTTGGGAAATATATATCTTAATGATTTTATTTCGTGGAAATATTTTTAAAAGCTTTGTTGAAAGATATTATTTCTTTATTATTTAATACTTGCTAACTTTTGAGGAATCTATATTTTTAAACGTAATTTTGGGAAATATATATCTTAATGATTTTATTTCGTGGAAATATTTTTAAAAGTTTTGTTGAATGATATTATTTCTTTATTATTTAATACTTGCTAATTTTTGAGGAATCTTTATTTTTAAATGTAATTTTGGGAAATATATATATCTTAATGATTTTATTTCGTGGAAATATCTGTAAAAGCTTTGTTGAAGGATATTATTTCTATGTTATTTACTACTTGCTAACTTTTGAGGAATCTATATTTTTAAACGTAATTTTGGGAAATATATATCTTAATGATTTTATTTCGTGGAAATATTTTTAAAAGCTTTGTTGAAAGATATTATTTCTTTATTATTTAATACTTGCTAACTTTTGAGGAATCTATATTTTTAAATGAAATTTTGGGAAATATATATCTTAATGATTTTATTTCGTGGAAATATTTTTAAAAGTTTTGTTGAATGATATTATTTCTTTATTATTTACTACTTGCTAACTTTTGAGGAATCTATATTTTCGAATTGCTAGTTTGAAAAGAGCTTTGTATAATTTTTTATACTTCTCACAGTTAAGTATGTTTATTACAAAACTTATGTGTAAAAGAGGAAATTAAAACTTTATTTTAAAGAATATATTTGAAACAATTGTTATTTGGTTGCAAATTTTTAATCCAATTTGCAGACCTTTATTAGAATAATAGTTTAATATTTTTGTTATATCTGCCTTTAATATTATATTTAAAATTTATTTGAAATTTAAAGTATATTTCCTTTTGGTTGAATATTTAAAACCGTTTTCACATTATTTTAAATTCTTTTAAACTTTTTAAGTATTCTAATTAAGCAATCTTTGTTAATTCCGTTAATTAGTAATGTTATCTTGTAATGACTCATCGTGGGAAACCCCATGACGTCATAGTTGGAAAAACCCATGATATCAGAGATCTGATAAGATAAGCTTATCTAATTAATCAGATAAGCGTACTGACCTGGGTCCGCGAGATCATTCTTATATTAGTTGTCCTAGAGACTACACGTTATAATTAGTGCTCCAAACAGTTTATATTATTAATCTTTTTGAAAAAAAAAAAAATAAAAAAGATGAATTCGCTCGCCATGGATTTCAATTCAGATAATCAAAGTCAAGTAAGATTATTTTGTAAACCGTATATTATTGCATATTTTAACGTGGTTTTCTTTTGTAAATGATTTTCACCTTTTCTTCTAATCTTAATATTTCTAAGCGATTAAGTTTTTAAACTCTCTCTTAATGAAACTTTTGAAATACTTCTAGTTATACTCATTTTTCCGAGAAACCTTTTCAAAATTAAACTGTTCTTTTGAAATAATACTATTTTTCTGTTTGAATTTATGTTATTTTTCTTATATATGTGTATGTGTGTGAAAAGCAAATTTCTTAACATAATGAAAATGTATCTATTTTTAAATGAAATGAATGAATATCTTAAGTTTGATGACTGTGGTAATTTTTTTTAAAACTTCATTCTATTCAAAAAGATTAAATAATCAATGTTAAATATTTTATTTTGTATGAATTTGTTTTTCGTGGGAAATATTTTATTCGTGTTATGTGTATTTGTGTTAAAAATTCACTTTTCATATTTATTTATAATGCATTTCTATTCTTTAATAATATTCTCTATCAACTTACTTCTAATATAAAATGCTTTGATGAGTCATCCTAAAAATTTTATAACGTTAAAATTAATGATTGAAAGTGCTTCTAACATGAATTATACTCCGTTTAAAAATGTTTTACATTAACTTAAATGTGTGTTTAATATTTAACCTAAAAGGGTGTATTATAGAAATTTATTTTAAAATTTTATAACGTTAAAATTAATGATTGAAAATACTTCTTACATGAGTTATACTCCGTTTGAAAATGTTTTACATTAACTTAAGTGTGTGTTTAATATTTAACCTAAAAGGGTGTATTATAGAAATTTATTTTAAAATTTTATAACATTAAAATTAATGATTGAAAATACTTCTAACATGAGTTATACTCCGTTTGAAAATGTTTTACATTAACTTAAATGTGTGTTTAATATTTAACCTAAAAGTGTGTTTTATAGAAATTTATTTTCATTCTCCTAATCATGTAATGTGTCAGTCAAAAAGCTTTTGAATTTGTTTATTGGAAAAAGTGAAAAGTACTTCTCCTGAAAATGTTTTCTTAAAAAGTATTAGATATGTGCGAATGCATGACTCATCCTTCCATAAGATTTTAAAAAATATGGATTTATTTCAAAGTTTTAATGAAAAATTTTTAAAAGCAATGTATGTTCGGACATGCATGCTTAAACAAAATTGATGAGTCATCTTTTAATAGAGTGATTTTTTTTAAGTCAAAGTTTTAATATGTTTACACCCTTCTTAAAGTATGTCCTATGTATAAAGTTTAATTTAAAATATAATTTTTCATGAACAATATCCTTAGAAAGAATATACTAAAAATTTAGCTTTGTATTTGTATAATTTTTAACCCTTTACGGAAATGCTGTTTTCATGTATAAACAAGAGGATGACTCATTCTCTTATTTCGAATAAACGTAGTGACTTTATTTTGATCGAGTGAAAAAGTTCTAAACACTTTGGTTTAGTTTTCCAAAATTAAAATCTATGGGTTTTATTTAAATGCATTACTAAGTGAAAGAAAGAGTAAATAAAGGTGCAGCATCATAAATTTTAAACTTTAACTTTATTCTTTTATAAATAAAGCTTTCTTTCTACCTTTTAAAAGTGAATGTTTTAATCAGTTTTCGAATGACTTATTCACGTAAAGGATGTTAAGGGTAATTTTCTTGTTATTTAGTGGAATATGGAATTTTCACCGAGTAAAATCGAGATGATTGACAAGATTGAAATTGCTGCTCTAAAAGAGATGGATAGGAAAAATGAATTGAAACAGGTATTTTTTATTTATGAAGAAAATTAATCAATTTTTATGTGTTAAAGCTTTCTTCCTACCTTTTAAAAGTGAATGTTTTAATCAGTTTTCGAATGACTTATTCACGTAAAGGATGTTAAGGGTAATTTTCTTGTTATTTAGTGGAATATGGAATTTTCACCGAGTAAAATCGAGCTGATTGATAGGATTGAAATTGCTGCTCTAAAAGAGATGGATAGGAAAAATCAATTGAAACAGGTATTTTTTATTTATGAAGAAAATTAATCAATTTTTATGTGTTTTAATTAAAAACTTACTTTAAAAAATTTTGTAATCTTATATATATTAATGATTTTAAACTTACTATTAAAAAATTTGTAATCTTATATAAATAAATGATTTTAAACTTACTATTTTAAATTTTGTAAACTTATATAAATTAATGATTTTAAACTTTAAAATTTATGAAATAAGTGTTAACGATAATAGAAAAAAATGTAGTTTTAATAAAATGCTTAGCTATTTGTTCTTAAAAAGAAATCGTAGTATAACCTTTTGTGGGGGTATATCTTTTTCAGCAGGAAATTTCTCAAACGTTAAAGGATGTGATCACCACTACTAAGTCCCAAACAGTTTCTTCCAAGGTATGTAAATATTTTTAAAAGACTATCTAAATTGAATATTATGTATAAAAAGTTATTTTAAAAATTCATTTTAAGTCTATTATAGTGTTAAAAGTTATTTTTAAACTTGTTTAACTAAAACTTAAAATTTATTTAAGAAAGTTTTTTTTTTTTTTTTTTTTTTTTTTTTTTTTTTTTTTTAACTGAAATAAATTGTAAGCATTTTTAATGAAGATTCTTTTAAACTTTAAGTCGAATATTTTAAACTTAATCTTAAAAACTCAAAGTTTGATTTTATAGTAGAAGACCCTTTTTTAAAAATGAAACTCGAGATATTCAAACTGGTTTGTAAAGCGAGGTTGAATTTATTTTCAGGATGAGCATCTCTGCAAGGAGTGCGGGAAATCTTTTTCCCGTAAAGACAATTTAAAAAGGCATGAACTCATCCACACCAGACTTGGAAAAAAATCGGATGTGGCAAAGTCTGAAGCTGTTCCATCAACATCAAAGGTAATTTTTTTCTTTTCAAGTATATTCTATAACTTTTACAAGTTAAAAATAGGTTTTTAAACAATTCTTTTTTAAAAACTTTTATGAGTCTTTTAATTTTCATGAGAAAGATTCAACATTTAAAAGGGGGAAACTATTTTGATAAACTTTAAATTTTAATGTTTAGGGAATTTTTATTCAAATGAAATAAATTTCCTGTTTTAAACAGTTTTAATTTTAGCATTTGGGGAATATTTAAGTTTTTATTAAAAGAAAATAAATATTTTAAAAGGCTTAAATAAAAAATGTTTTAAAAATGTAAAATAAAAAATGAACAAGGGTTTTTCTTCTTTTACAGGATGTGCATAAATGCGACATGTGTGAGAAATCTTTCGCAAAGGTGTTCAATTTAAAACGACATCAACGTACCCATGAAAAAGAAGATTCCTCGACTTATACGTGTGAGATTTGCCAAAAGTGCTTTTTGAGAGTGGATAATTTTCTTCGCCACAAGCAATCTCATTCTGGAGAAGACATTCGTTTCAAATGTAATATTTGTGAAGCTGTATTTACACGAGGGGACAATCTGAAGCGACATTTAGTCTCGCACGAAAATCCCAATTATTCTTGTCGCGAGTGCGGTGAAAAATTCTCCAGAAAAGAGCATCTAAGCCATCATACACGCGTCAGCCACAGTAACACGTCAAACTTCGTTTCTGTAAAAAAGCCAAGACTTGACTCTAAAACATCAAGAAAAAATCAAAAACGAGTGGATTCTTTAAACGTCTTTCGAAGCATATTTTTTGACGGTGAAGAGGAAGAAGACTATATTTATGACATCACCACCTTCTTCGAAAGAAAAAGAAAAGAACTGTTAGATTCCCTGGACGAGGCCATTCACGAGAAAAAATCTATCAAATGGAGGCTATTAATTAAAGTGCTCCTTGAAAAAACATCTGCTGGTGGGGAAAGTGAATCACTATCCACATATTTCTCATCATTAACTTATCAAGAATTCACCAACGATTATTTAGAAGAACATCTGGATGAAGCCCATAAGAAGATTATAAAAAGTTTCGAAAAATTTTTACAGAGAGGTTCTGGGTGGGTACTCAAACATGTCCAGCATTTGGAACTGAAAATTTGCAACTATCAACCACTCAAGGGAAGCAGTTACTTACAGCTTCCACAAGATCTCAAAGGCAAGGAAGCTATTCTAAATATACAGAATTTTGAAGATCAGAAATGTTTATTATGGTGTCTCCTCGCCCATCAAAGGAAGTTAAACCGGAAAGAAAATCCTAATCGAGTAAATAACTACAAGCCTTTTGAACATACCTTGAATATGAATGGAGTAACCTACCCAGTACCTTATACGAAAATTCCACTCATCGAAGCCCAAAATAATCTTCGGATTAATGTGTTCGGTTACGAGGAGGGAGAACTATATATTTTACATGTGTCAGAGAAGACAAACACAGACGTGATTAATCTGCTTTTGATCAGCAATGGTGAAAACACCCATTATACGCTGATCCGTGATTTCTCACGTTTCATGAATCATCGTACAAAACATAATGGCAAAGCTTTCTACTGTTTCCGATGTCTCCATGGCTTTATCCGTGAAGAACTCCTTCAAGAACATGCACCGTATTGTTGTAAACAATCGCCCCAAGTTGTAAAAATGCCTGAGGAAGGTGAAAATATCTTAACATTCACAGGAACCCATTTGCAAGCACCAGTTCCATTTATAATTTATGCTGATTTCGAATCCCTCCTCGTGCCGATAGTCACCACCGAACCCTCCAATACTAAGTCTTTCCAAACTGAAACGGCACAACATGTCGCTTGCGGATATGCATACGTTATTGTGGGCTCTGACGGTGCTATCTACAAGCATGCTAAAGTGTATCGAGGCGAAAATGCCGTTTGTGAATTCATCAATGATTTGATGGCTGAAAAAGATGAATTGCAGCAAAAACTTATGACTATCGCACCTATGCGTTTAAGTGAAGAAGAAGAAAAATCGTTTCAAGAGGCAACAGAATGCTGCATTTGTCGGAAGGCCCTGGGAGAGAAGCGAGTTCGAGACCACTGCCACATATCATCAAAGTACAGAGGAGCTGCTCATCCCTTCTGCAATTTAAATTATAAGCAGTCGAAAGTTATCCCAGTGGTCTTCCACAATTTAAAAAAATATGATGCCCATCACATTATGAAGAAGCTAGGCTGCTATCCCAATTTTCACATCGATGTAATCGCTGCCACTTTGGAAGATTATATAACTTTCAAACTAAAAGAAAAGACATCTTCCATCCAATTTTCCTTCTTAGATTCTCTTCAGTTCTTGCCGACGTCCTTGGATAAACTCACAGCCAATCTGCAACAGGATGACTTCAAAATTTTAAAGAAACATTTTCCTTCAATAGACTTATCCTTGCTCACTCGAAAAGGAGTGTATCCATATTCATATTTTTCATCGTTTAAGAAATTTGATGAAGATCATCTACCCCCACCAGCAGCCTTTTTCAATAATTTAACTGAAGAATCTATAAGTGAAGATGATTACAAGCATGCAGAAAACATTTGGTCCACTTTCCAGATGCAAACCCTTGGTGATTATCACAATCTTTACGTGAAAACCGACGTGTTACTGTTGGCTGACGTGTTTGAAAATTTCCGGGGCTTGTGTAAGCAATTCTACGACATTGACGCAGCCCACCTCGTCACTTCACCAGGTTTGTCTTGGCAGGCCTGTTTGAAGATGACGGGGGTGGAATTAGAATTGCTCACTGACGTAAATATGTTACTATTCGTCGAACAAGGAATTCGTGGTGGCGTGTCGCAGATTTCCCACAGGTTTGCGACCGCCAATAATACACAAGTCCCAAACTACGACCCAAATGAAGATACGTCCCATATCCTCTACTGGGACGCTAACAATTTGTATGGCTGGGCTATGTCCCAAAGTCTACCATACGGAGGGTTTCGGTGGTGTGAAGATATCAATTTTTCAACAGAGGACATTTTAAAAATCAAGAAAGATTCTTCTATTGGATATATATTTGAAGTGGATTTGGAGTACCCTGAATCCCTTCATATATCACACAACGAATATCCACTCGCGCCTGAAAGACTGACCGTGGAAGAAAAAATGCTCTCACCCTATGCGAAGAGTTTGCTGGAGAGGGAATTTAAGGGTACTCCCAAACTTATTCCAAATTTGATGAATAAAGAAAAGTACATTTGCCACTATCGCAATTTACAGTTATATTTACAGTTGGGACTCAAGCTGCAACATGTACATAAAGTGCTCCAGTTCAACCAATCCCCTTGGCTTAAAGAATACATCGATTTTAACACCGAAAAACGGAAGACAGCCACTACCACTTTTCAAAAGGATTTCTTCAAACTCTTAAATAACAGCATTTATGGAAAGTGTATAGAAAATCTCAGGAAGCGAAGAAATGTAGAGCTATGCAATACTTCCGCAAGATCTGAAAAGCTGGTAGCATCACCCTTCTTCAAATCATTCAAGATATTTGATGAGGGTCTGACGGCGGTTGAAAGGCAGAAACCCAGTATCTTAATGAACAGACCCATTTACGTCGGATTCACGATACTGGAGTTGTCTAAGGTTTTAATGTATGATTTCCATTATAATTTCGTAAAAAAAAATTATAGTGGCAATCGTTCATTGCTGCTTTTCACCGATACCGACAGTCTCACATATCTCATCAAGACTGAAAACCTACAAAGGGATTTGGCACTCCACAGCTCCGAATTCGACTTTTCTGATTATCCCCAAGATAACCCTCTTTATTCCACAGTGAATCGAAAAGTTTTGGGGAAGTTTAAAGATGAGTTGAATGGAAGAGCTGTCCACGAATTTGTAGGTTTAAAGTCTAAGATGTATTCCATCAAGACTTGTGATGAGGAGAAGAAGAGAGCCAAGGGGATCTCCACAAGAATTGTTCGAAAGAAGCTTACTCATCAAGATTATGTAAATTGCCTTAAAGACCAGAAAACAACATTTGAAGTCCAAACCAGAATCGGGCAGCGATTACATACATTATATTCTATGAAGCAAAATAAGAAATGTCTCTCGCCCTTTGATGACAAACGATATATATTAGAAGATGGGATAAGCAGCTTAGCTTACGGGCATTGGCAAATACCCAAAACATAAATGAAAAAAAGTTTACAAGATGTTAAAAAAAAAAAAAAAAAAAAAAAAAAAAAAAAAATCTTACAAAAAGTGAAAAAAAAAAGTTCACAAAAAGTGAAAAAAAAAAAAAAAAAAAGTTTACAAAAAAAAAGAAGATATCAAAATCTTCAAAAAGTGTGTGAATGTGTGTGTGTGTGTGTGAATGTGAGTGTGTAAATCTGCCATTCACTGCTTATGACTAGACAATGTCTTAAGCAGAGAATGCCGGTCCCAAGCCCGGATAAAAGATGAGGGCACACTTTTCCAGATATGAAATTCAAAAGGTAGTATTCTTTTCATTAATCTTTTTTAAATGAACAACAGTAAAATTCAATTGAAAAAATTACCACATTAAAATAATCTATCATACTACAGCATGTCGAAATAATTAAAGTATCTTCATTATTTTTAATTATTATTTGAAATTAATTTTAATGATTCATTTGTAAAATTGGATTAACTTTTACACTTGACTCAAAATAAATTTAAACTGTTGAAAATTTTAAAGTTCCTAAATTAAAATTTCTTAATAAATCACCGCTCGAATCACCCTCATACTAGAGTATGTTGAAAAAATTTCACTCATAATTTTTAATTACCTTTTTTAATTAATTACTAATTATCGTTAATTGCTATTATTCATTTCTTAAATTCTACTATGTACTATACTTGACTAAAAAAACCGCTCGAAAAATTCTAAGTCCCTTCATTATTTTTAATTATTATTTTTAATTACCTTTTAATTAATTACTATTTTTAATTTAATATGAATCATTCATCTCTTAATCAACAGTCAAAAGAACCGCTCGTATTGTAGTATACTTAAAAAATTAAAGTCCCCCTTTTACCCCTCTCTTATAGCATAAAATATTCAAATTTCACGAAAAAAATTTAATCCCCCTTTTTAACCCCTTCTCTTATAAGACAACCTTGAGGAATGAGGAGGATTGAGGAGGAGGCTTGAGGAGGAGGATTGTGGAGGAGGATTGAGGAGGAGGCTTGAGGAGGAGGCTTGAGGAGGAGGAGCCCTCCTCCCTCCTCAGCTCCTCAGCTCCTCCTCCCGAGGCCGGACTCTCATTTTTCCCCTACTAACGCTCTATCTCCCGAACAAATTGAGATAGAGACTTGAAGTTTTGTATGTAGTTAGTATGTAAGAATGGGACGAACCCTATTTAATATCAGCAACCTCGATTATCCGGAACTATTTTTTTCGGACTCTCTAAAAATTCGTTCTGATGAAAGGTATATAAAAATTTTCGAATTTTTTTGTTCTAAGGAGTGGACGTAAAAGGCTATAAAATAACACACATTTTGCATATAGAACGAAGTTGATTAGATTATTAGTTGCCGAGATATTTGTAATCCTGTTTTCCACATTCTTCGATTTTTCATGACCCTGTATTTCATTCAAATTTCAATTCAGAGGTATATTTTAATTGGAAATGAGACGCTTAATCCGACGCAATTAATTGTTAGTTAATAGAATTATTATTTTTGGAGTTATAAGGATGTTTCTTTTACGCAGTTCGGTACTACTTGAGTAGTTTGGCGTTTTATTTAATTTGTCGAAATTGGTACATCAGCAGTTCTTTAATATAGCATTACTATGTATATTAACAATATTTAAATTTTGTTTATGAACTACAATGCATTGTATAAATAGTTTTCATATGTTTTATTTTCATATACATATCCATGATGGGTAAATATTACGGTGGCCCCCAACGACTAGTTTTTTTTTTTTTTTTTTTTTTTTTACAAGAAAACTTTCTCTTATATATAATTATGTGTGCAAGAGAAATTTTCTATAAGATTTACTTTTAAAATATTGTGGGGCAAATAGAATATAAAAATAAAACCAGGTATTTAAAGCTACCGTCCATAAGGATTAAATGTCATATGCAGCGTCAAATTAAAAGAATAACGAAACAAATTTTAACATCTTTCTTCTGTGCATGTGTATGTCACTGAACTCCTCCTAAACGAATGGACCGATTTTAATGAAATTTTGTGTGTGTGGTGTGTTCCATGTGTTCCAGTGGATTCTAGAATGGTTTAGATTCACATTTCATCGAAATTGATTCTCTACTTTTTTAGTAATTAGGCAAAAACTAATAAAGTTAGTGATTTTTCGCTAATTAAAAGTGTTGAATAAGTTCGCTAAACAGAGTGCGGACAGAATGGCTGAGTGGTCTAAGGGCCGCCACACACCAGTGAGACATTGGACGAAAAAACGTGCGGCGTGCGACAATTTCACCCTGATAACAAAGAAAAACCCGGTTTGAGTGCATTCTGTTGCAAGACTTTTGACGCATTTCTCCCTGGTGTGTGGCGGCCTAAGGCGCCAGACTTAATCTCTGGTTCTCGAAGAAAGAGATAGTGTGTTCGAACCCACTCCTGACATACATGCATGATTTACAATATTTTTTCCTGTATTATAATTTTAATTAACAGACTTCAGAAAATCGTTAACTTTTAACTAAAAAAAAAAAAAAAAAAAAAAAGAAAAAGAAACTTTTCTATAAAAAATTGAACAGATTTCAAAACCTATTGCAAATTGAAAAATAATTTCCTTATATAATTGTAATAAGAAATTAAACACACAAACGCACGCATATTTATTTTTTACGCATTATTTATTGAAAGGCTGGATGGACGAAAATGGGTTAAAGTTGTGGATACATAATGTTTGGGAAAAGTGTCCAAGAGCTTTAACACTTCGTCGGGCGCGCCCTAAAAAGTTGCATCATCGGGCGCGTTGTATCTGACAGATACATTCTGTATTTCAGCATCATATATTGTTTAAAAATGAGTTTTAAATGAGTTTCATCGTCACTTTCTTCAAACTGTTCAGAATCTTCATTGTCATGGCTAAAAAAAATTTTATGGGCAATTTCTATGTCTTTAGGGTTATTCAAATCCAAAAACCGTTTAGTATTTATCATTTCGAAGCCGAAAGTTAAACAGGAGAGACTGAGGTATTCACGTATTCTAACCTAGTATCAGTGGGAAACTAACTACAAACGCTATCGGGCGCATGTATCTAATAGATACAAATCCTTAACAAAGCGCGAAACCGGAAATTCCTATCGACAAAAATTTGAAACCACTGCATTCCAGGGACGGAAATGACCGGAAGAACAGATACTGTGAAGGTCAAGGTCGTGAAACTCTCTTTTCTTTTCGAAAACGACGAATTTCTTACGCACGTATCTCTCAGATACAGCGCGCCCGATGATGTGTTAAAAATGCCTTTTAGTTTGGGAAATGTTAGTTCCCATAGAACACCCAGAATTGAAAAAAGAATAAAAGAATTCAATACAGATTTGGCTGATGAAGTTTATTTACTTTGTCAGTTCAACCACTAGATGTTATTGAAACATCTAGTGACAAATCTTTCAAAGAAAGTTTAAGGCAACAAAGAGACACATGGATGCTAGAAGGAGAAAAATCCTTTACAAAAGGAGAAAATATGCGCCATGCGACTTTATCGCAAATATGTGAATGGATTATAATATCATGGGATGAAATCATCCCGGAAATAATTTTCAAATCACTTAAAAATTTTAGAATTTCCAATGCACTTGAAGGTACCGAGAATGAGTATTTTTGAATAGATGAAAACCACACTGGTGATAAAATACATGAAGGTGAGAGTGGGGAAGTAGAAGATGTTCCCAAAAGTATAAATGAGGAAGAGTACAATGCTTTTATCATGTGATCTGATAAGTACGATTATGTTTTTTAGAAAATATATACTGTAAGTTTCTTTGTTTATGTAAATATATAAATTCATTTATATAATTCTAAAAATTTATAATGTCTAAATTTATTCTTATGATTTTACTTGAACTATTTTATATTCGGTGTATAACACGCACACGGAAAAATGAAGTGACTTTATATATACAAGGGAGAACCCGTCGAATTTCGACGAAAGAAAATGTTTAAGAAGGAACTGTTTCATTGATCTATAATAAATCTACTTAATTAGTCAGAATAAAAAATGCACCTTATGTTCGTAAGTCTAACTCTTAAATAAATGATATTTAACCTAAAGTTTATAAAATACTATTTCTATAAAACTCAGTTGTAAAAATGATTAAAATTAAACTTTAATCGAAATGTAAACAATAAAATATAATAAAGATCTTGTATTATTATTAAGTTATCAATTACGTCAAAACAATACTCCACTGGAACTCAATCGTAGAATTTTTTGCCCGATGAAATCTAAATCCGACATTATTTTTACCACTTCAAAATTTGCATATGCACATCTCTTATCAGTGTTCACGTTGAAAAAAAATGATATTTTAATTTGATCATTTCAAAATCCTTTTAATTCAAAACTTGAAATATCAATTGCTATTACCGTAATTTCGGATGTATAAGCCGCAGATCAAACAATTCTTTTTCGACCCAGAAATTTTTAAGAAACAAATATAACTAGTTAGATCGCCGTAAATATTTGTCTTCAATCATTAAATAAGATTTCTGGGTCCAAAAAGAATTGTTTGATTGGCGGCTTATACACCCGAAATTACGGTAGTTATAAACAGAAACTAATTTATTTATATTCTTTTAAGTGTAAATAAAAATTTCTCAAATAACCTGCATGTAATAAATACGATAAACAATATTTCTGTGACGTCAGAGTGTAAAAAGAAAGTGTTGTATCGAGTTTAAAGAGAGTTTTTAATAAACTAAAAATCCTTTAAGTAATAAATAAAAACGAACTAAAACGAATTTTTTTCACTTTAAAAAAATGTCAACAAAAAGATACATTAATTTGCTTTTTTCATTTTCATTTTAATAAAAATGGAGTATGTCTGTTGCCACAAATTAAAAACGGTATAAAAAACTACGAAAAAGTTAATAACTCAAAAACAAATAAAGATACAGCTTTCAAACAAATTGCATTAAAAAGTAAATTTTTTTCCTATACGATACTATAAAAATTGAAAATGTGCGGTAATTAAAAGTTTAAAAGTTTGCAAAAAAAAAAAAAAAAAAAAAAAAAAAAAAAAAAATGCAAAACTTAAATTTAATTTTAAATTTTAAAGTGTTGCCATTCGCAAAATGACGTATGCGTTACGCACAGATACGTTTGGCCTTTATAACATAGATATATATAGAAATAATAATGTAAGCTCTATAATTTCATCTCTTCGATTTTTATTTCTGTGACTTCCATGCAAACTGACCTCCATGGTTCAAACATAGATTTTGGTGCCCCCCCCCCCCCCCCTCCTCCTCACGCACAACAAAAATTATCGACCGCAGTTCTCGTATGCAAAAAAAGTAAAAAACAAATCCTTAAAATATATAAATCATTTAATAATAATTAAAATGCAGCAAAAAATATGTAAGCAACGCTCCCATAGGATTAAAATTAGCTTGTGCATTAATAGTTTTCTTTTTAAAATTTCTAAGCGTTCTTTTAAAAATTTCTCACTTGCATATTAATAGTTTTTTTTAAATATTTTTTTTCTTGCTTAGAATAGCTGAGATTAAATTTTAACCGAGTTAGTAGTCAGTTTTTTTGCAGATATATAAAGTTAAATTGAGTTTTACAAATTTGAAAAGAACTCTCTTAACTTAGCTTACGAGTTTGTATTTCATATATGTATGTATACATTTTTATATAAAAAGGCAAACAAAATCTTTATTTGGCGTCTCCCTCCGCCTTTCGTTCTGACACCCAGGGGACATGCCCCTCTGCGCCTTACCCCCCCCCCCCCCCCCTATAGTTTCGGCCTCTATGATTAGTTGTGCCTCTTCTTGGAAATTTCAAAATGTCGTCGTCTTTGATTTTTTAAGAAATTCTCATTTTAAAGAAGTAATTTTGAAATATACTCTTCGATTTTTTAGAATAACAAAAGTAATAATTAATTAAAAAATAAATACGATTTATTTAAAAAAAAACTGGTGTGATATGGTTAACAAAGTCCCACAGTACTTCAACTTTCAATTTGAAGTACTGTTGAACATTTTTGCCGGGTGATAGAAAGGGAAAAAATATAACCATAATTTATCGACGTATAAAGGAGGCATTTCCTAATCTTCCACAGGCTTCTTAAAAGATCACACATCTGAATATCTGAGATGCGATAAAAACCAACGTTTCAAAGTACAAATAGCCAGAACAAGTCTCCAGATTAGCATTTTTCATCCCTGCAATAAATAATATATATATATATATATATTTAGATATCCTTTCTTTGTTTATATTTACGCGTCAGAGTACATGCATTTTGGAGAAAACTCCACAGACTTGGCTCGAAAACAGATAGAAACAATTATTACAAGTTCACTTCAAATTAATTTATACTTACTTCACATTTATTGATGTGTTATTTTTATTTTAAATACACTATGCTATTTATGTAATAAAGAAAATACATTTTTTTTTTTTTTAATAGAAAAACAATCCGGATATAACTTCGGTATAAAAATTTTTATGTTATTCATCTGTTATTTTATTCTACAGTTCATTTATAATCATAATCATTAATTATATTATATGTCAAGTCCACTATACAAAAAATATACAGGGTGATTCAGCTCGTCGGTGACAAACTTTAAGGATCGATAGAGCACACCTAGACGAACATTTTTGAATAGGGAATGTAGGGTCCCTGACGCGATGGTAAGGCGCTAGGCGCTTTCGAAAATTTGGGTGCCGAAATTCGAAACGTCATAAAAACTAGGGAAATGGTTAGATTTTCTTGCTTGTTGCGTCGAAATGATTCTGTTTGTTTAGACTTTCTTCAGTACCAATTTGATAAGCGTATCTCTTAAAACATGGATAGGGGGCGCTGCAGACTTTGGAGAGCTAGACAACAACTTTAAGCCCGTTATTTTGATAATTTAACACATGCTCGCCAAAGTTTATACTCTAACTTAAAGTTTGAACCCAAAAGTAGAGCCCTGCAAAAAGCGTAAGAGCCGGAATAAAATGTCAAAGTACAGGGTGGTCGAAACTCGAAGGCTCCTAAGAGATAAACAAACAGATTTCTTGACTTATGGCATGCATTTTCATGATTCTGTTTGCTGGGGCTCTCTGAAACTCAGTTGAACGGTACAAAAAGAAACATCGATAGGGGGCGCTTTGGGCAAAAAACATAATTCGTTGACATTTCGGACGCTAACTGGAAACGGGGCGCTACGATCAGTTAGAAACAAAACAAGAGAGTAATTTACTTATCATAAGAAGCTATTAAAACTGCAGTTTGTTTGTTTTTTTTAACAAACATAGCTGGTTTCAATCATGCACAATGCGCGCAATAAAATTTACATAAGGTGCTTTTTGCTGATTTATGCAAAAGATATCGTACCATATCGATATGCAAAAGATACGTAATGCGTAGACGACAACGCGAGATGACGTAGTTGTATGCGCAGACACGTCTTTTGAACGTGCGGTACCTACTTAAGCTTCGGGTTACTTGTCTGCAGATCGGTAGTAGGATGGAACGGTACACAAACTCTGAATTGGCTGACATGCATTTGGCGTATGGCGCTGCTGGTTGTAATGGACGAGCCGCTCAGCGGTTGTACGCCGAGCGTTACCCCAACAGGCAAATCCCCTGCCATGCCTTCTTCGCTCGAGTACACCAGAGGTTGTCCACAACGGGATCTTTCGACGGAGGCAGGCCTGAACGGGAGCGATCAGTGAGCACCCCCGACAACGAAGAGGCTGTGCTTAACCTGGTTGAGGACAACCCAGGTCTTAGCACGAGAGATATCGCCAGACATGTTGGCATTTCGCAAGCAACTGCGTGGCGCATCTTACGTTCCCGGAATCTGCACCCCTACCACATCCAGCGGGTGCAGTTGCTCAGAGAGCAGGATTTTGGCCCTCGAGTGGAATTCTCAAGATGGTACTTGGCGATGAGATCCAGGGATCCCCGTTTTGTAAACAGCATTTTGTTTACGGACGAGTCCACCTTCAGCCGGGAGGGAATGTGGAACGCCCACAACAGTCATGTGTGGTGTGATGAAAATCCACATGAAACCAGAAGCCGAGCAGCCCAGGAGCGTTTCTCAGTAAATGTGTGGGCCGGCATTCTGGGGGATTGCCTCATTGGCCCTTATTTGTTACCTGAACGGCTGACAGGTGGAAATTACCTGATTTTCCTGGATCAAGTGCTGCCGCAGCTTCTGGAGGAGGCGCACGTACCCGAAGGTTCGCGTCGCCAGATGTGGTTCCAGCACGATGGAGCTCCGGCCCATTACACGAACGACGTGCGTCTCCATCTAAACGCAAGGTATGGCCAGCGGTGGATCGGGCGTGGGGGTCCAGTTCACTGGCCTGCCCGATCACCAGACCTCACCTGCTTGGATTTCTTCCTTTGGGGTTACCTGAAGGCCGAGGTATACCATACACCTGTCAGCAGTGCTGAAGAACTTGTGGCGCGCATTGTGGCAGCTGCAGGGCAGATCAGAGATACTCCTGACATTGTTGGAAACACACACTCCTCAATGCGACGGAGGTGCGAAGCCTGCATCATGGCCCAAGGTCGAAATTTCGAGCATCTTCTGTAGTGTTATTTTTTGTAAATAAATTTCCAGTATCATTGATGTTTTTGGTCTAAATTTATTCAGAAGTGTTGAGCAGAGGTAGAAAATGTGTTTTCATTATTACTAACTGATCGTAGCGCCCCGTTTCCAGTTAGCGTCCGAAATGTCAACGAATTATGTTTTTTGCCCAAAGCGCCCCCTATCGATGTTTCTTTTTGTACCGTTCAACTGAGTTTCAGAGAGCCCCAGCAAACAGAATCATGAAAATGCATGCCATAAGTCAAGAAATCTGTTTATCTCTTAGGAGCCTTCGAGTTTCGACCACCCTGTACTTTGACATTTTATTCCGGCTCTTACGCTTTTTGCAGGGCTCTACTTTTGGGTTCAAACTTTAAGTTAGAGTATAAACTTTGGCGAGCATGTGTTAAATTATCAAAATAACGGGCTTAAAGTTGTTGTCTACTTCTCCAAAGTCTGCAGCGCCCCCTATCCATGTTTTAAGAGATACGCTTATCAAATTGGTACTGAAGAAAGTCTAAACAAACAGAATCATTTCGACGCAACAAGCAAGAAAATCTAACCATTTCCCTAGTTTTTATGACGTTTCGAATTTCGGCACCCAAATTTTCAAAAGCGCCTAGCGCCTTACCATCGCGTCAGGGACCCTACATTCCCTATTCAAAAATGTTCGTCTAGGTGTGCTCTATCGATCCTTAAAGTTTGTCACCGACGAGCTGAATCACCCTGTATATCTAAATTTATAGGTGATTTTTTAAGCACAAAATTATAAAATGAAATTAAGTGAACTAAGGGGAGGGGGGGGGGAGGGACTCAAATGATTCATGAATTATTGTTGTAATAAAATTAAATAAAAAAGTAAATTTGAAAAAAAAAAAAAAAAAAAAAAAAAAAAAAAAAAAAAACTTAAAATTTTTGCTTAATGATTATTGTTTCAGGGAGGGGGGCTTTTAGATAATATTTATCGGAAGTCTGCCGAAATACGAAAGATTCTGACCTCTGTATTATTAACATCTTATTTATTTCTAAATTAATGATAAGGTTTTTTTTTAATTACTTTTTAAATTTAAATCTCGATTATAAGCCTGCCTCCCTCCAAATTTAACTTCTTTTGCTTTTGAAGGAAGAGGAGAAGGTGCTTACAATCGGAATTTTATGGTAGTTATCAGTTTAAGAATTTTACTTTCAAAGGATATTATCGATTTCTATCTCATTCAAAGCATCATATACATAACTATTTTATAGGTGAAAGTAAGTCATCATTGCAAGATTGGAACAAATTAAATAGAAAAATTTGCAATGTTTTTTAATGTAATACTATTATTTCTTATGAAGTTAACTGAAAGGAACTAAATCACAGAATGAATATCGGGGCACTTATGAACTGTTCATATCTGCCTCAATTAGTCTATTCGCAAGTGCCCCACAAGACCACTTGAGTTAAATTGACAAAGCATTTACATTTCTTAATTTTTAAAGATTTTTTTCTTTATGAAAAATACCTATTAATATTTATAGCATATGTTAAAATATGAAAATTTAAATAAATTAATAAATAAAATAAATAAATAAATGAAATGAATAAATAAAGTTATTAGCTAATCAAGTTGGAACTGAGATTTTACTTTTGAGATTTATATAAACAGTATTTTAACTATAAGACAAAGAAAATATCAAACAACTACAATTTTTTTTCCCATTTTGTATACAGTGCTGCCATCTCTGATATATATATATTTTTTTCAAATTGAAAAATATATAATGACTAGTGAAAAACTGCGACGTTCATATATGCCCCAGTCTTTCCTATGTAGGTGATTATTTTTTCAATACACGCACACCAGAAAGTCAAGAAAAATCACTCCGAATTATTATTTTTATTTATATACATATTTTTTTTCCACACTTGCTTTTTTGAGATCTTGTTTAGTTTTCTAAGCAGTGGGCCCGATGGACACGTTTATTTTTTCAACAATAATTTATTTTGCGTAACTGCATCACTTTCATTATCAAAAAGATTAAGTATTAAAATCAGGAAAAATGTATAAAATTCCACGTCAACGCTTTTCCTTTTATTTATCTCTTAAAGCAAACATTCATAACAAACTTGTTGATTTTCAATCTCTGACCCACACACAGAGAAATTAGATACTCTCGAAGTTAAAGATGAAATTGTTGAACGGGCATTAAAGATCAGTGCCCTTTGTTGGTTTTAACTGTTATCGAAGACCTAGAAGTGTTTAGACTTCGAGATAACGTGATTCCTTATACCAAGCTTTAAAAAGGTTTCAAAGTGCACCTTGATAAGCGTTGGTCCGCGATAAAAATTGCTACAACTGTAGCTTACGTGTATCTTCCGCAATTTGTACGATAGTCTATCATTCACAGGGATTACGTATGTGTAAGAATACTTTATGAAGTAGGCAGTGTTGTAATCGGATGTTCATTTTTGTTATTTTACAAAAAGCCGAGATATCGCAAAAACATAACGCCCTCCGCTGGTTATTTTTGGCATGTAACATTTGCAATTTTTAATTAGACTAGGATGATCAGATGTAATTTTTCCAAGTGGGTGAAAAGAATCCGTGCCAGGATTCGAACGAGGGATGTATTGGCTGAAGCCGCCAATGCTTTTCTAACTGAGTCATCCCGAACGAATTCTGGAAGACTATTTCACCCAATTAACCTTAAGGGTGTTCTTAACTGATCCGCTCAACAAGCGAAAAACGTTTTGACACATTTACAAATTCATTTTTTAAAAGAAAGTTATAAAATTTTAATGCCTGACAATGAAAGCGATTTCGAATTGAACTTATTTTTCCATTTTATGATAATTAAATTACTTATCGAGTTATAAGCTATTTCGATGACGCAATCACCCATTTTTCTCCTCCTTTTCGACCGGTTTTTCTGCTTTCGTCGGGAAATAGGCTCAAAAGTGTCAACTTTGAAGGCTTGTTATGAAAAATCTATTGTGTTTTTTAAAAAACAAAAGAATGAGTGCAATTAGACAGTTTCTGAATACCAACCCCTGCTATTTTCATGCATTTCCGAACAAAAATTAATGCATGTGTCACAAAGTTGCCCTTTTTGATTTAAGAACACCCTTAAGGTTAGTTGGGTGAATTAGTCCTCCAGTTTTCGTCCGGGATGGCTTAGTTAGAAGAGCATTGGCGGCCTAAGCCAATACATTCCTGGTTCGAATCCTGGCCACGGAATTTTTGACCCACTTGGAAAATTTACATCTATTACAATTCATTTGCTGATTGAATAGTAGCGTTATAAATTAATGCAATAGGATGATGACCAGACCAACTATCTAGAACTCAATCAACTTCATGTGGGGCCTGGGAAATACAAGCTAAACGGATCCCCTTTCTTATTTTCAAAATAATCTCGAATTAGAGAATTGTATAACAAATTATAAACCTGTATCATATACATTTTAATTGACGCACTATCGGGCCAAATGCATGTATTAAAAACATAACATATAACATTATGAGTAGTTAAGGTCCGTTTATATTATAGATGCGGAGGCGGCAGCACTAGCACAGACAATCATTTCATCGAATTCACGGATGAAAATCTAGGATTAGTTAAATCTGGATTCGCATATTCGGTCTGCCAAATCTTGGTAGAAATCACCTAAAAAACCGGTCTTAGAGGTTGAGTCATAGGCTTACCATTATGTTTTCCTGCTTCCAATCCACCATGTTTTCATATTTTTGGGTGCAGGAAAGCACAATAGTAAACCTACGAGTCAACCATTAAAATCGGGTTTTTAGGTGCTTTCCACCAAGATATGACATGGCAGACCGATTGAATTTTCATATGTGAATCGAGAGGTAATTAATCCTAGATTTTCATCCGTCAACTCGATGAGGTGATTATCTGTGCTGCCGCCTCCCGGTCCATTAGATTTTCAATAAACCTCGACAAAAACTCGTAAACCATTCCCCTGGCCTTTGTTTTCTAAAAATTCTGTGTTCATCAACGATAGAAAGGTAAATGTCAACCAGAGGGCAAAATATCTATTAAAATAAAATTTAAAAAAAAAACATACTATATCAATCAATTCTAATACAGAGAAAGACAACAATCTGGGAATAAAGTCCCTCTTTTCCTTCCATATATGTAATCACATAAAATGAGAAATTTTAGAAGCTGCATTAATATTTTAAAAATTAAATTAATTCTTAATTAACTTGTATATTTATTTTAAAATTAAATAACTTCAATTAATATCTTAAAATTTAAATAAATTTATTATTATTTTTTTAAATTATGATTTTGAAATGTTTGGGGCCTCTAGCTTCGGAAGGCCTCGTAGTTAGCAGCTAAAAAAAAAAAAAAAAAAAAAAAAAAAATGAGTAATATGAATACAGACGCACTTTGTTAATGTAATCAAATTCAAATTTTAAACAAATGCGTATTACTTTTCAAAAAAAAGTAATTATTAAGTTTATTTGCTAATATCATACTAAAACTCCGGCTTTCGTAGATTCAGCAGATCCAGTGATGAATTTCAAGGGATGGCCGGAGGGGGGGGGATTTCCTTAGCCGGAACAATGAGAAGCCTCCCCCCTCGGAACATTTCAAATTTTGTATTTTCAATTATCAAAAAGTGTAATTTCCCTGCCGGAGGCGCAAATATCACTTTCGGAGAAAAATGTCTAAATTTAACACCGTGACAGCTCTGCATGCGTTCCACCTAAATCTGCAACATATGCAAAATAATAATAATAACAAAAGTTTATTTATACAGCAACATAGATGCATTTATCTAATACAAGCAAAGAAAAAACTCTTAAATTAAACTTTCTATTATCCCTTTGTGAAAAGTATATTTATTTTCGTTTTCCGACCATCTGAAAACAGCTATATTTTGAAAAAATCTCTGAAATCGCTACTATTTAGTTTTTGTCACTTCTATTCAGATTTTTACGCTCTCTGTTTCTGAGAAAAACACAGCCAAGGTGAATGTCACGCTAAAATCGCACTCTATGTTCAGTTACTAGAAAAGAGCGCAGCACCACGTGACCTTTCCGAGAACGATCGTTTCCTATCGAGCGAAAGTGCGGGCGGGTGAGAAGGGGCGCGCGGGAAATATCGACTTAGGGGAATGGGGCAACGACACTGGCACGTGGCTCTCTGTCACCGATATCGCGTGTGCGCGCCCTAAGGTCCCCCTTCCCCCCCACCCTCTCACTACTCTGACCCACTTTCCCCCCATTTAACAATGGTACTGGGTTTAATAAGTAAATTGTAAGAGCTATTTAGTTTTGGAATTGATCAAAGACTTCTGCGCATGTTTTAGATTTTTTTTCCCCAATCCTCTGCCCGCCCCTTTTCCAAAACTTAAACAAAAAGAAGATGGAGAATCTCAACAGAATAAAAGTTGCGCGTCTAATAAGATCAACTAGATAAAGTTAGAAAACTTCTAAGTATGTTTTCAAATTCAAATAAGGAGCTATTTTCTGACACATTTCTGAATTAATTTTTGTTCGGAAACTCGTGAAATGTTCTTATTCACAAAAACTATGTAATTAAAACACAGCTTCCATTTTTATTTTTATTTATATATTTTTTGTAAGGGCAGAAGATTTTTCAGAAAATACTGTAAAAATGCGCATTTTTAGGTGCGTTCGTAATTATGTAAATACGTAGCACCTATAGAGTCGTTCAGTCTGTCCGCATATAACAGAGCAAAAACTACTCAACCGAATCATTTGAAATTTAAAAGATATAATTATTGCATAAGTTTGTCGAATCAATTGAAATTTTAGGAAAATCGGATGCATAGTTTAATTACAGGGACAGTCAAAACTATTCCGTTACATTACGGCCAATAAGAAAAAAATAGTTTCAAGTGCATATTAATGGTGTTACACGCTTTCGAACAAAATAAAATTGATATGCATCTATGACATACATACCAAAATATACAATCTATGGGGAAAAGGATATTTGTTATTAATTTACAGGGCTACACAAAAGCATTTCATTACATAATGGAATAGGGGAAAACATTAATATTAAACTACTTCACTTTTTACGAAATTGATATACGTTGCTGGGGTTTACTACAAGTTCGTTCATGTATAATAGAAAGCAGATAGTATTTACAAGGATACACAAAAAATTTCGGATACTTTACTGTATCCGAATTACTGTCTACTACTACACCAAGACCTGGATATTTTTACAACTTCCTTTATAGTGCGAACGCACCTTATTTGCTACGCTGAACATACAATTTCCAACTTGTCATATCAATTAGCACGACACCGCGAGATAGATAGGGAAAAACCGCTCGTTACGTGAACACAATTTCTTATAGCTCGATAAGTAATTAATTTTAAAAAAAAGAAAAAGGTAAACTCATTTCGATTCCAAATCGTTTCAAAAGTGAGCAAGAATGTCAGTTACGTTTAAAAATGTTATACATTTTTACATTTACGCTTAAAAATGTGTCAAAGTTTTGCGCAAGGGATTTTAGAACAGCCTCAAGGAATAGTTGATTGTAGTTTTTAAAAATAAGATATACTAGCTGCGTGACAATCCGGTGTATTGAACTTATACTGGATAAGATCTTTTGATTTCTTGAGGGTAACAGAAATTTAATATTATTGTACATTTGGAAAACACGTATGCAATTACTTTTATTAAATATTAATTTTCAAGTAAAGAAATCATATTTACAATATAGGTGAAACGAAATATTCCGAAAATCAAATTTTGCAGGTTATGCGGTTTTTTATTACAAAAAAAAAAAAAAAAAAAAACTGTCAAAAGTATATATTATTTTAAGAAAAGAAACAAGAAGTCAGTTTTACCAGATAAACCATTTTAATTTTAGCGCCTTTGGGAAAATGTTCTCATGATCATCTTTCAAAAATAATAATAATTGTTAAATACAGTAGACTCCCTCAAATCCGCACAGCATGGGATCAAAAGTAGTGCGGATCCTCCCTGTTTTCATACTTTCGGGTGCAGGAAAGCACAATGGTAAACCTACGAGTCAACCGCTAAAATCGGGTTTTTAGGTGTTTTCCACCAAGATAGGACTTGGCAGACAGATTGCGTTTTAATATGTGAATCGAAACTATCGAAATTCAACTAATCCCAGATTTTTATCGATGAGGTGACTGTCTGTGCTGTCTCTACCCGGCCTATTTCGGATTCACGATTAGTTTGCCTTATGAGTGGCGCGTTCTCAGTATGCCATAACCATGTCTTTTAAAGGCTAATTAAAATTCTATCTGGGAAATAGTGGCACGGGCCAAGCTGACGTTGCAACTTTGCGGCCTCCTTTCGAAGCACGCTTAGCATAATGCCAAGTTTGAATGAAAAGAGTATTACTAAGCTGAATCTTATAGATCACTAAGAAGCTTAATAAACATCGCCACTGAATGAACAAATAATGTCACATTTAAAAGCACTGATTATGAAATATTATGCCAAAATTTAATTATTGCCGATAATTTCAATGTCAGCTTCAAAAAAAAAAAAAAAAAAAAAAAAAAAAATCCTAGGAATGAACTGTCGAGATGTTTTTGAACTCTTGGTCTAAATCCATTCATTCAACAATCTACTACCAGGGACAACACAATTATTCAAAATATATTCCCTAACACCGCCGTGCAATGCGACGTTATTCTCTAATTTTTTAAGTCATCATAATCAGTTTCGGATAAAATTTAAAAAAAGTTATACAGAATATCAATATTTGATACTATTTACGCTTCATATCGCTCTGAACTTTCATGGTACAGTAAACATCCTATAATCCGGCACCTGACTCATTTTTCCAGATTTCAAGATGAATGTCGGGAAAAACATTTAGAAGTTAAACAAAAAATGGCATGTTTTTTATTCTTTAAACAGCTTCACTATAATGTAAAAAAAATACTCAATAATGTAAAGTACAACATGATGAGGATGCGAGTTTCAAAACTCATCTTATCCAGAAAATCAAGATTTGGGAAATTGCCAAAAGCCTCCGAGTCCAATATGTTTTCATTGTAAACCAAAATTTTACATGGCAGAAATAGTGAATTTGCAATGGGTTGTTAAATAATTTTCCTTTCCTAAGTTCCATCAGATTATTATAGACATTAGGAGTGATTAAACAAACACATGTGTATATTTTTTTCCAAAAGTCATACCGGAACATAGGATACCGAATTAGAAGTTTACTATATATCTAAATCTATTTATACTTTTATAATATAGTAATCTAGCTAGGGATGGGACGAATAGTGATTTGGCCGAATAGCCGAATACCGAGTATTCGGCCAAATTTTAGACCGAATACTGAATATTCGGCGGCCGAATATCAACTTTTTTTTCCAATAAAGAAAATAAATTTTGATTATATATATAATTTAAAAAATAGAAGCTCATTAATAATTATTATTCTTAAAATGTGCTTTTAAATGTATTTTTAAATTTGAAACATTTATTTTAACACAGAAAAAATTATGAAATTGCATTATATTCTTTTATCTTAATGTACATCAAATTGATTTTCAGTAAGTCAGGATGGTAAGATATTTTCATTAAAATATGAAGTTTGTACTTCACTTTTACTATCAAATGATACTTTTACCCTTTCTTGCATCCAAAATTAATAATACTCTTAATCTCTCTCTCTCAGAACTCACGAGGAGATTTTTTCTGAAATAACCTTTAATGAAAATATTTGATCATATAGAGTTTGTGTCCCTAATGATAAGCGAATTCGTAAGAATGAGCCTGCTCTGAAATCAGTTGCCAAGCTTTAAATTACAAATCACGTTAAAGCAAAAGGTTATGCTTAAAGTAGAAAGCATATGGTAACAAAATCTTTGACATCTGAATTGGCGCATACATATTCAATTTCAATATTCCACTTATTCAACAAGCATTAAAAGGATAAACAGAAATAGATAACAACATGAAGGAAGGAACATGTAAATTAAAAATATAAACATAATAATGTTACATAATTAAGTCAGTAATTATCCAAATAATTATTTAAAATTGAAAACTATGGAATTAAAAAAAAATATATTTTGTTCAGTATTTAGAATTTATGTTTAAATACTTATAAAACGATCTTCATAAAGCTAGTTATGTCATCTAATGCGTATCTAGTTTGCCACCAGTTCTGTTTTCAGATGCACCGTTATAGTATTTGGAATAGTGATATTTGATATCTAATTTTGAAAATGAATCACTGTTAATATACCTAGTGAATGATTTTTTTCATTTCTTACTTCACGGAAGTAAGTTACAAATTTCATTAAAACCATTTTTATATGTGCATGGAATTTCCAGACATTAATAAATATTTAAGTATTTTAAAATAAAAGTGTTTTTTATAAGTGTTTTTATATCTTGAATTGTAATAATCATTCTCTAATGAAGACATTTCCCATACAATTAAGTCTCCAACTTGGGCAGCATTTTCTAAAATATCACTCACTTTTATAGGAAATACAGAAAGGTTGTGTATTTTTTAGCAATTGAATAACTGTATATTTTGTAAGTAAGAATGAGAATGACTTCATGAATGAAGTAGCCAATTTGGATTAGAGAAAAAAAAAAATTGTAAGAAATGAAACTCTTTAAAACTTAAATTTATTTGGCAAGATATCTTTCACTATTCGGCGAGATTTTACCAATATTCGGCCAGGTATCTCTAAATATTCGGCTACAGGTATTCGGCCGAAGTATTCGGTCAACAAGCCTTCAATATTCGGCCAACCGAATATTCGGCAAAAGGGCCGAGTACCGAATAGTGGCCGAATATTCGTCCCATCCCTAAATGTAGCTATACTCAAACTTTATACATATATTTTTTAAATCTTCTTATAATTTTAGCAATGATTTGTTGTAATATCACACCAATTAATATATTAATTGTAATCTTTAAAAATTTCTGTAAAAAAGCGACACACTCTGTAAATTTACACTAGTTCTCGGTTAAATACATTCAACTGTTTCTTGGTCATTATTTTACACACATTTCCCTTATATTATATTTAATAGATCAATTTCAACTGACATCAAATGCTAGCAACCACTTTAGCAACTAGCTGTGTTTTTTGTTTTCCCCTCAAATTTGGCCGATTGTGATTGGTTGGCTCAAAATTCAGGCTACAAATTGTTAATTATGATTGGTTAAATAAAACTTGGGGGGGGGGGGGGGGTAACCTAATCTATTCTCTGTGCAGATTTCCATGTCTTTATTTAAAGATTTGAGAACAGCCTTAAAAGTAAATTGCATAGTTTTATTTTAGAATTTTTACTATCGTTACAATACCATTATTATTATTATTCCATTGGTAACTGCATTATAAAAATATATTAATCTTCTAAAAGCCTATTATATAAAATGAATAAAATAATGAAAATGTAAAAAAAGCACTTTTAAATATTAAATTAGATTTTTCTGTTTATTTTTCTTTTATTTCTTGTCTAAAAATTCTTTTAAAAAGTAGCGCATTAAAAAATAAATAATGTGCAACAATTTAGAAAATTTCTCTACAACATTAAAAAATCCATTAAATTATTTTATTTATTACTTGAACTAGTTAAAAAATTAAAACCGATTAAAAACAAAATAATAGGTATTATGTATCAGCCTAAAATAAATTTAAACAAACCATTTGCAAATTCACAATTGCCCAGGGAAACCCGGGCATCTCCCCCCCCTCCCCCCCCCCCCCCCCCCCCGTTATGCGTATGGTAATTATCGCCACATGATTACACGGAAATGAAATATTCAGCTTTTCAAATGTTAGAAAATTTATATATTAGAGGATTCTAAAACACCTTTTTTTTTTCTCCTCCTGAAAAATGGCTGTTTTCATACAGGATAGATTTGACATGATGCCGATGATTTCTGTTTCTGTAGAATAAATTATTATGGATAAATTATTCTGTAGAATAAATTATCCATGGAATTGAGTGGCGTAACTATCGCGGATAATTCACAAAATTTTGAAAAAAGGGAATAAATCAACACAAAGTTGTACTTGAACAATTTATACACATAATACGTAATATAAACATCCATTTGAACAATTTATACGCACAATGGGTAACATAAAGATACTTATTACTTGGAATAATAAAATTATTCATTACTACAAGCTTGTAGATTTATTTCTTTGAAAAATCCACCAGAAGTTTGATTTTTTGTATTGGCTCACTTTATTTGCAATTGAAGTTTTTTAATCACTATTTTATCACAAAGTGACGCATCATCCTCTTGCTCTAGATATTGGATAAGGCCTTCAACATGAGCTAAAGCTGCGTCATGGCTCATTTTCTTTTGTACCTTATCATGTTCTTCGTCACTCTCTTCCAAATTGATACCTAACGCTTCTTCTATAATTTGGTCACCAGTTGCATGCTCGAAACCTGGATCGTTTGCATCCCAATTAATCCACACTCAATAATATTATCTTCATCGACATTTTCATTACCTACAACAGATTTTACTAAATTCGCTCAATCATGATTGGAAACTTCTTCCTCTTCCTTTCAGATTGTACTAGAGATTTTTCTATACTTGGCAACATCTTCAGCCAGGACTTTATTAATGTGGATTTCTGTACCAACTCCCAAGCACTGTTTATATCATAAATGCTATCGAGAATTGTGTAATCTTTGAAAAAGCTTTTAAGATCATCTCCCTCTTCAATTCTTTTTGTCAGTAATTTCATTCTGTATTTTTTCTTAAGGATGTTCTTAACTGATCCACTCAACAAGCGAAAAACGTTTTGACACATTTACAAATTCATTTTTTAACGGAAAGTTATAAAATTTTAATGCCTGACTATGAAAGCGACTTCGAATTGAACTTATTTTTCCATTTTATGATAATTAAATTACTTATCGAGTTATAAGCTATTTCGATGACGCAATCACCCGTTTTTCTCCTCTTTTTCGACCATTTTTTCTGCTTTCGCCGGGAAATAGGCTCAAAAGTGTCAACTTTGAAGGCTTGTTATGAAACATCTATTGTGTTTTTTTAAAAAACAAAAGAATGAGTGCAATTAGACAGTTTCTGAATAACAACACCTGCTATTTTCATGCATTTCCGAACAAAAATAAATTAATGCATGTGTCACAAAGTTGCCCTTTTTGATTTAAGAACACCCTTAATTGAAGTGATTACGCCCTGGACCATAGGCTGGATAAGAGCTGTAACATTGGAAAGCAAAAATATTTGCATCTTCCGATTTCAATTATAGTTCGCCAGGGTGAGATGGGGCGTTCTCAATTAGCAACACAGCTTTCTAGGGTAAATTTTGTGACGCCAAATGCTTCGTAACTTCCACGTTTTCAAATGGAATTATATATTCAGTAAAAAGGGTCGAAAACTTATCCTATTTTGCAGAAATAAATTTCTTCTCCAGGATAAGAAAAATAAAAATAAATAAATAAAGAAGGAAAAAAAAATTTGAGTCGCGGATAATCGAGAGTTTACTATAATTTAATTACCACCATTTCAAAAATTAGAAATGTCACTAAATTTTCAGGAATAAATTACCTATATAATTTTAAGTGATTTTTATCATATGAGAAAAACGTTTTTATCCTGTTTGAGTAATTACTTTTCTTTTGGTTCAAAACACCACCCATTTTGACACTATTTTCTGAAAAGTCCATTGTGTTTGTGAAAAAAAAAAAAAAATAGAAAGATGAGTGCGATTAGATAGTTTCTGAACAACAACAATTGCTAGTTTCATGCATTTCGGAACAAAATTAAACTAAAACTTACATTATAAAGTTGCCCTTTTTGATTTAAGAACAGCCTTAAGATGATTCTCAAATCTGCTGATCAACAATGCAAAACTTTCTGACACATTTTTAAATGTATAAGCACAAATTTGGCAGACCTCACAATTGAAGTGATTTTGAATCAAAATGAGTTTACTTTTTTTTTTTTTTAGTTTTTAGATTTTTTAATAAGATAACCTGCCAATTTCATACATTTGCAACCAATAATGAATTCAGAAAGTAGACTGTTTGGACTTAGGAACAAACAGCCTAAACCTGACAACATCCATTATCACTTCCAGATGACATCTTTAAAAGGACCCCTATGATTAGATTTTAAATGAATATGTACCTTGGAGCTTTTATTGGGATCTAGAAGAGTTTACTAAATTATGGAAAAAAAACCTCATATCTTTCCTTTTTTTTGATTCGATACTATGAAATAAACTTTCAAAGTTTTATATCTCCTTCAAACAAGAAAAGATTTAAGGGTGTTCTCATCTGCTCCACTCAACAAGCATAAAATGTTTTGATACATTTACAAATTCATTTTTTAACAAAAAGTTATAAAATTGGAATACTTGACTATGGAAGCGATTTCGAGTCGAACTTATTTTTCCATTTTATGATAATTAAATTACCTATCCAGTTCTAAGCTATTTCGATGACGTAATCACCCGTTTTTCTCCTGCTTTTTGACTGGTTTTTCTGCTTTCGTCGGGAAATGTGCTCAAAAGTGTCAACTTTGAAGGCTCTTTATGAAAAATCTATTGTATTTTTTAAAAAACAAAAGAATGAGTGCCATTAGACAGTTTCTGAATAGCAACACCTGCTATTTTCATGCATTTCTGAACAAAAATAAATTAAAGCATGTGTCACAAAGTTACCCTTTTTGATTTAAGAACACCCTTAAGTTAGTCATTTTTTTGGTGGGGGCGGGAATAAAATGTCAAAAAAGTAGTAGGACTCATTTTTAAAAATTGACATTTGTAGGCTGTGCTTGAATATATATATATTTTTTTCCTGCAATCCAATCTTGAATTTATTTGTCATCCAATAGGTGACATGTCCTATTTGATAAAATTTGTTCTTAACCCTGACATGCCCCTGTTAAAGGTGTTCTCAACTGCTACGCCCAACAAACGCAAAATGTTTTGACACATTTACGAATTCCTTTTTTAATGGAAAGATATAAAATTGGAAAGCCTGACTATGGAATTTCGAATCGAACTTAATATTCCATTTTATGAGTTAGTTTAGTTTCTTATCGAGTTATAAGCTGTTTTGATCACATGATCATCCGTTTTTCGCCTGTTTTTTGGCCGGTTTTTCTGCTTTCATCGGGAATTGTGCTCAGAAACATTTAATTTGAAGGCTTGTTATGAAAGATCTATTGCATTAAAAAAAAAAAAAAAAACCCAGAAAATTTAGTGTAATTAGACAATTTCTGAATAACAACACCTGGTAGTTTCATGCATTTCCGAACAAAAATAAATTAAAACTTATGTCACAAAGTTGCCCTCTTTGATTTAAGGGTGCATTTCGATTTAAACTGCCTATTTTCTGATTTATTTTTGAATTAATTTTTGCTCTCAACTACACCAAACTTTCGAAATCTCTTATTTGGAAAGTACACAAGGTGCCGTAATTGTCGATTCTTTGATAAATGCAGATAATATTGCAGAAAAAGCAATCAAAAACGGCATTTCGAACCGATTTTTCCCTAGCGGGAGATTTGGGAACGAAAAAAAGGGTCATACCGATAAGGTAATTGTTTATAACTCAAATTCTAATGAATTGAGTGTAAAAAGACATCACACGGCACCTCATATGTCCCTTCAAGAATCCCGTCAGCAAGTTTTATGTTTCTACTTTTAAAAATGTGTCTGAAATTGTATCGGAAAATTTCGAGCTGTTGAAGGTGGAAAAGCGTTTTTTCGAATACACCCTTAAGAGCACCTTTAACACATTCACTGAGCTTCAGGTTTTACTGTAATGCAAGCAATATTTAAAATAACATAATTGTATCAATTTAAATATTTTTAATACATTGAACAGTAATTAAAGCTTTCAAGGATAACATTTATATTAGCTTCAAAGCTTTTTTTTTATATATATATAATTTTCAAAGAATCGTCTTTTTTAAGTATTTAAAATAAAATGCAGAGAAAACAACATTGCAATTTTGCCCTTTTGAAAGACTGTCAGAGGATTAATTACTTATTTTTTTACCAAGAACAATACAGTACAAACTATGCATTTTTTTAAAGAAATTATAAGTTTACAAAAAGAGAACAGATTACTTTGGAATGACAACCAGGAAATTTAAGAAGCGTTTGTCAGAACACATTGCAGATATCAGACTTAATCGATGCAATACCGCTCTCTCTAAACTGTACCAGGAACAAGAAGTTATAATAGATTTCAAAAAAGCTAAATTACTAAAGAAAATATCAAATTACCAGAAGATTAAAATCATGGAATCAATTGAAATTTTATGTTGAGCTAACAATACTTGTAACGATACTTTATCGTACAATATTCCAAGAATATGGTACAATCTGCTCAAAATAACTCGAAACCCCCTTTCTATCGAATTTGGAACATTCCGACTTCTCCCCCCCTTTTTTACATTGTCTTTGGATCAGTCCACTTCGTATAAAAGAACTCAGCCTTCGACTTTTACTCTTTTGTTGTTTTAACCCTGATGATGAGCATGACATGCTCGAAAGTACTAGGTTTTATTAATAAAAGACACCTTTAAGTAATCTGAGTATTTTATTTTGGTTTTATTATAAGTTTACTTATGGTTACTAAAGGGTTAAATAAAGATTGCAGCTGTACTTCCACAGGTTTGGCTGTATATATACATATATATTATTTTAAGATCTATTTAATACAAAGTGTTCCAAACCAGCTAGACTTTTTAAATTGAAATTCAAAATAAGATTATGTTGGTGAAATAGTCTACCATTCATTTTCAAAAAGCGCACTTTTTAAATTCTTACACAATCTCATAAGTCATATTTAGAAGACTCTTCTCCATGCTGTGACAAATAGAATAGTAAAAATTCCATTCTTTCATAATTAAAACTCAACAAGCTATAATACTTAGAATTTTTTGAAATTTTGCAGCAGCTTTCCAGCACTTAAAACAGACAGATTGTTTTTTAGAGCCTGAAAGTCCAAACTTTCATAAAATTATAACTCTGAGTTTTGGTGAGAGAAGTATGGAATTTTTCTGTTGTACATACCAGAGCATGGAGAAAATGTTTGTAGATATAAAGTTATGAAATCTATAAATTGTATAAAACTTTAAAAGCATAATTTCTTAAAAATTAATGGCAATGTAAATTCATGAACTACACCATTCCACATTTTTTAAACACTTTTGCAAATTAATTACATTTGTAGTTCCAACACTTCTATCTTTTTGTGACATTCTGTATATTTTTGTGTTTATAATAAGAGCATTTCATATTTCAGTAAAAACAAATAAAAATTTTTATCAAATATTTTATTAACATCATACAAGCATGACTTAGCTCACACCTCATAACAAATAGCCAATTGCACATCTGCTCTCTCTATAAACAATCAACAGGATGCTATTGACAATAATTTACAAAAATCGTTTTTGTACAAGTCACAAATTATATAATAAAATTTTCTAGGTCCGAAAATTTTGAATGAGATAAGTAGAAAATTGCTGACCAATATTCTCTCAAAATATAGCATTTAGCACCAAAATTTGTAATTTATCGAATTGACGATCACACAATACTTTTTAAATAGGTAAATGCTTAATTTAAATAAATAGAATACTTTTGGTAATATACCCAATTTAAGGGGAAAAAATCATTTTAACATTAAAAAAGTAACATGTTGATCAAGCATGTTGGCTCAAAGACTGTACAAAAAATTTAAGAAATGACACTTTTATATACAAACAGTTTTAACAACCATAAACACATTTAAAAGTATTCTGTGGACAGCAAATATCAACACAGAATGATTGTGCAAGCAATCCGATTCCAATGCTATAAATTAAAACTATAAAAATAGCGGCTTTTAAAAAGCTATTCAAAAATATATTTAGAGCAAGACACTGGATTAACCACTATTTTTTTTTCAATAAATAATCTATAATTTTGCAAAATGCATACCCCAAGTACTATAAATAATTTTTAACAAACAAATAAGCAAATATACACAAAAAAATACTTGGGTATTTCCCTGTTATAAGAGCCTCAGCACTTAAAAAAAGAAAAAAAAATCTTGGCACTATTTGGAAAAGAAGAAAGTCAGAAGGAAGTCTTAAAAAATAAATATTTGTTGCTAGAAAATATAAATATGTACTATAGCAATCTTATTACTAACTATTACTACTTGGTTATTCCGTCGACCAATTCTGCCAAATCATACAAATTGCCAATCTGTTCACCAAAATATACAAATTGACAGAATTTTTGTTTTAAATAACAAAAGAAGAAATAAATTAATAAAAATACAAATAAAATGTTGAATTAATAATCACTTTGTGACATAACAAATATGTGTAACATGTTTCATTTCAAGTGAATGTAACATTTCTGATCAACCATTATTTGCATTAAATAAGTTTTTTGGTAGATGGGATAATCAAGTAGTACCTTATTATGTTTATCTATACATGCATTTTTTTAAAATGTTTTTCATTACATGTACAGTAAAGCACTGATCATAGGTCTTTCAGGGAAGTGTTTTAAAACAACATGTAACTGATAAAAATGTACGATCAAAATTGTATTTATTTACCTGAGAACCAAAATGTTTGACTTACAGATTTTAATTAAATTACAATGTTAAGCTACATCTGACAAGCTGATTTATTTTAAGATTGAAGCAAAGCACCAGATATGGATTTAAGTCCTGAAAATTTTCTCTCTAATATTATAAGAACAAAAGTCCTTCCGGCAATGCCGGGAGGAAGAGGTAGCTTTCATATACTTATTTATTTATTTATTTATTTTAAGGTAAGTTACATTGTTCAAAAATACTAAGCTGAAATTAGTGGAAAAAATCTTATAAAATTAGTGATTTTATAAGATTGAATACTAGTTTTTGTCAAGACTGAATATTAATAGAAATTTTTAGAAATTAGTCATCTTTTATTCAACCTGGTTTTATTTTAAGCGATTTAGAGAGTCACCAAATTCCACGATATCATAAAGTGTATGCCATTTTAAAGCAACATTGTGGATCGTTCAGATCAGACCGTTTCAAAATGTCAGCCATAAGCAAAATTCAAAGTGCTATAACTCAATCATTTTTTAAGGTATAGACAAAATAAAAAGTGTTCTGGAATCGTTGTTTTAAGTTCTAACACGTAAAAGAAAAATATTTTTCAACTTTTAATTTTTTCGCATTTAATTTTAAATTTTTAAAAAATTTAAAATGGCCACCATTTTGAAACAAAATGGTGGATGATGCTGGCCAACGAACTCGGTCGAGACATTTGTATGTACTATGTACATAACAAGTTTCATTGAAATCGGTTCATAAATACGCGAGTTATCACATGACAAAAATCAGATCGTTTCAAAATGTCAGACATAAGAAAAATTCAAAGTGCTATAACTCAATCATTTTGTAAGATATAGACAAAATAAAAAGTGTTCTGGAATCGTTGTTTTAAGTTCTAACGCGTAAAAGAAAAATATTTTTCAATTTTTGATTTTTTCGGATTTAATTTTAAATTTAAAATTTTTAAAAAATTTTAAAATGGCCACCATTTTGAAACAAAATGGCGGATGATGCTGGCCAACGAACTCGGTCGAGACATTTGTATGTACTATGTACATACCAAGTTTCATTGAAATCGGTTCATAAATACGCGTGTTATCACGTGACAAAAATCAGATCGTTTCAAAATGTCAGCCATAAGAAAAATTCAAAGTGCTATAACTCAATCATTTTTTTAAATATAGACAAAATAAAAACTGTTCTGGAATCTTTGTTTTAAGTTCTAACACGTAAAAGAAAAATGTTTTTCAAATTTTGATTTTTTCGCATTTAATTTAAAATTTTTAAATTTTTAAAAATTTTAAAATGGCCACCATTTTGAAACAAAATGGCGGATGATGCTGGCCAACGAACTCGGTCGAGACATTTGTATGTACTATGTACATACCAAGTTTCATTGAAATCGGTTCATAAATACCCGTGTTATCACGTGACAAAAATCAGATCATTTCAAAATGTCAGCCATAAGAAAAACTCAAAGTGCTATAACTCAATCATTTTTTAAGATATAGACAAAATAAAAAGTGTTCTGGAATCTTTGTTTTAAGTTCTAATACGTAAAAGAAAAATATTTTTCAACTTTTAATTTTTTCGCATTTAATTTTAAATTTTAAATTTTTTAAAAAATTTAAAATGGCCGCCATTTTGAAACAAAACGGCGGATGATGCTGACCAACGAACTCGGTCGAGACATTTGTATGTACTATGTACATACCAAGTTTCATTCAAATCGGTTTATAAATACGTTAGTTATCGCATGACAAAAATCAGATATATATATATATATATATATGGTTATATATATATATATATATATATATGTCAACATTTGAACGGAGGGTGGTTTTGGGGTCTGGGGGTCATGATCGGTGAAAATATACCAAAATTTTCCGGAAGTGCTTTCCTCCGGACGGCTGCAATAGGTAGCTTTTTACTTTTTGTAATGAAAGCTACCTAAAACAGTTTCTGAGCATGTCAGTGTGAATGCAGCCCTACCTACTATTAATTCTTTTTGCTCCTCCAACCCCCATAGGTTCCTAGAACTTGAAATAATCTTTGTAACAGTCATAAAGTTCTTTTTCTTTAATTTCCTTCCAAATATAGCAAGCAGAAAGAAAAAAAAATGACAATGAGGAAAAAAAAAAAAAAAAAAAAAAAAAAAAAAAAAAAAAAAATGAGAAAATTGGTTATGGCATGAAAGAAATAATGCATAACTAATGTTATATGTCATATAAAACTAAACATTACAACATTAAAATGCATAGGGATGAATTGGAACTGCACTGAAACGTCATAAATGTAAAAAAACATATAAATAAGAAACACATAATTGGTGCTTTACTGTTTAAGATAAATCGCTTCTGTTATAATAACAGATAAATAACATTTATACATTGAATAAATTGCATAAATATTGAAAGAAAAATGCTTATATGAACAAAACAGTAAGTGGGTTGCTAAAAATTAAGTAGGAAAAATTTAACTCACGAGTTAAGGCTATTTTCTCTGTTTCACCAAAGCTCTTATAACAGGGAAGTACCGATACTACTAATTCTTCTAGCTTTTTTTTTTTTCTCTCCCCAGCTTAAAACAAGAAGGCATAAGCACTTGTCCCTCTAAAAAATAGTCAATAAAAAGTTCTGGACATATATACCATCACTTATTGAAAGCAGCATTTCAACGCTGGCTTTCTAATCACAGATGGCATAACAAGTAGCAGGAAAATCAACTTTGAATAACACAACACGATCGCACATCAGGTAAAGTCGTCAACATGAATAGTTATTCCAACTTCCGATTTCTTTGCATGCCTGGGAAGTTCTCTGTCACTACCACCAAGCATCCATTCACTGCACCTGGATGGACTCTTGTCTTCTTGGCGTCTACAGAAACAGAAGTAGAATTACAAAGACTCAAAACTTAATTGGAGAAAAAAAACAAACATGCACAATCTAACAAGAGAGTCAACTCAAGGTTTTACAGGGCTCCCAGCAAAACATGACAGATAAATTCCCTGATTTTCTATGACGAAATCTCAAAAAATTTCTTTAACTAAACGAGACTACAATGAAATTTGTGACTTATTTTCACAATCCTTATCAAAACTAATGTTTTTTCTGCAATTATTCTTCAAATTTCTAGTTTTTTCCCCCTTCTTGCAATTGTTTAATGAATTTTGAGATTTTTTTCCCCGAGGCTATGATGACTTTCGTGTCATTTCTCATTTTTTTTCCCAAGATTTTTCCATGACTTTTTAGAAAATATTTGCAAATTCCCCGACTTTTCCTATATATTTTCAAATTTCCATGACTTTCCATGATGCTGGGAAGCCTGTTTTATAAACATCATGATTAATCCAACAAAGTCTCAACACTAAGGTTTATAAATATCACGGCATTTTAAAAAATATCAAAACTATCCTATATTTTGATATATGTCTGATATTTTTTCTATATTTATCTGATATTTTGTAAATAGTCATCTTGATGATTATAAACATGTCTAGGCTTAATGTAATTAGGATGAGCGAAGCGAATCCTCTACTAGGCCACTCAAATTACAATTTGTCGTACACTTTACAAAAAAACTATTCAATATTTTGACTTCAAATTAAACACAAAAATAAAATATGATCTGTAAATTTGCACAATATAATTTTTTTTTACAGTAAAACATAAAAAAAATATTATTTTAATTAATTTATTTTACATGCATTTCCAATACAGACGCATTTTAGCAAATAAACAAAAAATGAAACACGTATATTTTCAGAAAAAAAATATATAAATCATGGAGTAAGTGATTATAGATAGAATCACGATTAATTTAATAAATAAAATATGTTTTCATTATTCAGCAAAATCGTTTGCACAAATGACACTTAAACATTTAAAAAAAATTGTATTATGGATTTTTTTTTTTTTTTTTTTTTTGTAAAGTGGCAACAAAAGAATTGTAAACAAATAAAATGAATTGTTAAATTTGTTATATAAATGAAAAATTAAAAGAATTGCGTGAACTTGTTGCCTTAATTCAAGCTCTTTATAAATGTACTAAAGGAAAAGTTGGCCGATTCAGAAATGACAAGTGGACTTCAAACATTTCTTACTTTATCACTTACTTAATGTTACGTTCTTATTTGTGGACCGAAAAAGGTTTAGTGAACGGGACTTTAGACTTTGTTGCACGTATTAATGAAAATCACAAGCCACCAGACTAGATACCGCGAATAATCATGGATAAATTTGAATACTACAATAATTTAACTTAAAAGAATTGGTGCGTACCAATTCCCCCAATACAGTAGACTCCCTCAAATCCGCACAGCTTGGGACCAGAGATTTTGCGGATTTTAGAATTTTGCGGATTTCTGGTCATTGCTTTGTTTACATTTTTTAAACAGTAATTTGAATGCAATTAATAATCCAATTGAAATTATAATGTATGCTTACAATATAATAAAATATTATAGTAAGTTATAAACTAAAATAATAAAAAATTAGATCATTTTTAAAATGATTAAAATATTAAAAACAAAGGTCTAATTAATAATGTATGATTAAGTGTTCATTATACAGATGAAATGTATTTTGAATAAATTATTCAATGAAACTTGCCTCATAAATAATGTACAATACTAATTCAGATCAAAATAATAAAGTAAGGAGGTTTTATTCCAGGTTTAGCCACACTTAATGAGAAAAAAAAAAAAAGCTTGATTAAGACATATATATTTGGTAAGATTGTGATTATCATTGATAACAGGAATATCTTGAATTTTTTCAGAAATAAATTTATTTTTCCTTCAAGAGAAAACATTAAGACAGTAATAGTAACAAAAATTACAAATTAAAATATATTTGGAATTGATATAAAACAAAAAAAGTAAAATTTTGTCCTTATATCTGAACTGAATGCTTCATTATTTACATCCGTAAATTATGTGCGGACTTTAGGTTTGCGGATTTGAGGGAGTCTACTGTAATTGAATTCTGGAAATATGGAAGCATAAATTGCTCAAGGAAAGAATTTCTTCTGCAGTTAGCTTTTGCTGTTACAATTCATAAATCCCAAGGTTTAACATTAGATGAAGCAGTTGTAGATATTGAGGATATATAGGCACCAGTTGGCTTAAAAATGTACGTAACGTTGTCAAGAGTGAAAATCCTTCAAAATTAAGCATTCAATAGAAATCTTCCTTGTGAAAAATTCTTTAATATCAAAAATTCTCATGCACTAACATGTATAAAAACGAAGAAATTAGACTAAAAAGTTTTACAGTTAAAAATTCATAGTATCAACGAGAGCAGATTTCAAATGTTTTTCCAGAAAATAGGATTTTGAAGAAGTAACTTTCTTCAAATATATTATTCTAAAATAGCTATCAAAGATTATTTGATGTTAATTACAAAGATTGGAAACATGCATATTTCAAACAACTTTAAAAAACACCAGTGGCTACTAGAAATTGTAAAAAAAATCTTTAAAAGAATTTTTAGTTGAAAATTTAAAAATATTTTGTAAAAGTTTGCTTCGAAAATATTTTTTTATGCCAGTCTTACATCATAAATAGAAAATTCCTAGGAAATTGATAGTTATTTGGCTGAACTTACATTTGTAGAATTAAAATGCGCCAAAACATAAAATAATGTTTTTGTTTAATAAAGATGCAAAAATAATATTAAAAAATATTGTTACTTTCAAATATATGCTTTATAAAAAATGCTTCGCGAATCCAAACAAAGCATGGCTTTTGCTAGTTTAGAAACTAAAGAAACATGCACTTAACATGAAACCTGAACAAAACAATATTCTAGATCAAAAAGATAAATAAATTCTAGATAAATCAGAAGTGGTCAACTTGTTGTCATAGGATCAATAGTTATCTGCATAAATTTTGGTGATCCATAGAAAAATCTGAATTTTACTTATATTTTTTTACATTTTACTGAAATAATATTAGTAAAATACTCTAATGAAATAAAGATTTCCAAGTTCTTAAACTTAAAAACGTTTAAATTATTGAAGTATATGTTAAAAGATGATGTAATTAAAATTGACTTCAGTAGTTTTCCTATATTAATTGCATACATAATTTCAAAAGAAAAAAAAAGAGCTTTTAGGCATCTAAATGCATTCAAATCAGATATTCATCAATCAAAATGCATATTTCAATTAGAATAATAACACAGTCTGTAGTTGAAAACAAAGAATAAAAGACAGATGGTAGAGATGTCACTATCATAAACCAGATCAGCACTACAACAGTAACTTTCAAAAACATTTACAAAAAGTTTTAGCAACACTTAATATTTGACAATAAATGTATTATCATAATATAAAATAAGTAGTTAGGTGTGCCAATTCCAAAACTTTCTTCTAGTACATATATCTTAATACTTCAAAAAAAAAAAAAAAAAAAAAAAATAATAATAATAATTACAATCATAATACAACAATATTTTATTATTAATTCAATAAAATATCACCTTTGATTTTCATCTTAAATATCTGCTAAAATTAACTAATCTAATTAAAAGTTAATTAATCTCAACCAGGATATTTATTAAAATCAATTGGTTTTTGTTATTTTGTTGTACACCATCCACTTAGCGAATAGCCAGCTTAGAAGGATGTGAATTTCCTGCCACTGCAAGAGCCTCCAATGTACATTACAACTATGAAAAATCAAGATAACCATACAAAAAATTGCTACTACTGTGCCCGCTTAAAGCTGAATATTTCAAAATTCAAGGAGGACTTGTTTTTTCATAGGCACAAACATACACAAAAAATTTGGTTTTATTCAATGCATAACTTCATACACTTTGATGTACAATAAATCAAAAGGCAAAAAATTCTGCCGGAAGGGGGGGGGGGGGCACTATTACAGTGCTCCTTTCCAGCAGAATATTTCAAAATTATAAGAGAACCTGCTGGCTATAGTCAAAAATTTACACACAAGAAATTAGGCTCAGTTCTAAGAATAACTTCATACACCTTTCGATGGTGCAATGGAGATACACACACAGACAGACATTTTGTATAAATATGTTTTTTGATATCTTTGATCTCTAAAACATGTAAATCTGTTGAAAATAATTTTGATTATGTTATTTTCTTCTATTGAATATAAAAAAATTACTTTTATGAAATATTCTATATATTTGAAGATCTAGGCAAATCATGATAAAAAATATTTTTTTTTTAAATATTATTTTGTTCAATGTTAAGATTTTAGATTTATGACTATTTTATTTATAATTTTTTAATTAAAATAAGCATAAATCTTTTTTAATATATTGAATGTTTAATTCGTAATCCAATTTTGAATTATACAAATGTTATGAGCTTCGTAGCTATCACAAGTAGATTTTACACTATTAGTAATTAACTTACTTTATTCTTTTGTTTTCAGCTGCTATTCTCAAAATTTCTTGACCTTCAATGTCTTCAGCTGTCAAGAAATCATCTGTGTCATCAGGATCTGTCAGGCGATCCTAAAATTTAAACAAATAACATACCCTTGTATATTATTAGGGTTTTGGTCATCAGACATTCATAATATCTTTTGAAAACAATTTGATTTGAACATTTTTAATTTGATAAAATAAATTACAGTCGTCCCCGCTTAATTGGGTAACGAATAATAGAATACAGTAGACTCCCTCAAACTCACAAACCTAAAATCCACAACTCTCTAAAATCCACACATAATTTACAGATGTAAACAATGAAACATTCAGTTCAGATGTAGGGACAAAATTTGATTTTTTTAGTTTTTATATCAATTCCATATATATTTTAATTTGTAATTTTCATTAATATAACTGAATTCATGTGTTTTCATGAAGGAGGAATAAATTTATTTTGGAAAAAATTAAGATATTGCTGAAGTCAGTGGTAATCACAATCTTTTTACCAAATACATTTATGTACTTAAAAAACTTTTTTGGTTATTAAGTCTGGCTAAACTTAAAATAAAACTTCCTTATTTTATGATTTTGATGTGAATTAATAATGTATTTTTATAAAGCAAGTTTCACATGAAAAATACATCTTATTTTTATAATAAATATTTAATCATACATTACTGATTATTAACTTCACCTTTACTTTTAATGTTTTAATCATGTTAAATATTATTTAATTTTTTATTATTTTAGTTTATGACTTATTTTAATGTTTTATGATACTGTAAGCCTTTATAATAGTTTCGATTTCATTGTTAATTACATTCAAGTTACTGTTTAAAAAATGTAAAAAAAGCAATGACCAGACATCCACAAAATTCTAAAATCCGCAAAACCTCTGGTCCCAAGCTGTGCGGATTTGAGGGAGTCTACTGTACCCCACTCATACGAATACAATCCTCTAGAACCAAAATTAGTCCTTTAGGAATAATGTTAAATTTCTCCACTTTATTGAATATTTTTTACTTGCCATTCCTGGTTATTCAATTAAAGTCTGAACATTCTTTCTTACTGAAAAATATTCATAACTTTAAGGCTGTATTCCGATCCAAACTGCCTTTTTTCAGATTTATTTTTCAGATTCATTTTTGCTCTCAAATGCACCAAACTTTCGAATTCTCTTATTTAAAAACTATACAAAGTGCCGTGATTATCAATTCCTTGATAAATGCAGAAAATTTTGCAAAAAAATGCTGTCAAAAACAGCATTTTGGACCAAATTTTCTGAAGCGGGAGGTCTGCGAATGAAAAAAAGGGTCATGCTGAGAAAATAACTGCTTATAAATCAAATTCTAATTAAATCAGCGGAAAATTACTTCACACGGCACCTTCTACATCACTTCAAAAATCCCCTCACCAAGTTTCAGGCTTCTACTTTTAAAAATGTGTCCAAAATTGTATCTGAAAATTTCGAACTGTTGAAGGTGGAAAATCATTTTTTCGAATACACCCTTAAAATGTTGGATTTCCTTTTTAAAAATAGAATTATTGTTTTCCTACAAAAATACGTGTTTATTTTGCTCCTCTTCTTGGCATACTTTGCATAAAGGCATGGTGGTCCCTTTTTTGCCCCCTGGAACTGAAAATCATCACTTTCCCTCTGACACTAAGGTATTGCAATAGATTTCTGAGAACTGATTATAAAAGAGGTGACTTACTCGAACTCTGAACAGGTTTAGTTCGAACTTCATGTCTGTGAATGGTTCTGTGGACATATGTTCACATTTTGGGAAGCTATTCTTTCTTTAATAATTGACCAGAAAGTAAGATGGATGCAAAATGAAAGGATTTCAGTTTATGCAATAGAATAAAAGTGTTAGATTCACTAAAAAGTAAAAAAATACAAACTGAAATTGCAAAAGAATTTCAAATTTCTCAAACGCAAGTTTTTAATATTAAAAGAAATGCTGAAAAGATTGAAGAAGAATGGAGGAGAAATGGAAATTTAAACAGAAAGAGAAAACGTAAATCGAATTTTGACAGTGTTGATGAGGCTGTACTGGAGTAGTTTTCTAACAAAAGAGCAAAAGGTGCAATGATCAATGGGCCTATGATAATGGAAAAAGCTAAACAAATAGCGAAGGCTGTTGAAAATGGAAAAAATTTCTATGCATCCAAAGTTTGGCTTTATAGGTGGCAACAAAGGAATAATTTAACTTTTAAAACTGGACATGGTGAAGCAGGATACAGATGATATTTCATGCGTTGACACATGGTGTAATAATTTGATGTACAGTAGACTCCCTCAAATCCACACAGCTTGGGACCAGAGGTTTTGCGGATTTTAGAATTTTGCAGATTTCTGGTCATTGCTTTGTTTACATTTTAAAAAAAAAGTAATTTGAATGTAATTAATAATGGAATCATAAGTATAATGAGTGCTTACAATATGTTAAAATATTAAAAAAAGTTATAAACTAAAATAATAAAAATTTAGATAATTTTTAAATATTAAAAGCAATATATATTTAAATATTAAAAGAAAAGGTCAAATTAATAATCAACAATGTACAATTAAATATTCATTATAAAGATGAAATGTGTTTTTCCTAAATTATTCAATGAAACTTGCCTCATAAAGGCACATTACTAATTCACATCAAGATCATAAATTAGTGAAGCATTATTTCAGGTTTAGCCAGACTTAATAACTAAAAAAGCTTGATTAATATATAAATATATTTGATAAGATTGTGATTACCAATAATATCAGCAATATCTTTATTTTTTCAGAAATAAATTATTCTTTCTTCATGAAAAATCATGAATTCAATAACCTTAACAAAAATTATAAATTAAAAAATATATGGAATTGATATAAAACTAAAAAAGTCAAATTTTGCACCTACATCTGAACTGAATGTTTTATTGTTTACATCCGTAAAATATGTGCGGATTTTAAAGAGTTGCAGATTTGAGGGAGTCTACTGTAATTCCTATGATGTAATTTGCCGATATTTCGAGGCTTGTGGAGGTACTACAATATACAAACTAGAAAAAGAACTACAGAAATGCTCTACATCTGTGAAAAAGCAGCCAGCTTAATTTCAGCTAAAGTAATATGTACATATATTTATTTATTTTTGTAATATTAAAAGTCCATAGGTATGTGTAACAATTGTCTTCTATGCCATCTGTTTTTGTCTTTTTTTGTTTTTAATGTTATTTCGCTCTTATTTTGTTACATATATGTTATTCTAACCACAGCACAATAGATTAATGTTATGTATATGTGTCCCCGGATATTCAAATATTCAGCTTGGCTTAATCGAATACAACTTGTCAGAATCATCAATATTGGTTTAAGCGGGGATGACTGTACTTCCTTTTATGATTATTTAAAAATTAAATTTGCTGGTGCCACCATCTATGTAACAATCTAATAATTATAAAGTAACAATTCGAATTTATTAATTAAAATATAAGCTGTTTTGAAAGAGATATTAAACAAAACCCTTAGTGCAATCTGCAATCACATTTACCCACTTATTTTTTAAGTCCACAGGAGAGTGATTACATTTTCAAAATGCAGAATCTTTTCCTTATTACATACCTGCCAACATGTCAATTTTGAAATCCTTACAATTTTCACGTGTATTCTTACATGCTTAAAAATGCATAGCATATACATATGCAATGCAAAAAGTAATTTTAATTTCTCAACAATATTTTCTATGCTACTTTTATATTTATTTTTCTACTTATATTTTGAAAAATAAAAACATGAGGGTACACAAGAAAATGTTTTTCCAATTTCATACTTTAGGAATGTGTTTTCAAAAAACTGTCCTGCATGATGATCTGTAATAGATAAGGCAGATTAAATTCACAGCAAATTTCCTGAAAGATTACAGCAGTTGAGGGGGTGGGAGGGAAAGTACATTTACTGGCATTAATTATGCATATTTTACTGGGTATCTTTGATAAAGTGCACATTTTTTTCAGCGATCCTCTCACAAAATTCACGATTTTTTAGGGATCTTTTGTTGAAATCAGCCTTTTTTCAGCGATCTTTTGACAAAATTATTTTTTTCCAGCAATTCTTTTACAAAATTTATTGTTTTCTGCAACCTTTTCACAACATCGGCGTTTTATCTGCGATCTTCAGACGAAATCCGCGATTTATCTGCGCTATTTTAGCAAAATTGGCGATTTATTAAGATTTTTTGTCGAAATCGGCGGATTTTCCACGATCTTTTGATGAAATCGGCGTTTTCCCGTGATTTTTTTTATGAAATTGGCGGGGTTTTTTTAAATTATCTGTTAATAAAATTTGCATTTTCGAGAGATTTTTTCTCGAAAACGGTGTTTTATTCCAGCGATCATTTGACAAAATTTACATTTTTACACGATCATTTCTCGAAAAGGGCATTTTATACCCGTGATCTTTTGATGAAATCGGCCTTTTTTCCGTGATCTTTTGACGAAATCGGCGTTTTTTTCAATGATCTTTTGACAAAACATTTTTAAGCGATCTTTTATAAAAAATAGCATTTTTCCCGTGATCTTTAGAAGACATTGCGTTTTTATCCGCAATCTTTAGACGAAATAGACGTTTTCCCGCGGTCTTCAGACGAAATCAGCGTTTTATTTCTGATATTTTGGTGAAATAGCCACTTTTTCTGCGATCCGCACAGGAAATTCACGCTTTTCAGCGTTTTTTTGACAAAGTTCGTTGGTAAAAACATTGACAAAATCGTCGTTTTTCCACGAAATATTGACGAAATGTGCGCTTTTTCGGCGATCCTTTCACGAAATTTGCATTTCTCCGCGATTGTTTTTTACGTGCGCAAAACCGTACAATCGTACTGTTTATCCGTACAACCGTACACTTAGAGCAAAATCCGTACATTGTACGGACAAACCGTACAAGTTGGCAACTATGTTATTATTTACTTGAAAAACCCAGTATTCTAGGACAAAGAATTTTATGAAGGATCCTATTTCAAGATGAGAAAATTTAATCTTTTAGATAAAGCCGTTTAAAAGAGTTAAAGTCTTTCTAAACAGATCTCTAGAGATGCACAATTTTCATATGAATAATTTTTAGGAGTCTGAAAACAACTATAATACAATACAATAAATGAATAAATTCCAAAAGAACAACAATCATTCAAGCTATCAATAAGAAGTAATGAAAGATTTCATAAATTATTTCTTACAACTCTATTTTCTATTCCATTAAAAATAAAAGTTTATATTAATGATCATGCATATATTAAACTACATCAATATACAAATTTCAATGAAATCTTTGAAACTTACCTTAACACCAATTGTATCCCCATCTTTAAGAAAATAAGGAGCATGCCTAAGATTAGATTTACTAGTGCCCCACCGTTTCTTCTTGTTACCTTTTTTCTGTAAAGAAAAATTATAAATGCTAATCAAACACAAGTCAATTGCAATAGCTGTAAGTAGGCCAATCTTAGATACAATGTATGATAAGAAAGCAAAAGGTTATTTGTCTATGAACATTCTAACCATTATGAAGAAGTAATGGTCCACAACTATGAAATTTAGGAGAAAGATACTTCAAAGACTAATTGTAAGACATAGATATATATTAATTTTTATTATTATTTAATTTTAAAGGGAATTTTTTATTGGATTTTAAAACTCCTAATTATTTTTGACTGTATGAATTCAACTTTTCAACTTAGTGAAAATATGTCCAAGCTGAGACAGAAATCCTTTGCTTACATTACTAATGCATTACTGTTGTTCACAATCTTGATTTTTTAATTGTTGGATGCTGTCAGATATAAAACAAAAAATCCATGCATTAACAAAACTAAATCATTGACTATATATATATTTTTTTTATATGAAAAAACAGAAATAATATATAAATTCATGTATCATTATTATTAATGTATTTATTATTGTTGCTGAATTTATGTATTATTCCAGCCATTTATTTTTATTTAAGGCATTGTAAAATATTTAATTTATTTACAGCATATTAATTATAATCCTATAATTTTTTGAATATGTTTTAAGTTGCAAATTGTAAAATTAAAACAATTAAATATTAAGATAAAATTTTCCATTTGTCCACTGCTGTGTTTTAGCAATTTACAAATTATTTTTATTTAATCTTTTAGGCATTATTCAAATATCATAATTTCATATGGATTTTATATCAGATAAAGCAAAGCATGATTTGAACATATTATATTTCTTGACTGCAGCCAGAATTCCATACAATATGATGCTTCAAATATTTATTTAAGGTTTTTTTTTCATAGCAAAATCAAGCAAAAATTTATATTTTTAAAAATGAAATTGTTGCTTATAGTCTGATGCTTGAATATTTAATAAATTATCAAAACAACATTTTTTTTTTCTTTTTTTTTTTTTTTTGGGGGGGGGGGGGGGGAATGGAAAAAGGGAGATTATGTATTTAATGTTATTTTGGCAATTTTACTGTAGGTTAACATTTGTGAATCACGAAAATGTTCTTAGTTAAAGTTGTTTCATGGCATTTACTTTAATTTATGTTTTTACTGCTAATGTAATTTTTGTGTTTTATTATTCTTAAATTTCTTTTTATTTAAGAATTTACAGATGTTTACAATTTGAATTATTTCCATAAAATAAAATTTTTCTTTTCCATACTTGTTGTATGTAAAGTGAAATGTGATTCATTAAAAACATTGATCCATGACATTTACTGTATGTCTACTTTTAAGAAACATTCTTTTTAAAAATTTATACATAGATTGATAAAATAATCCCTGTCCCCATTTGTTGTAATTTATTACTAGCTGAGACTTGCATATTTTAATAAGTTCTATCTTTGAGAAAAAATGTATTTCCCTTCCTCCCCTCTTCCTAACACAGTTTTTATTAAGTGTCACAGACACAAAATTAGTAGAATGAAGCACTTTTCTGCTTTAAATTGCAGACATTTATATATTTAAAGAATCTGAGCATTTTCTTTAAAGCTATGAATAAAATATATTGAAAAAGAAAATAACCCTGTCTTGGTTGTTTATCTATTAAAGAAAGACTAGAATTTGAAAATTTCACTAGCCACACCGATTTTACAGTCAAATATGTCCTCTTTTTGGTTACAATAGCAAGTATAATATAGTTATTTTTTGTAATCTTTGTTTTCTTGTAAATGTAGTACTTTTTTCTACAATCTTAAATTTAAATATAACTGAACTACTAAACTTTTCTCTGGTTTATATATTGTTTTAATTTTATGCTAAATTTTGTTTTAAAAAGTTACAATTTTAAAGACTGTAATAAATTATTTTTACATTTTGCCTAGTTTTTTTACATATTGCTGGTTGATAAGAAAAATCTTTGGCTGGTAATTTTTTCTGAAAATTCCTCACCCCTGCCCATGAGGTTTAGGCACAAGGGAGAAAGCTTTTGTTACATGTCATCTCTATAATTTAATGCAATGATTTCAGGAGAAGAATTAGTCTTGTTATTTTTCTGCTCAATGTTTGCTAGAAGCAACAAAACTTCCGTGACCTTTTGATATTTTAAAGTTTTGAGAAATGTGGTTAGAATTTCTTCAAAGCTGTGAGCTGTAATTAAAATCAAATGGTTTTCTATCGACTGAGAAAAGCTGTGGTTCATTTTTTTCCCTTATAAATATAAGATGGATAAAGAAGTTTGAAGTTCAAAGTAATTAAATGGAGTCGGAGGCTTAACTTTGCAGGCTAGCAGTTAAGTTTGTTATAAGCAAGAATGCACAGTAATAAAATGGTGGTTGTTTCCGCGTGGTTATATAATGTATGTTGCATTTATAGTCAGCAAATTAGTTTTTCTAGAAGAGTCTTTTCAATATGTTATGTTACAGCTCATACATATCATACATTTCACAGTTGTCTTTCAATAAAAATAACTTCAAATAAACTTTTAAATATTTAAATTTTATCAATTATTATTTTTTTAATTTTAAAATTCATCCTTAAAATATTTATTAAATTTAATAAAGTTTGCCATTTGCTAATTTTTATTTAAAAACAATTCCATTTCATTAATCTAAAAAGATTATTGAAAATAATTCTACATAAAATAAAAAACTTAATTCTTACAAAATTTCCAGTTTCTCACTGTGTCATTTTCATTGCTCTATTTATAGAGATATTGACTCAACACGAATTCAGTTTAGCAACAACCAAAGGCAGAAATAATTATGTGTTTGATAATTCTCTATTGCCAGTTAATCACTATCATGGCGCCGCATCACAAAAAACACAAACTTATTCGCAACAAATACCACATAAAAAAAAGTTATGCTAGAATGTGGGTAAATCAAAATTAATCATTTATCTATGATTAACTTGTTGCATGAGAAGTATGGCTGGTCAAATTTTTTCTATCCGTTAAGAGCTGAAATGTCACAGCAATTTTTCATGTATATCTTCAAAATGATAAATCAAAGACAGCTGTTTTTAATTTTTATTTAGACAGAAAAAAAAAAAAAAAAAAAAAGTAGCAGAAGGTTAAATTTCTATTTTATAAGTAATTACAAAAAATAAATTATTTTAGAACATTCAGAAAAAATTGATAAAATAAAGAGTTACAGATACATTTTTCAATATTTCATGATGAATCTATTTTGTTAATATTTCTTTTCAGTTGGCTAATATTTTTATTTTTTATTCATCAAACTGTTAATATTGGTCAAAAGCCAGCTAGCACCCTAAGCATCAATATTATTGAAAGTTAATTACCTTATAGTGTAATTGAGGTGTGCTGCCATTTTTCTCAGTTAGAGATATATGTATAAGGATTCTCTAAGTCCTCTTTTATGAACTGCTTTAAGGCTGTTCTTAAATCAAAAAGGGCAACTTTGTGACACATGCATTAATTTATTTTTGTTCGGAAATGCATGAAAATAGCAGGTGTTGTTTTTCAGAAACTGTCTAATTGCACTCATTCTTTTGATTTTAAAAAAAACACAATAGATTTTTCATAACAAGCCTTCAAAAGTTGACACTTTTGAGCCTATTTCTCGACGAAAGCAGAAAAACCGGTCGAAAAGGGGGAGAAAAACGGGTGATTGCGTCATCGAAATAGCTTATAACTCGATAAGTAATTTAATTATCATAAAATGGAAAAATAAGTTCAATTTGAAATCGCTTTCATTGTCAGGCATTAAAATTTTACAACTTTCTGTAAAAAAATGAATTTGTAAATGTGTCAAAATGTTTTTCGCTTGTTGAGCAGATCAGTTAAGAACACCCTTAACTGAAACTTTGTTTAGAAAACTCTAAAAGTATCTAGTCATTTTAAGTGTTATATTTTTGTTTAATAAAGATTATTATTCCTCTCTCAGATATGCACATAAGCTTTTGATATATATTTTTACATTTATTTTTCAGCATAGTCTTCATGTGTTCATATCTTGTTGTGGTTCGATTGGATGAAAATTGTTTTTTCAAATTATGCTTTCACATAAAGCATTTTTTCAGGGTAAACTCTGCTAGCTTTTTTAGACACTGGACATAACTTATGTTCTGACTGGGACATCAGATATGAATTAAGTTTGATAAAAATTAATTTAGACTTTGCCAAAGCAAATAAATATATAAATGAAAACTTATGTATTTTTCCACTTTATGACTAAACCAAATAGAAAACTTTATTCACTTGACTAAAGACTATACTTGGAACAGATGCAGTACCTTCCTGCGAGACGCCATTTTGTTTCCCTATTATTTCTAACAAATTGCCATTATTATCATTATTTTGCAATAATTTTTTTGAGGAAACATAAAATATATATTTTTAGGCTTATGCATACTAAAAAATTTATTTTCACTTTACTTGAATGTTTTAGATAGTAAATGAATAAGTAAATCAAGCTATTTTTACTATTAAAAACTTGATCCTTCAATCTTTGAATTTCCAAAGTAAATTGTCTTGTTTAATTTCATATCATTTTTTGAAATGTATGATTCAATCATTAAATAACCATTTCAGGTGCATTTTGTAGTTTAGGTAAAAAAATAATGTATGAAAAGTAACAGGGAAACAAAATGGCGGCTCACGGGAAGATACTGCATCTAAGCCCTATACTTTTAATAACAGTCAGGCAAATACAGGATCATGTACAATGATATGTGTAGTATATATTTTCCAGATAATTCTTTATACCATCTGTACTTACAGGTAATACTTTCTGCCTTTAAGTAACACTCTGATTATTTTACAAATAAACAACTGGTGACAGTGGTACACATGCATTAAAAAAATAATAATAAAATAAAATAAATCAAGAATGGGATGAAATTATTTTTGCGGCGATAAACTTACTGAATTTGTACCATCGTCAATAATGAGCCACTGGCATTTTTCAGGGAATCTTTTTGCTATCACAATTCTCTGGACAGGGCAAACTAAAGCATCTGCTATCGACTGTTTTAAACATTTTGGGCCAGCTGATTTAGTGCAATCCCAAGCAAATTCCAAGGGCGGAGTGTAAGATTTGGTATCAGGAAGTCGTTGGCACACATGTAATAATAACTCAGACTGCCTAAGAAATAAGAATACATAAATATAAATTTAAAGAAAGTGTCACTCATTGATTTAAATCTACATAAAAAAATTTAAATAAAATATCGTATTAATTAAATACAGAAAACTTAAATTCAGCAATCTACACTGATCATCAAAATTAAAGGGCAATGGGAAAAAATATGTTCACTAAGTTAATGTTGCAACCAGTGCCCAATGCTGTAATTATTTATGTTAACTAAATACTATTGAATACAAAATTGCAGTAATAGCTAAAACCTTGTGTGGAAGATTACAATAATTAAAATCAACGTTTAACACACAATACATAAATACACACCATATACGTATACGTTTCATGAGCACCAGGGCTCGCTTCCTCAATGTACAAAAGTTAAAAATGTTTAAAAACGGAACCCCCCCTCCCTCCCAACTGACAGCAAGTCAGAGACCCAAATAATCGCAAACATAATACCAAAATACCAACAAGCTTCAGCAACCAATAAGATTAAACCGGAAATGAGGCGTTATGACATAATAAATCTAACCAGAAAGTTGAGATGTACGGTATACTTGAAAGATCATTAACCAAGGAGTTTTTTGCTCTATGTATATGGAGTACTTCGAAAAAGTCTAAGTCTAGCAGAGTAGTGCATTTTTGGATAATAGTAGCAGAGGTAAAATTAAAATTACGGCCCTCCCTTATTGGTTGCTGAAGCTTGTTGGTATTTTGGTATTATGTTTGCGATCATTTGGGTCTCTGACTGGCTGTCAGTTGGGGGAGGGGTTTCTGTTTTTAAACATTTTTAACTTTTGTACACTGAAGAAGCGAGCCCTGGTGCTCGTGAAACGTATACGTATGTGGTGTGTATTTATGTATTGTGTGTTAAACATTGATTTTAACAAAATTGCAGTTCCACGCATACCTTAGCACCAGAAGTATGCAAACCAGGTGATTGATAACATGGTGCACAATGGATGTTATGTTGGAATTCGGATCTGTAGTGCTATTTAAAATGAATGCAGCGTCTGAGAGTGATCAGCATTCATTAATTAATGGCTCAAAGGTATCATTTAAGTGAAGGTCAAAAGTGGCAAATACTTGGCAGAATCAAACTGTGTTCAACCACAAATGGAGGTCAATTAAGATTTGAATATCCTCCAAAATCTTGCATCAAGAGCTTTGATGCATTTTAAAAAAATTCTGGATTTGTCGATAGACAGCCTGGCTAAAGGAAACAAAGAATAACGACTGCATCTGAAGACTGTCTTCTGTCAATGTCGGATTGAAGAAACCACAAAGTGACTACAAGGGATTCAGTTTCAGAACTTTAAGTTGACACAGGAACTCAAAATGGCCATTCTACTGCTGCACAAAGGCGTTAAAAGGATGAACTGTATGTGAAAAAGTCAACAGTTTATATCCCACTCACTCCAGCTTCCAAAGAGGCCTATTTAAACTGTTGTAGTTGTCATGAACCGATGTCATTTTCACAATTCTCACTGCCAGTTGTCTGAGAATTTCGGAAGTATCACAATCAGAAATTGGACAATTTTTTCTCTGATTTTCTCCAATAATTGAGCTTCCGAAAATGAAAGTTTTTTATTTTAGTCTAGCAGATCTGTAATAATTTTCTTCTACTTGGAAATTTTAAAGTATTCAACTTCATGGTTATTCACATTATAAAAAAAATATTGCAGATGACCACAAATTGTATCACCCATGGATGAGTTTATCTGATAGCTAGCGCGATGTAAAATACATTTTAATTTTTAGGTTTAGTTACAAATTACGATGTAACACTTTTCTATGTAAATATTTTTAAATAAATTAAAAAAATATTTAAATTAAATAAACATTTTTCAATTAGAAAATTTAAAATTCTCCCTTAAAATATTTATTAATTTTCATGATGTTCATTAGTTAATTTTGTTTAAAAATAATTTTAATTTATTCCTCTAAAAAGATTGTTAAAATTAATATAAAATAAATATCCGAATTTCAATACTTTACTAAAAAATATAATATTTTTAATCATAATTTTCAAAAATAAAATTCAAAATAATATCTGCTAACAATCTTTTATTCAAATCTTTCACTCTTTGTGGCAATGATTCCATCAGTGAACTTCTAGCATGTCGTAAAAAAATAATACTGGAATAAGTTTAACATCACATCTCTCTTTCAAGCCACAGAATCAAAATGCCTGGAAGGGTGTGCTGACACTGTAAAATTTTATTTTTAAGTGTTGGATCAAACAGATTTTTCGATCAACTTTTTTTATTAAATTAAGTGATTTTATTATGTCGTCATGCAAATGAAGATACTTCCAGAGATGCCAAGTCTTTGGCTTTTTTCACACCACTAATATTTTAGAGAAAATCTGGTTATTTTAAACTGATGAAATGCTCCAATTTAATATCACAACATTTTTTGTATTAAAATACTGGTATCCAAAAAGCCGGAGACTTGGCAGCTCTGTACTTCTCTTGGATCAACAAAGTTATACTTATGATCTACATTTGGACATACTGGTGATCACTTCTCAAGAAGTGTCACTGGACTATATTTTATCTTAGTGAAAAACATTCAAGAAAGTCATTTGAGTGGTAAATCAAGATGTGCACATAAATTTCAAAGCAAAGATTAATGTTTTAGTGAATATACACTTGTCATTTTGTACAATCTCTTACTTCACAATGGGTGAAAGTTAATTGTTGTTTCCAGCTGGATTTATCTAAATTTAAGGTATCTTAAAATTGAGATTGATATCTTTGCTAATTTGCTTTTTTCATTTTATGCAATCTTAGACTGTACAAATTCTTCATTATTTACGAATTTATAACGCATTGTCAAAAATAAATTGTACAACATACAAGATGTCATGCGATGAAAATTGTTACTTTAGAAATAATATAATTTTTACAATAATGATGAGTTTCGCTATATTTATTCTATGGGTAAATGCACTTTTTTCTCCCTTTCCCTTATTTTAAAATATATTATGTTAAAAAAAAAATTTTGATTAAATGTATCTTTATTTTAAGTATATGTGTGATTGTTATATGCAGAGATATATTTAAGTATGAATAAGATTTAATTTTTTAAAAAATGAGAAAATTATATTTATAACATGATGCTTATGAGATGCAAAGTTTGTTGTTAAAGAAATTGCTCATTAATATTTAATATTAAAAGAATAAAATATTTGAAAAAATTTTTGATTAAAATGCTTGTATTAATAATTTGAAAATAAATTAAATTATCAAAACATGGAAATAATATGTAAAGGTACTTCTATTTTTTTTTTTAAAGGATTTATACAATAAATTGGTTTGAAGATTTCAAGTTCAAATAAGTGATATTTTGTTATTTATTTAATTTCACCACAAAGATACTTTTACTATGTTAATTAGCTTCATCAAAATATGCTTATTTTACAGTTTTAACTTTCACAAAAATAATCGTTGTACTGTTTCCATTATCTCAATCTTGAGGCCATCAAATTATTAAATTATATAAATAAATAATTTATTCCCTTCCCATTTGAGAAAAATTATAAAATTTTAATTTCTCTCTTCCCAAATTTAAATTCCCTTAATTTTATTTAATTTTGTTTTTTTATTTTTTATAACATCTTTGATATGAAATGAATTATTTTCAATTTATCATTTTGCATTCTGGTTTTCAGAGATTTTCTGAATAACAGTTCCTATACTGTAATTAAAACTCGAAGCTTTTTTTTTTTTTTTAAATACTAAAATCAACATAGCATCTGCATATGTACTAAATTAGTTTGACAACTTCTGTCTTACAAGGAAGGTCTTCATACGGGCATACTCAGAAAAATCTGAAAAAATTACAAAATGTTCTTCTCATATAGTTATATATGTTTATAAAAAAATTTTTGGCGGAACCTCCTTATAACGTCCGTAAAAAAATAATAAAAATTTCGTTTATTTGGCGATTTATCTCCGGTTGGCGAAAAAACGAAATTTTCAAAAATACGCTTTTACGCTTCAAATACTTTTTAAAGAAAAAACTTTCTATGTTCAATTTTTTTAAATAACTTTAGGTTAAGTAATTTTAGTTTTGCATTTTTACTTTACTTTAAGTGTAATTTTGACATATACGTTTATATGTACTTATAACAAAATGAAATTAATAAATTTTATCATTTAAAACACAATTTAAATTGATTAAAATTGTTCCAAATTGAAAAATACTGTTAAAAATCTGTTGCATTTTGTTGCAACGCACTCCCTTGCTTGTATAGAAAACGGTTACTTGGCCGTGAAATGGAGCTTTCTCATTGGTTGGAATAGAGATATTATATACAAGCGGTGGAGTGCGTTGCAACAAAATGCAGCAGATTTTTAACAGTGTATGACACGGTGCTATGGAGCATTCTCATTGGTCAGAAGAGAGATATTCTATAAAAGTAGTGGAGTGACGTTGCAGTAAATGCTGCAGATTTTTAACAGTGAAGTCAATTAAAACCAATTTTCAGATTCGTTAAAATCGTCTGCTTTTGGCGAGGAAATGCACTGCTCGCCAAATCCCGCGTCGCTTTCAGCTTTTCACGCCAATTATTCCAAACTATTTTATTTTTTTACATATCTAATAATGTAATTCCGCCGCTAATTTTCACTGATCCTTTATTACCTACATGAGTAGTTTAATTCGTATTTTTTTCAAAAAATTCTGAGTATGCCCCCAATGGAGACCTTCCTTGTTAGAGAGATGTTGAACAATGTCATGCTAGCCAAATGATGTAAGGTCTCATGTTTAAGCTTCTGGTTTTTGAGAGAAGGCATAACATAACCCATGCCCTCTGCTTCAAACATCTCTCCTGACTAAAAAATTACAGATTTTCAGATGAATTTCAATAACATTAATCAAGAGTTCTATTTCAGTTAGGTTAGTGTATTTGCATTCTCTTTTTGAAATATCCAAATGCTTTATATTTATTATCCAGTGGCAGAAATATTGCGACACGGCGACATAGTCACAGACAAAGAAAATCTCTTGCAGACAATTACTTGTCTGCAATAATAAAATCAATTAAAAAAAATATCTGTAACTTTCAGACAATTTTTATTGTGGATAAAACATTAAATGTGGCAAAGGGTTGCATAAAAAATGCGATATTCATTAAAGAATCATGAAATAAAGAGGAATTTTGTAAAAGGATCATGTAAAAAACTCTACATTCATCAAATATCATGAAATCAACAGAAATTCTGGCAAACAATTGCAAAATAAACACTGTAATCAAAAATGCAAAAAAACTACTAATTTGGTCAAAAGATCACAAATAAATAAATAAATAAAAATATAAATTTCATCAAAAGATTGCAAAAACTGAAAAGACAAATTTTGTCAAAAGATCATAAAAAAACGACAGATTTGATCAAGAAATTGCGAAAAAAAAAAAAAAAAAAAAAAAAAAAATGAAATAAAAATAAATAAATTTCATAATTTTTTTTTAAAAATCCTAAAAAAATTGCGCATTTTGTCAAAGAATTATGAAAAAATGCTATTTTTCAAAAGGCCACAGAAAACACAACAAACATGAATTTCGTCAAGGAATCATGGGTGAAAAAAATTGTAAAATTTGTCAAAGGTGTGTGGAAAAACTCATCACTATTCATGCATTGAGCAATTTTTTTTTTTTTTTTTTTTGTGGGGGGGGGGGGGGGGAGAGGGGGTTGAGCAAGTAATATGTATGAAGATGCTATATGGTGTGTGTAATTGTGAAATGGTAAAAGGAAAAAAACTAAGCACTCATTTTTAAAGTCACTATCCTGGTCAAAATATTGTTTGGAAATTACCCTAATTAAAATTTTTGAAAACATTTTTAAAAAAAATCGAACATTCCCAATTCAAAGACAGAACAAATCAGTTCTGAAGATTTAAAAGGTTTTTTAAAAGCTTCTTTATTGTCTATGTATGATTCTGCTTTTCTTTCCAATTTTAAAGATCCTACAAAAAGTTAAATGATTAAAAGTTATTAGCGAAATTAATGAGGATGCATTAGGCTTACCATGTTTCAAATAAAATGATAAAAAGATTGATAGTTTAATACATTATTCATTCATTAAAATTACATGCAAAATTTGCAGAAAAATTATGAAATTTTAAAAGCTTATCACAGACAGCTACAACACGTTCTGCCACTGGAATTTATTAACTATCTAACAATATCTTAAAAGAAATTATGGATTTTGCATAAACATACATAAATAAAAAGACATTAGTAAATAATTCTCAAACTATTTATGATCAAATTTTACAGAGTATCAACAAATTTGATAATTTATAATTTACTATTTAATAACAAGATATTCAAATTCTAAAAATATGATAAAAGAACTGATCTTTAAAAACTATATGAAAATATATTTAAAAACAAATAAATAGAGATAATGTGTTTTAACTATTGCAAGAAGATTAACAATATTTTAAAACTTAACTAAACTTTTAAATAAAAGTTATTTTTATAATTATGATATAATTGAATATAAGCTTAGTCAAGCTCAATGAACATAACTTTTACAAGAAAGCAATTAACACAATCCTTTCTTGAAACAGTAGCTGAAACAATTTGAAATAAGTAAATAACAGGTCAAAAAACTTACATTAAATCTTCTTCTTTCAGCAAAATTTGAGCAGCTAGAGCATTATAAGACTGTATTTTGAGCTTTCTGAAAAATAATGAATAATAAAAAAAAATTAAACATAAATTAATAATTTTTTTTTTTTTTTTTCAAGGTTGTGACATGAACATATGAACACAGATCACTCACATTGGGTATTTGCGAGGCAACATTACAGTAACTGGTGCATGACATATGTGTGAAATTACACTACAACCTCGATTATACAAGCTAATTGGGACCACTAGTACCTCGGATATAGGAAATCTCAATTAACAGAAACTGTATATAAAAACTCGCTGTGCATGAAATTTTAACATATTTTAGAATATTGGGAGTACAAATTAATTCGGTCCGTTTTCAATAGATGGCTCTGGCTGATTTGTTTACTGAATAATGATAGATGTTTTTGGCATTGTTAGAAAGGTTTCACCTTTGTCAACAATATTCAGTCAACGAAGCTTCGAGTTTTATACAACAACATTGGTTTTCTGAGCATTCAATATGTCGAGTTTTGTGCTAAATAAACAACATTTGCGGGAAGTTTTGATTTTCTTTTTTAATTGGAAGAAAAGTGCCGCTGAAGCGCATCGATCGCTTGTGGAAGTATATGGTGAATCTGCGCCATCTGATAAATTATGTAGAGTGTGGTTTCGACGCTTCAAAAATGGGGATTTTAGTGTCGAAGACAAGGAGCGCCCGGGCCAGCCGAAAAAGTTCGAAGACGCCGAATTGGAGGAATTGCTCGATCAAGATCCGTGCCAAACGCAACAAGAGCTTGCAGGATCGTTGGGAGTCACTCAGCAAGCAATTTCCGTGCGCTTAAAAAACATGGGAATGGTTCAAAAGCAAGGAAATCGGGTCCCATACGAGTTGAAACCGTGCGACGTTGAAAAGCGATTTTTCATCTGTGGACTGCTGCTCGAACGACAACAAAGGAAAGGTTTTTTGCATCGAGTTGTTACCGGAGACGAAAAGTGGATACACTACGATAACCCCAAGAGAAAATACTATGCTCGGCCTGGTGAATCATTGCCATCGACGTCAACATCAACGCCAAAGTCGAATATTCATGGTCTGAAGGTAATGCTGTGCGTTTGGTGGGATCAGACTGGGATAGTGTACTATGAGCTGCTGAAACCTGGCGAAACAGTTACTGGCCAACGCTACCGACTGCAATTAATGCGTTTGAGCCGAGCATTGCGTGAAAAACGGCCAGAAACTATCGAAAGGCACGACAAGGTAATTTTGTTACATGACAATGCCCGGCCCCATGTGGCAATTGTCGTTAAAAATTACTTGGAAACGTTGAAATGGGAGGTCCTACCCCACCCGCCATATTCGCCAGACATTGCTCCTTCTGAATATTGGTTGTTCCGACGGATGCATCACGATTTGGCTGGACACCGCTTCACTTCTTCCGAAGAAATTTAAGAATGGCTCGATTCATGGTTTGCGTCCAGAGAGGACTCATTTTTCAGAGATGGAATCCGAAAATTGCCAGAAAGGTGGACAAAAGTTGTGGATGACGATGGACAATACTTTGAATAACATGTTTTTCATTTTGATAATAAATAAAATGTTTTTTTAATGAAAAAAAAAAAAACGGACCGAATTAATTTGTACTCCCAATAAAAAAGAATAAAATGTTTTTTAAATGATAAATATAAAAATACATAAAGTTATGTTTCAAAGCTCAACAAAAAAAGCCATTTCCCAAGATTCTGTTCACAAAAGTTTATTACACTATTAATATTTTTACAAAACATACTGAGAACAATTAAGTACAGTTTTGGCCCAACTCAATTATGTAGAAAAAAAATGAAAGGCTGATATTATTCCGTCACAAGTCTGTTGAAAAAACTAAGCCTGGGGCTCAAACACTATGTAATTGTAAAATGCCAATTTCTACACTGGACATGTTACATTTCTGTATTGATGTTGTCAAATTAGCATCGCCTCATGATGCACCTTTATGTTTATTTGTGCAAAAGTGACATTAATTGTAAATAGCTCATATTTTATTTTCTTCATTTAAATTTTTATATTGGGCCAGTAGGTCTGCTTAATTTTTTATCAGCTCAGCCCGGCAGGCTCAATTAATTTTTTTCTGCCAGCCAAGCCCTCTGAAAAAAATGTCCTAATTCAGCAGGGCCAGGTCTGTGCAGATCTCTAAAAGAGCCTCTAGCAAGGACAGTGAACAACAACAACAACAAAAAAAGGTCTTTTTCAAATTTAATTTACAATAATAATAATAATAATAATAAAAAAAAAAACTTTGTTGCTTGGTTAACAGAAACTTCAACAAATTAAAACTCGGTTAATTGAGGTATTACTGTATGTATATATTATGATAATTTATTAATCAAATAAAATGTATTGAAAACATAACATTGTTTTGAAACATATTGCATTAAATACTGTATTAATATTATAAATCATTTAAAGAAAGCAATTTACTTTAAAGAATTTGAAAGACCTCTGAGTACTCGACCAGGTCTACCGTTGTCAAGAAGTCTCAGTCTTAAATATCTAATATTAGGTAAGGACAAATTGGATAAACTAGGAAGTGTTAAGACATTTTTCTTCAAATCTCCAACAGTAGATTCACTTGAAAGCTCCACTTCACCTATCTTCACACCACTACTGCCGTCATATTTAGACATTCTCTCTCCAAAATTTAGAAGAAGATCTAAATGAGAGGGAAAGTTTTTTTTAATACACATGCAATTAAAACATTTTATCATATTTTTTTTTTTATCTTTCTTACTAAATAATGCATTCATAAAATTGCAGAAAATATTATTAATCCAAATATGATTAATATAATAAAGCACAATGAAAAACTTGTAAAAAAGAATAAGGTTACATTTATTCTAAAGTTATTTCAATGTTTTTCTCTAAATTCATCAAAAATCTTAAATTTTAATTCAAAAAGTTGAAATTTAGAAGAATATGCAGTTATGGGTGATGCTTTGTTAGAACTATTTAAATCAAATCTTCACTAAAACAGATTTTCCTCACACTGATTGTAAAGTACCATTTTAACATAAAATTTAAATAGTCATTTACTAATTAACTAATAATTATCAAAATAATTGAATTGGTATGGGATTAATTACATTTTAAATACATTTTGATCTCACTATGATTTTTCCAAATGAACTTTCTACACATCAAGTAATTAAGAAAAAATCTTAACTATGATGTTACAATAATGGCTTTCGACAATAAAAGGGAGTTATTTAAGAAACCAAAGTTGTTCTTTTCCCATAAATACAAGTTTGAAATTTTGCCAGGACTGAAAATATTTTGAATCACTCCCCCCCCCCCCCCCCCCAAATGAGTAAACACATACGCACATGCATGATTCACCTTTTTTTACCATGACCGTTTGACGAAATTCGCTTTTCCCCCCAAGACCTTTTGACAGAAATTGCATCTAATTAGCGATTCTTTGACAAACATCGCATCTCTATTGCAATCCTTTGACCAAAAATTGCATTTTTTGTGATCATTTGACAAAAATTCGCACCTTTTTTGCGATCCTTTGACAAAGATTCGTGAATTTTTTGCGATCCTTTGACAAAATTCGCTTCTTTTCTTGCTCCTTTGACAAAAAAAAAAAAAAAAAAAAAAAAAAAAATCGTGTTTTTTCCGCAATTTTGACAAAAGGGATGTTTTTTCTGCTATCATTTGACAAAAAGCGTGTTTTTTTCGCGATTCTTTGAAAGGAATCGCATTTATTTTGCTATTGTTTGACGAAAAACGAGTCTTTTTCTGTGATTTTGACAGAAATAGCTCTGTTTTCTGCGATTTCTGACAAAAATCATGTATTGTCAGCAATCTTTTGAAAAAAAAAAAAAAAAAAAAAATTGTAATATAAGAAATTACACCAACCATTTGAAAAATGTTTCACTCGAAACATTCATCTATCATTTTAAGCTAAATACCAGTTGTTTTATTGTGTATTATCGGTGCCTGTGCTATAAATGACTTTATACATGCTGCAATTTCAAGGTACAGTTCGTTTAAGTTACATCACTCCATTGTCGCCAAGCATAAAAGTTGGTGACGAAAGAAACATTTTAAACTATGTAACATTGTTGGTGCGAAAGTAATCATTATTAACATACAGCTTTGGCATATATTGTTATACTTGTAAGACTTTGGCATATACTGTTTGATTTTACAGAGCAGAATTTTAGTGATGGAGGTTTTAAACCAAAGTCGATTGCAGCACATGCATCTGTGAATGGGTACATCAGACATTGAATCAAAAGAGTTTTTTTCTAGTTTTTCCCAAGCCGATTGCTTTTTAGTTTTCTTTTTAGGTGGTGGAAAATCAAGAGTAATAGCTATAACATTTTCCGGCTTGTTAGAATCACTATTGGCACTCAAATTTTCCTGGTTAGAACCGACCAATTGTAAAATGCCATGGCTAGTGGATTGGTTGCCCTCGAGACATGATGCTTTACAATTAATCGGTTTGGCATTAAATTGCTTCCTTTTTCGTGATCGCCTTTCAACACGTAATTGGTTTTCAGCGACTCAATAATCTTTTGATTTTCTCGTTTTCTGCATTGAAAGAAGTTTTTGCGCCAAACCAAATACAGTACTACTTAGTTATCCCATCGACCAATTTTGCCAAATGATACGAATTGCCAAACTAATAAGCAACTTATACATGTTGACTAAATTTTTATTTTAAATAACAAAAGAACAAATAAATTAGTAAAACATTAATAAAAAGTCGAAATAAAAATCACTTTATGATTGTTTAAGTACACGTATTGTGTTTAATGTCATTGAATGCAACATTCACGGTCATTCATTTCTTTGGCTTCGGCTTTTTCCATATTAGTGCTGTAAAACTAATGACTAAATAAATACCCGTATGATGGCATTATTTTAAAACTAACTACCCGTTTAAAAATTACCATTACTCGTTACTGCTCAGAAACCGGCTATTAAAAATCGTCGTATGTACTACATAACTGCAACAAATTTAGTTACATATGGAACATGAGTATTTGGAAGAATTAGCATTTTTTACTCTTCACATATTATGTGCTGCCATCTATCTGTTCATAAAACACAGATTTAATCAAGTTTCTAATTTTTTTTTTTGGCAAACAAAATTAAAAACGATGCATAATTGAGTACAACATGTCTAAATTATAGAATTTTTATTACTTATGAAAATAAAGAATAACCGGAGAAAGCAATTTAGCAAGAGTAAAAGCTTACAAAATTTATACAATAAAATTATGAGATGTAATTACAAAAACAAAATGTTTTTACAAGCAAATTCTCTCACTAATTTTACACTAACAAAATATGTGTTATTATGTGTAATGAAAATTTAATTTCTGGAATAATTTAAAAAATGTTTTATTTCTTATGTGATCATCCTATCAAACACACATCTACATTTGTACTTCAATCTATTATTATCTAAGAAAAATTTTATTTATATTTTTAAATACTTTTTTTTTCAGATATAAAATTTAAAAACAAACAGCAAATATATTTTTAAAATCAACAAAAAAAGAGAAAAGAAAAATAAACTTTATCATAAACATTTTTAAAAGCAATCTAAAAATTTGTCTTTATCATGGAAATATTTTCAAATATAAAATATAAATACGAATGCAAAGTTCTTTTTATAGGAAAATAATATACTTAAAGCAAACATGTAACTTTTAAAACTTAATTTCTTGAAAATGTTTAGAAAATTTACATTGCTCTCTGCAACATTTCATCATTATTACTAAGCTGCTGGTTGGTAGTAACAACGGTTTTGATATAACCAAACTATCATGTGATAGACGATGCTTTACTAATGTTTTTTTTCTTTTTTTTTTTTTTTTTTTCTTTCTTTTAATTCGTCGTTGAACTTTCTTTAATTGAATACTTCATTTGGCATAAATCACATTTTGCTTTATCACTTGATACTGCGGAAAAATAGGTTCACAATTTACTGCTTTTTCTTTCCATAATAAATAAATATATAAATCAATAAGACCTACGAAATCCAAATCATTTGAGAATAACTGATACACTCAAACTGAACGATACGCATACCGAAAGAACTCAAATTGGCGCCTAATTCGCATATCTTACACGTCGACTGTCTGGCTTCATTCATGAATTGTACAAACGTACGTAAACAGAGTTTAAAGTTAGTTTCGTTTTTTTCGGTAGCGTATTGGCAGTAATTACAAAAGAGTGATATTTCAAAGAAACGATTCGGTATTTCGTATTTTAGAGAATACCCGTTATACGTTAACGAATATGTGCGGTTTGCAACAGTTCTATTCCATATCTGTTAATTTCCATCTACCCATTTTTAAATTTGTTAGTTTTCTCCTTTATTACATTGATTTCAAACATTTTAATTTGTTATTCAAATAAAAATACTTCTAAAAGTAAAGAATTTAAATCCAAATAAAAATTCTTCTAAAAGTAAAGAATTTAATTTAAATTCAAAAGTGACCACGTCATTTTGCCAATCCTCCACCGAAAACAACAACCATTTTTCAATGGTTAAAAAGAAAAAGGGTGTCTTTTTTCATGATCTTTTGAGAAAAATCGCACTTTCTCTGCTATTCTGACAAAAATACTGTTTTCTGCACGATCATTTGAGAAAAATCGCGTCTTTTCTGTGATTCCTTGACAGAGACTGCGTCATTTTTGTGATTCTTCGATGGAAATAACGTTTTTCTCGAAATCTGTTGACAGGAATCATGTTTATTCTGCAATTTTTAGACGAAAAATGTGTCCTTTTGCGATCTTTAGAATGAAATAGCGCTTTTTTGATTGAAATAACGACTTTTTCCGCGATCAATTGACAAAAATCACGTTTTATTCATAATCTTTTGATGAAAAATCGTTTCTCTTTTCGCGATCATTTTTCGTCATTGGAGATTTTTCCATCCCATTTCCGTCCTTAAGAACTTTTAAAAGATGAAATTCCGTCCTGCGGACGGAAAACTTGCACCCATGTCTTTTCCCAATTTTACTTTGCTGCATTTTAAAAAATAATTAAAAATGGACAATTTTACATTCTTTAATAATAATAATATATATGTATTATTATTATTATTATTAATCTATTCCTAGATACAAGAAATAAGTTTGGATGAAAATATAAAATGGAACTTGGCTGACAAAAAAACATTACATTTAACAGAAATAAATAATTTTTTCATATTTATCAGACCTGAATTGACTTGCCATCTGCTACTAATAAAAAATTAATCCCAACATTAGTTGAGAATTCATTAAATGGTTATTCTTTACCAAAAAAAAAAAAAAAAGTTACATGACTTTAATGCATTGTTTTAAATCTACAATATCAAAACTTGATACTTTACTACTCCCCCCCCCCCCATGAATTAAAACATGTTTTTAAAATGTAAGTGCAAATGACATAAAACTGTTTATTGTCATGTGCATAACAAATTAATTTTGTAACACAGCATTGTTTTTTATTTTACTTTAGAAAGGAGAGATACTCCATTATATAACGTTATAGAACAGGGTGCGCAAAACTTTTTGTTGTTGCATGCCAAATTTGATGAAAAAGTATTTTATGTGAGCATGATGTGCCAACTAAAAAATAAATTTAATAGGTGGAGAAATAATTGTTTAAAACTATTTAAAATGTTTCTATTAATATTTTTAAAACATAAGGGTTATACATATAGGTACACCATAATTTTAGTGGAAAGAAATATATTGCAGAAAAAAAATAATTAATGCAATGTAAGTTGATTTCTGTTGTTGTATGTTAGTATGAGGTTAATTTTAATGCAAATTGAAATCTATTTATCTAACAAGTGCTTTCAGTTTGAGTTTTGATATTATTCACTTGGAAAAACAATGACTAGAAAACATAAATGGGAGAAAAACCGTTAAAATAAAAAATGCCAGTTTCATTATATAGTTGTGAAATAAATTCAAAGTTGCTGTAACATTATTATCGGAATTTAGTAATGCCAAATAATAAATTCTTATCGATAGTTTTATGATACATTGTCTTTGTTTGAAAGAAAGTTGAGACCTTAACTAGTTTGATTGAAATAAAAACTTTTCAAATTCCTTTAAATATAAAATTTTTCAAATTCCATTTATTCGGAATTATAAAAGATCAGTCACGATTTTCTGCAATATCACTTTATTTCGATTCAGAGCCACAACAAAGCCGTGCCAAAAGTGGCATGTGTGCCGTAAGTTCATTGTTCCTGCAATAGAATGTGTGGCCCAAAGCCCCAATGGTATTAATTATACTCTGCTATTCTGTTTGACTATATGTTCGAATAATTATCACAATTTAATAATTACAGCACTATGTCAATTATCAATGATAGTTTCATACCTTAAGTAATTTAACAAATTACAATGACCATTAGGAAAATGATATTTTCAAACATTAAAATTTTAGAGTTATAAATTCTATACCGTATTTACTCGTGTATAAGGCGCACCCCTACTTTACAAGTAAAAATGATGATTTCTTAAAATCTCGTGTATAACGCGCACGTAAATTTGATACGCTAATGAAGAATGACCAAATGAATTTCAGTTAAAAAAAAGTCGAAACAAACATTACACCAGACCAGAAAACAAGACAAAAATGCATTTTTAGACTTCGGGTTGTAAGAGAATGACGGGAAATAGGAATGAGTGATGGTAAAGATAATTGCTAATTAGCGTTTAGATAATTTCACTAGCTCTGAGGTATAAAAAACTGCAAGGAGTGAAATAAACATGCAGTAATACTTCAATTAAGTAACATTTTCAGAGTTTTAATATCTTTGAATAATTTCTTGTTTCATATGTATATAGTTCGACTGCATCCAACAGTAAAAAAATATTCCGTGTATAAGGCGCACCTAGGAGTTTTGCCCTAATTTTTTGAAATAAAGTGCACTTACACACAAGTAAATACCGTATTAAAAATAATATAATTAACATCATTTTTATGATGATTAAAATGTGGCTTACATAATAACAGAGAACAATAATATTTCTGGACCAAACATAAACAAATTTAAAATTAAATTTCAGTTTTACAATTTTTGGTACTGCAATTGTTTAAACTTCTAAACATTGCACATTTCCAACATTTACACTGTCGTTTAAAGAAAAAAAATGTACTAATGAAATTTGTTTGAAAGCTGTATCTCAATTTGTTTTTAAGTTATTAATTTTTATGTAATTTCTCATACTTTGTCATTGTGGCAACAGAAATATTTTAATTCTGGACATTAAAAGTGAACTGATCAAAAAATGAATAAAATTCAGACATCACAAGCAATTAGATATGCCTCAGATATCTTTGTTCTCAATTGAATGAAACAATAATTTTTTTATATAATAAAAAAAAAAAGGAAGTTTTTTTTTGTGAAATTGCTATTACTTAAAATGATCGATACAATTTAATTTACTATCAACATGCATTGTTATAAATGTACATAAACACACATACCAATTGTTATGGTACAATGGCAATTATAAGTTAGCAAAAGGAAAAAAAAAAAAAAAAAAAAAAAAAAAGATGCTATTTAACCTATTTTCAAATTATTCAAAAACAGTATTTGAGCTGGTACAGATAAATTGATACTTTTAGAAAGTGGCTGTCAATTTTGCTTTCTAAGATCTCATAGAAATCACATGAAATCACATAAAAATAGTAAACAACAAAAAAAGTCAGAAAAGATTTTACACAGAGCAGACTTAAATCAGTAAGGGGGGGGGGGGGGGAGAGGTAACATAAAAACTTTCAAGCTTCTGAATTGGATTTTCTGAAACAGGAGCACTAAAATTTATTTAATTTTTCGATTTCTCCATAATCAATCCTGAGACTTCATTGCATACAGATTAAGAATATTATGAGTGCAAGGAAAGATAAGACTTACACCTATGAATTACTTGGCACAACAAACATAGCAAAACTTACTTTCAACATCACTGTGAATACCATTCATAGTTGGAACAGGTGGCATTGGAATTTTTTCAATTGTAGGAAACAACCAAATTGTAAAATTGAGAAATCCCTTAGGAGGCAGACGACCTTCCATAACAATCAAGTTATCACCATGCTGAATACCTTCCTCTTCTATGGTTGAACCATCCATACAGTGTTCCATAGGTTCACCACACCAGTTGGTTTTCCGGAGGTGCCAAGAATCACCTACAATACAAGTTTAAGAAAATTCTTACTTATCAAATTCAACATAAAATGAAATTGAACTAACACTAAATTTACAGGAATTCAACTACATTAAAATGCATACTTTTTTGTAATAACATTCATTCACTTTAAATAGACACACAAAATCAGAAAGCAATGGTCTCATATCATTTATATACATGTCAATCATAATACCTTCAAATTCATATTGCTCTAAAAAATAAGTTATACTATCAGATGATGCAATGATAAAATTAGAAAAATTGCCAAACTGACTAGTTCCATAAACCTAATGTTAAGAACAAGTCAAACACAACATATTAAATACAAATTTTATAAGCCGCTGGTTTCATAAAAGGCTGGAAAATATTTTTCGCTGAAAACCCCAAGTCTTAAGCATGGCTCTGCATATAAATGAAGAATATCTATTTTCAGTTAAATTTTGGTGCCTCATTCTCATTCCTTTGAACTGCTACCATTGTTATTGACAGTTCTATTACAACAACAGTCTTGCTGTCACTATCAACTAATCCATGGCTTCTGATCTCGCATTTTTTAACATGGATATTTCTTTGCCAATATTAGGAAAACCACTGAACCCCCAAAGCAGTATATACTCAAATTTGCGACATACGTCGCAGAAAAACAAACTTCTCTGCATAACATTTCAACAAATCATTTAAGAAATTCACCCTTCAGTCGAAGAAAAAATAAAAAAATTTGCAAAGATTCCAAAAATTAAAAAAAAAAATTTGGTCATAAATCCGAGAATTTTGACGAATGGTCGACGAAAAAAAAAATGAACTTCTTTAATCGTGCACAGAAAAATGGCTAATTTTGTTGCAGAATAGCTGGAAAAAAAAAAAAAAAAAAAAAAAAAAAAAAAAAACTGAAATTTTGTCAAAGGAGTGTGAAATAAACGAAAAATTTCGTCAAAGGATCGAATAAAACGGCAAATTCCGTTTAAGAATCACAGTAAAATGGCAAAATACCATCAAAAGATCAAGAAAAAACGGAGAATTTCACCAAAAGATTGCGAAAAATTGTCAAATTTCATTAAAAAATCTCAAAAAAGAGGCGAGTTTCATCAAAAGATTGCGAAAAAGAGGCAAATCTTGTCAAAAAATCGTGAAAAAAATGTCAAATTTCGGCAAAAGATCACGAAAAAAAACGAAAAATTACTCTAAAGAGTGCCAAAAAAGTCAAATGTCACCAAAAGATAAACGTTGATTTTCATAAAAAGATCGCGAAAAAGGGCAAATTTCATAAAATGATCGCAAAAAAGCAGCAAATTTCATAAAATGATCACAAAAAAGCGGAAAATTTCATAAAAAGATTGCAAAAAAGTGGGATATTTCATAAAAAGATCGCAAAAAAAAGCAGCAAATTTCACAAAAAGATAGAGGAAAAACGGCGATTTTCATTGAAAGATTGTGAAAAAACGGCAAGTTTCTTCAAAAGATAGAGGAAAAAAATTAATCAAAAAAGTGCCAAAAACGACAAATTTCACCGAAAGACTGCAAAAAAGCGGAAAATTTCATAAAAAGATTGTGATAAAATGGCAAGTGTCATAAAAAGATCAAGGGAAAATTCCTTAAAAGAATTCCAAAAACAACAAATTTCACCAAAAGATCGCAAAAAACGGTGAATTTCGTAAAAAAATCCCCAAAAAGAGGCAAATTTCATCAAAAGATTAGGGAAAAAACGGCATATTTCATCAAAAGATCGGAAAAAACTGAAAAATTCCTTAAAACAGTGCCAAAAACGACAAATTTCATCAAAAGATCGCAATTAAAATTGTAAATTTCATGAAAAGATCGCAAAAAACATCAAATTTCATCAAAGAAGTGCAAAAAATGCATTTCTATAAAAGACGCACTTTTGCATCTTTTAATATACATATAAAAAAAATCTCATTGTGTCTTTCTTTATTCCCGCAGAACACTTTTGATCAACTGAATTTCGTTGCAGAACATTGCAAAGTATTCTGCTTTGGGGCACTGCACACAAAAAATGTGAAAATTGATAGTATTATAGAGAAATGTTTGATAAATACACTGATGCATGTAGTTTTCTAACTCAAGAATTATTTTAAGAGATATTTGTTGTAAAAGTTAACTAAAATTGTTCCACTAAAAAAGTTTTATGGTAGCAAAAACTATACTTAGGAAATTAATTTTTTTTTTTTTTTAATTATACAACAGAAGCTTCCGGTGTGCAAACTGCATTTATTTTATTAATTTGACTTATTTTTTGTGAGTTTATTTTTATTTTAAATTCACATTTTCATAATTTCAAAAGACTTTTTTTTTTTTTACATATTTTAGAAAAGGTTATTTTTAGTTGATGAAATGATCAAAGAATAATATTTCGTTCACATGAAAAATTTATTTACATGCGTCTATTACAAATAGAAATGAAAACTTTCAAATGAGAATTGAATGATTACGAGCTAAAAGAGGAAAAACTTTGAGAGTTATATCATAAAAACTATATTTACATATGAATATTAAAATAGAAAGAAAGATTTAAAATAATGAATTCATTTAAATGGGTTAACTGCCATAAATGGAAAAAATTACATCAAAAAATTTAAGATAGCCAAATAATAATGTTGAAAGCAATTTAAAAATATATTTACATGAGACAATTCCCATTCCCCTTTCTAATGAGAAGCTGAATTGATCTTAAAATTCTCCAATCAAAGTGAAATGAATAGAAACCCATTTACAAGGAAATCGCCACCTTTTTTTTTTTTTTTTTTTTTTCTTTTAATTGTAGTTCAGTATTTCGCAATCTCTTAAAACCTGATCAGCGTGTTTTTAGCTCACAGGCTATCATAGCCTGAGAGCTTATGTGCCCGCCCGTTTTGTATGTATGTTCGTTTGTGCGTAACGCGATAACTCATGATAAAAATATCCGATCCATTTGAAATTTTGTATATATGTATATCCTGACAAGGCGCTTCCCTGATTAGTTTTTGGAGTTCATTCGATATGTATAAGAGGGGGAATGGAGGGCTCATGCTCCTCCCCTTCATTGATATAAATGGGTTTTTCATGCAGAATTAAGTTTTCGTTCAAAATTTAGATATAGGATCATTCTGATGAGGCGATTCCGTGACTGTTATTAGGTGTTCATTGAATAAGTATAAACAGGGGGGAACGGGCATTCTAATGCCCCTCCCCTTAGTTTATATAAATGGGTTTTTCAAGCAGAATTGTCAGATTTCGTTCGAATCGATGAATAGTTTTGGAAGTTTAATGGTTAAGTATAAAAGAGGGGGAAAACTCCTCTTAAATTATATACAGTAAAGCATCGTTTATACGACGATCATTTATACGACGTTTACATTTATACGACGTTTTAATGTGGTCCCGATTCATTCCTATTCATTTTAATGTAAAAATATATCATTTATACGACGCCCAAAATCGTTTATACGTCGATTTTTCGATTTTGTATAGGTTTATTTTTGTTTATTTTTCTTGTGTATTTTACGAACGAGCGGAAGTTAGCAGCTATGAATGACACCAAAGAGCGTGTTTAAATGCACTCCACATTATAAAAATGTGGGCTGGTGTTCGATTAGTCTGAAAAATCAGCTTAAGTGTAACTGGGAGGGGTCATTTTGTTTTCAGGGATGGTCAGCTTTCCTGACCTATTGTTGCAAATAGACTATCCTTCTAACTGTTATCAGTATTGGCGACTTTTAGATTGCCACGCAGGGTTTTTTATCTTTAACTTTAACAGTGCGTGGTATGGCTCCAAAGTTAAGGGACCACTCACGCGCCAGCGCATGATGTGGGGTGATGTCCAATAGCCAGTCACGCGCTGGCGCGGGAAAATCTTTCACTGATTCTTTGCTATAAAAAGTAAATCGTCTTCTGGGGAAAATCCACTTCTATAGAGCGGCATTAACTATCATCAGATCTTCATGTAAGCACAGTGAACGTGTTAAACGGAAAGTAAATGATGTACTGCAAATGAGGAACCTTTCGGTGAAACATAAATAAAGGTACGCATATTTAAATTGCTTACTAATCCCCCCCCCCCGTTTTTAAGATTATTTGTTTAATTTAAAAATTCATTCAAATCATCACGTTCAACATTAAAATTAAGTGAAAACAAAATTAATTCTAGTTTTGGAAGTGAAAATCGATTATACGTCGTTATCGTTTATACGACGTTTTTCGGTAGTCCCTTCGGCGTCGTATAAACGATGCTCCACTGTAAATGGTAAATGGGTTTTTATTAAGAATTGTCCGATTTGCTCTGAATTTCGGATATAGATTTTTTTATATGATAAAGCATGTCCTTGATAGTTTAGGAGGTTCAATAATTAAGTATAAAAAAGAGGAAAGGGGAGAGCTGTTTCCCCTTCTTAATTTTTTTTCGAACGGAATTAACCCTTGAAAATATAAGGCTGTAATGTACAATTAGTATGCGTAGCTTGTGAGCTCAATGCCATCAGTTTAACTGGGCAATATTCTTTTTATTTATTAGAGTTTGTGGTGCTTCACCAATGGAGGTTGGTGAGTGTAGCCCATGTGGGGTAGAGCCACCTAGTTACTTAAAAGATAAATGAAAGGAATTTTGCATGCTTATAGAATTATTTATAAAAACTGCATTAAAAACTATATTTGCAATGTAAATAAATAACAGTAAATACCAGTTAATCCAGCAATGCTTAACATTAACTTCAGGCATTCTTGAACAGAACAAATTTTATGAACAGTAATTTCAAAACTTGGACAATCACCGATTCCCACTCCAACAGTAAAATTTATAGTAATCTAGAAAAAAAAGTGTACAAAAATTATAAAAAAGAAAAATTGTTATAAACACATTATTGACAAGAATATTTTTAAAGAGAAATTTCAGGTTCCAGTAAAAAACTTGAAATAAGTGTAACATAAATTTCTAGAAACATATTCTTGAGTTCCAAATTCCAAGTTCTTGAAACAAATGTGAATTAAAAACATATCAGACAATAAAAATTTTACAACAATAGCTTTCACACAATAGAAATTATGAAATAATTTTTCCAAAAAAATAATTAATTCTATACAAAGTTGGACAGTATCAAAAGAACATGCATTTGAAATACATGTTTTAGTGCTTTTGCAAAGTATTTTATATATTCGAAATACTTTTGAGATTTTAAATTGTCTCATTTAATTTTTGAAATATTTTCTGTAAGTTAATACAAGTACACTTTTCAAATATTGAAAAGATATACAAGAACAGTAACAAATAGGTTGCTTAGTTCATCAAATGTATTCTTGCTGACAAAAGTACCTTCATAAGTCTTAATGTCGCTATTAGAATTTTATTGAAAGTGCACAAGAGTACGTGTGCATTGACCACAGGCATAAGGAACTGAATTCTTTTTTCCGGTCACCAGTACTCACTTCATTTAAAAAATTATTTTTTTAAGATGAAAAATATTTTGTCTGTGTGATTCAATACATGAATTATGTAAAAATCATAATAGGCATTAACTGTAAGAACATTACATTTAAAAGGACGATTTGACTATAAATAAATCTGAAATTAATGACTTTTTTTTAACTTATATATGTTTCCAGTAAAATTAATTCACGTTTCCTTTAAATTATATTTCATTCTGCCAAGTTTATTTTTAATTCTTGGAAAAAAAAATACTAATAACAATTTAATTTGTATATACAGTAGACTCCCTCAAATCCGCACAGCTTGGGACCAGAGGTTTTGCAGATTTTAGAATTTTGCGGATTTCTGGTCATTGCTTTGTTTAAATTTTTAAAAAATACTTTGAATGTAATTAATAATGAAATAAAAAGTATAATGAATGCATACAATATACTAAAATATTAAAAAAAGTAATACACTAAAGTAATAAAAAAATAGATATTTTTTAAAATGATTAAAATACTAAAAGGAAAGGTAAAGTTAATAATCAATACTGTACAATTAAATATTCATTATAAAAGAGGAAATGTGTTTTTCCTAAATTATTCAATGAAACTTGCCTCATAAAGGTACATTACTAATTCACATCAAAATAATAAAGTAAGGAAGTTTTATTTCAGGTTTAGCCAGACTTAATAACTAAAAAAGCTTGATTAATACATAAATATATTTGGTAAGATTGTGATTATCAATGATATTAGAAATATCTTTATTTTTTGAGAAATAAATTATTCTTTCTTCATGAAAAAACATGAATTCAATAACCTTAACAAAAATTATAAATTAAAAAATGTATGGAATTGATATAAAACTGAAAAAATCAATTTTTGCACCTACATCTGAACTGAATGTTTCATTGTTTACATCCGTAAAATATGTGTGGATTTTAGAGAGTTACAGATTTTAGGAGTGTGGATTTGAGGGAGTCTTAGAGGTCTGCACGGGCCCGGGCCTGGCCAGCGGAATCGTTTCAAATTTTCTAACGGGCCGGCAGATTCAGAATAGTTTTCTCAACGGGCCGGGCCGGCAAAAAAATATAACGGGCCATACGGGCCGGGCCGATAAAAAAATTTTCGGGCCTGCCGGCCCATTCTGAAGTTTTAAACAGAAACGATAAAATATGATATATTTTCAACGCAAATGGTTTTAACGAGAATAAATATAAATGTGCATCACGAGCCATACTAGTTTGACAGCATCAATATAAAAATGTAACTTGTACAGTGTGAGATCGGCATCGGACAGTTAAATTGTGTGTAACCCGTTTTAATATTTTTTTAGCTGACTCATACCGGGCCGAGATCAAGCTTGCATCATTTTTCTACATATAGACTTGCCGGACAGGAACAAGACTTAATTGTTCTCAAGATCTGTAGGGCAGACAACATGATTTGTAAAATTATTAACAGCAATAAAGAACTTATGTCAGATTAATCTTTGGATGGTTTTTAAATTAATTTCTCAATAACGCGAAAGTTTGACACATTTTCAGATTAATTTTTAATTGTAAAAACATAAAAGTGATAAGCCTGACTATTGAAGGCATTTGGAATCGAATAGCATTTTTCATTTTTGACGAATAAAATACTTGCATAAATTTGTTCAGATACAATAATTTCTCAAATGGTTGCAGGTTTTTCTTCCTTCCCATGCTATCGCTTCCGGAAATTTTATTGAAAATGCTGACTATAACAATTTATTTCCTTTCAGTTTTTTTAAATTACTTGTATCAAAAAACAGTTAATGCCACTTGATTATATAGTTTCTGAATAAAGATACCTGCAGTGCGTTTCTGAGAAAAAAATGAATTTATAAATGTATCAGAAAGGCGTATATTTGAGTTAACGAATGAATTTGGATTTAAAATCTTTAATAAAATGATATAGAAATATTTTTATAAATCTTCTTTTATTAAACAGCTTCAAAAGTTACGATATTTTTAACTTTCTTTCTTTTTTCTTTTATTCTAAGCCATATTAATTTTTTGATGAATCTTTATTTGATTGTTGAAAGTCTAAGAATCTTAGTAACCACTAATGTTGTATTTCCTGTAAAATATACTGTAAAATCATTCCATAGATATGTATGCAGTATTCTTTAAAAAAATCTTAATTATATGAAAAAAATCTGAATTTTTTAGAAATCGTAGAAATTGTAACGGGCCAAAACGGGCCGGGCCTGTTTTCACTGATTTCTGTACGGGCCTAAAATATAAAAATTTAAACAGGCCGGGCCCGGGCCGAACTTTTAAGTTTTACAACGGGCCGGGCCTGGCCTGGAAATTCCGGCCCGTGCAGACCTCTAGGGAGTCTACTGCATAAGTTTTTTATTTATATTTTTGCCTTCAATAACACTTTTAAATCTCACATACATTTTTTGTAAAAGCATCATAATTTAAGATTTGGGGCCAAAATATTGGCCCTAAGTTCTTGATTGGGGCTTGATTTGGTGTCCGTTTACATATCAGTTTATTATAAAATGTATTATTTTATAGACTAAAGACTGATTTATTTTTCTTACAATATGTAAGAAGAAAATTCAATATTTAAAATACTAAATACTAATCAGTGCACAAATATATAAAATCAATATTAAAATTTAAAATATATATTTAAAAGGCTCTAACATTTTGAATTTTGTCTTTAAAGGGATTTGACCTTCTTTTGAAGATCACCATGGACACACCACAAAATCAATTGCTTGAATGAAAAACATTTCTACAAAATAGCATAAATTTCAAAACACGATTGCATCTGAGAAGACAGAGCCATCTGCTGGCAGATTAAAACATTACTATTTAAGTCTAAAAATTAAATTTTATTTTACAAAAATATTTCTTTCAAACTATTAAACTAAAAGTCATAACATTTTCATAGCAAACTTCATGCTTTCATAAACTAATACCTATTGATTTTAAGGCTTTAAAAAGGGATTGAAATATTTTGAAAAGATTTTTTCATTTCCAAAATCAACTTTCGTAACATTGTCTTTTGAAACTAATCTAGATAATGCTGTAAGCTGTTTATTGAATCTCAAATCATTTCTATGCATTTAATCGGTTAGAATAGTCCAATTACTTAGGACTAGGACTTAGGACTAGGACTATGGACTACTTAGGACTTAAGACTTTCTTAGTAATCTAATAGTAATTTTGTCATACCAATATTAAACTTTAATAATCTATTATTAAATTGTAAAAGAATTTCATAAACACAAGAAAAGAAACAGGTCAGTATAGGATCTTGTTTTTTGCTGATAGTTGCACAAAGATTTTTAGTAAGAGAAGCAATAAGTTGAATGTTAAATTATTTAAAATTCTTCTAAATCTTTTAAACGTGGTAGGAACATTGAAAATCTTTCTGCGATGCAGGTGGTCTGAGTGCATTGTTATGGCCTATTTTATTGATATGTTTATGGATAACTTGTGGATTACATCCATGGTCAATTCAGATTTTGACAACATGGGTTAGTTTATCTTCTAAAAATTCACATGAACAAACAATATCTGTTCTCCTGATGTAGGAATTAAATATGTTATTGAGAGAAATTTATATTTCAGATCAATAATTTAAAATGCATACATCAATATAATTTCAAATTTATTATCAAATAATAGCTCATAATTTTTATAAATATGTTTAATAGTATATATACATATTTTAATTTGAAAAGTGTTTTGTACTTTTCGCTCTAGAGCTAATTTATATTTTGTGTAAAAAATGATTTTTTAATGTATTTTGCGCAACTCTACTTCTACAAAAAACTTATCTATCAAATAAAAGGACTGCAGTAAGGTCACACAAACGAAAAAAATAGATGAATAATTTTAAAAATAATTTTTCTTTGGTACAGATTTTCCAGTCTTTAATCTATGTGATTTACTATCATCTATACCATACAATTATAATTGGCAATAAAATATTAAAACAAAGTAAGCAAAATGCTGAAATAAAAATACTTGTAATTGTAAAAAATTGAGATTGTTTATTTATAATATTAAATCTAATTAAAAAAAATCCATGAGTTTATAGTTTTCATCTAAAAACTCATGTTTCTTATGTGCAAAATGTGCTTGTTCAATAATTTGTAAATCTCAGCTGGAGTGTTTAGCAATGCTTTTCATAAACTCATACATATTTTTTCCCTCAAAACTGATCAAAATGAGTTCTAATCAGGCATGAAAGTGGGAAATAAGAAAAAAGGTGGAAATTTTTCTTCATCTATATAGAAGCGCCAAACTCGTATAATTTAAGTGTCATTTTAACAGCTACATATACAATTAAATTAAATATAATTGCACATATGATTGCAATTTCTTTCATAACTTAAAAAGTATTTATTAATAATGCTAAAGGTGCAAATCTAAATATTTCTAATCAACTTATGTGAAGTACAATCATTAATTTTTTAAAACAAATAATATTCTGGATGATTTAACTGTTAAATACCCCCTCCCCTTTTTTTCTTCAAATATACAATCTCCCTGCTAGATTGATATTTGCTTCAGAAATACATCTTGAAAAAGAAATCACTCTAAAATTTTGTATAAATAGTACAAAATATTCTATTCCAAAAAGAAACTTTCTTTCATTTTGTGAAAAAAAAAAAAAAAAAAAAAAAAATCATTCATTTAAGTGACTTTCAGAAGTCTATATGATATAAGTTCACCTTTCATTTTATGTCTCTTTTGCACAACAATTCAAGAACAAACTCCAAGGGTTTTAATTGACAAAATGTCAGATTACTAAATTTTTCAGGTACCTCCACCCCCTATTATCCCTCTAAAATTTTCTTTACATTTTTGCATCAATCCAGAGAATGTTCAAAATCACTTTAAAAAAGGTGGAATTCCTCCTTTAGGAGGAACTCTTTCATGCCTGTCTAACTCAATGTCTTAACATCTTTTTTTATGGTAACACCTACTTTATTACTCATTCTTAGTCTTCATACTTTAAAGTCATGTTTTTTAATTTGGAATTAGATTTATTTAGAGTTTGCATTTAGAGTTGTTTTTTCTATAACATTTTACATTATAAAATTTTGCAATTCAACATAATTAACTTTTAACAAAACTGGATACCATTAACATCTTAAGAGTGTGATATAGAATTAAGTAAAAAAATCTATTAGCATGAGTGATCTTTTATTTCTTGTTCCAATACAATAATTATTGCAAAAACTGTAAAAACTTATGCAGAGTGCATAAAAATGTTATATATAAGTATAATCTTTTCTCATATCACTTATTTAGATATGTATAGCACTATTTATGTGCTTAAAAAAAAAAAAAAAAAAAGAAAAAGTATGTAATTTAACTACATCTTTATATAACTATATTTTAAATGTTTATTGCATTATTTGTATTTCTCTTAATTTCTATAAACAACTGTAACTGTGTGTACAAGCTTACAATTTGGAGATAAACATAAAACATTCTTAATTTTATAACAGCCTTGGCAGCCTTAACTTTGTTTGTATTTGGTTAAGATTATATCTGGACAAGAAATAAGGAGAGATGACTGTATCCATGCTTTCAATCTTGAATGTTGATTGAATTCTTTAAAAAAAAAAATCCAAAAATTACGAAGTAGTGGTTAATTTTTGATAAAACAGTTAGTTTGCTACAATAAAAAAGTAGTTTTTCCAACTACATGTGATGCATGCATAAAAAAGTGTCTAAATAACCATCATTTTTTGAAGAAGAACATTTTAAAATAACTTTACTACAAAACAAAAAAGACAAATAAATAAAAATTAAAAATACAGGTACCTGTTCATATGAGGGTGGAACGCCTTCCTCAATTGAAACGTAAGATGTATCTACTAAACCAACTTCTTTCAATGTCTGATGATCATGTACTGCAAATATATAGAATATACATATACTTTCTGCATAAGCTTATAAAAATATTTCTTAACTTTCTGTAAACAAATTTCATATAAAACTATAACAAGAGCAGTCTTACAAGGCAGTCTTTTACACTGGTTCTTTGCTAATTTCCGGATTACATAATCTTGTTTGTCATCCAAGCCTAGACCAGATACAGCCAGGTTTTTTAAATTTTGAACAGTCTACAAGAACAAAAAGAATGCATTTGATTGAACAGATTGAAATATATGTAAAAAGGCTTTAAATGTTAAAATAAAAATACAGAATAGTAATAAGTTTTTCAAAATTTAAATGAAGAAATTATCTTATATAAAAAAATTAAGTTAAAGAAGAGTAAGATATTTTGGGACATCTTATGTTAATACAGTAGACTCCCTCAAATCTGCAGAGCTTGATACCAGAAGTTGTGTGGATTTTAGAATTTTGCGGGTATCTGATCATTGCTTTGTTTACATTTATTAAACAGTAATTTGAATGTAATTGATAATGCAATTCAAACTGTAATGAAAGCTTACAATGTAACAAAATATTAAAATAAGTAATAAACTAAAATAATAATAATAAAAAAAAAACTAATTTTTAAAATGATTAAAACATTAAAAGAAATGGTCAAGTTAACAATCATCAATGTATGATTAAATATTCATTATAAAGATGAAATGTATGTACTTTTTCTGAATTATTCAATGAAGTTTGCTTCATAAAGGTACAATACTAATTCACATCAAAATAAAATAAAAGAGTTTTATTTCAGGTTTAGCCAGACTTAAATAACTAAAAAAGCTTGATTAATACATAATTATATTTGGTAAGAAAAATGTGATTACCAATGATAGCAGCAATATCTTGAATTTTTTCAATAATAAATTTATTCTTTTTTCATGAAAAAATATGAATTCAGTAATATTAACAAAAATTACAAATTAAAATAAATATGGAATTAACATGAAACTAAAAATGTCAAATTTTGTCCCTATATTTGAACTGAATATTTCATTGTTTACATCTCTAAATTATGTACAGATTTTAGAGAGTTGCAGATTTTAGGGTTGCAGATTTGAGGGAATCTACTGTATGTCCAATAATAGTCTAATTTCAATATCATAGGATATCTAAACATCATTCCTATTAAAACAGGAGGGTGAAATGTTCGATAGCAGCAAATACAGTAAAACACCAATTACAGAGGTGCCAAGTTTCAATAAAAGTTATCAGTAACCAGAGTTCAGAGAAGAGTGGATGAAGGGGGGGGGGGGGGACAAATTTTCAAAAGTTAATTCTTCCTTTTTTCTGCGATCTCTTGGTGAAATTTGCACGTTTGTTCGCGATCTCTTGAGCAAAATTTGCGAATTTTTTGCGATGTTTGGACGAAATTTTCACATTTTTCGCGATTTTTGGACGAAATGCGTGCGTTTTTCGCGATTTTTGGACGAAATGTGCGCGTTTTTCGCGATTTTTCGTCGAAATGTGCGTTTTTTCGCGATCTTTTGAAGAAATGTGTGCGTTTTTCGCGATTTTTGAACGAAATTTGTGCGTTTTTCGCGATTTTTGAATGAAATTTGTGCGTTTTTCGCGATTATTGAACGAAATTTGTACGTTTTTCGCGATTTTTGAACGAAATGTGCGCGTGTTTTACGATTTTTCGTCGAAATGTGCGCTTTTTCGCGATCTTTTGCCGAAATGTGCTCGTTTTAAGATAATTTTGACAAAATTTGCGGGTTTATCGCATTTTTATGACGAAATGAGCGCGTTTTAAGCGAATTTTTGACGAAACGAGAGCGTTTTTCGCGATTTATTGACAAAATGAGCGCATTTTTCGGAATCTTTTGACAAAATATGCGCGTTTTTCGTAATCTTTTGACAAAATGAGTGCATTTTAAGCGATTTTTTGACGAAATTTGCACGTTTTTCGCGACATTTTGACGAAATACGCGTAATTTTACACAATCTTTTCTGTTTTTCGCGAGATCCTACATCTAAATTTGCGTTTTTTCAAGCGATCCTTTGATGAAATTCGCGATTTTTTTTATCTGTAATTTCTATTCGATGCCCTAACACCGTAACTTATGTTGCAAATCCGTAATAATTACGGACAAATCGTAATACTTGGCACCTCTGCAATTATATGCCTTTCTGAGACTTGTTCTAAAGAACTGAGAAAAACGCATAACAAAAACTGTAGTCGCCTAAGATGTAAAATCTCCAACTGTAAAAATATAATCAGGGCTCCCAACACATTTTATGTCGCAAAAAGGGGGAAAGGGGACCATTTTTCTTTAAAAAGGGGACTTTTGGGGACCATTTTTCTTTAAAACGGGGACATTGGGGGACCATTTTTTTTTTAAAAAGGGGACTTTGTGGGGACCATTTTTTTTAAAAAAAGGGGACTTTGTGGGACCATTTTTTTTAAAAGAGGGGACTTTGGGGGACCATTTTTTTTTAAAAAAGGGAATTTTGGAGGACCATTTTTTTTAAAGGGGACTTTGGGGGACCATTTTTTTTTAAAGGAGACCTTGGGGGACCATTTTTTTTTACTAAATATGTTAGCATTTTTTTTTTTTTTTAAACATTACAGTAAACATGTTAGTTAACTTTATAAGGATATCATTAAACAATTTCAAATATTGTTGCAGAAATTGTACAATTATATTTGAATACAATTAAATATTCTACTGCAAGAAGTGAAAAAGTAGTATAATATTTACTTTGAAAATTTTCTTTTAAAAGAGCCTGTACTTGTAATTCAAAGTCTTGATTTTTTTTATATTTACAATAGCAAACTGATTTTCATTAAAATAAAAAGTAATCTTAGCTAAAATGTATCTAACAAATTTATTATCAGAATATATTTAGCCATTAAGTATTTAAGGCAAAAATTTCTTGAAATAAAAAACAATCTGTTCAAAAATGTCACAATTATGTAAATATCAAATACTTACAAGAAAAGAAAAAGAAGAAGCGTTTATAAAATAACTACATACAAAACAACAAGCAATTCCAAAATGTTACTGAAAAACTATGATTCTTCTGACAATAAATATAAATACAGAGAGAGGGAGAAAAAAAATAGTGTGTTTTGTCAGTCTGTCACGGAAAAAACATCAAAAATTTCGATAAATAATCGCCCTCCTCCCACAATAATCGCAGAAAAAATTGCTAATTCTGTTAAAAGATCCTGGAGGGGGGGGGGGGGACAAATTTTGCAAAAAATTGTGGAGAGAAGAAAAAAATATCCGAAAATTTCAAGATAAAAAAAAAAAAGTTTTCTATTGCATTTAAAGTTGTTCTCAAAGAAACAAAACAAACATATCAACCTCGTCAAATGTGCGCGTTAAGGTTAAAAGGCCGTATGCCACTGGATTGATCATTCTGTTGGATAAAGAACAGGTGTTAATAGAGTCATTATCAAGTGTGTTTATCTTTTACTTCAATCAAAAGAAAACCAAATTTCATGTTTGCTTGTTTTGTTATTATAAATATGTACTTGAGTGATTTTATTAGAATATATGAAGCTTCAAATAAACATATCACGTCAACTTTTTTTTTTTTTTTTTTTTTTTTTTTTTTTTTTTAATGCCGTTTTTTAACTTTTCAGTTTTTGTAACAATTAAAATCTTTAATTAACCGTCAATCATTATGTAAAATTACACCAGAATATATCGATATACATAATGTCTAGTTAGTTAAAAGAATTTAACTGCATTTGATAAAATTTAAAGTTAATAAAATTGAAATTGACAAAATGTCCGGAATTTGAATGCCCGGAGTTTTGAGGTTCAAATGCACAGAACAAAGTCTTAAAAATCCGATATCCAAAATTCGGAAATCAAACAAAGTCCGGACGATTTGCTAACTATTTTTATTATTATTTTTTAAAATATACATTTAAAAAAAAACATTTTAAATTAGGAATTTTTAAAACCGGATCTAAAACCTCTCTACTCTTAAAATTATTTTTAAACAATAAAGATATTCATACTTTTTTCATACCACATGTCTGGTTTCGATAAAATGATCTTACGATCTGTTCTTCCGTAATGCCCGCGATCCAGTGTTGAATTCATGGGGGGGGGGGGGGTATTCCTGCTCAGAGCAATGAAATTTCCCCTATTGACAGATTTGAGTTTATGTTTTGAATATTGAAAAAGTACAACCCCCCCCCCCCCCCCCCCCCACGATTTACGGAGGGAAAAAAACTACAGGACAGGAACTGAAGTTCGTTTATAGAATAAAAGAGAAAGTTTATCATCGAAAAATCGAAATTGATGAAGCAGCGCAAAATAACTGACACGTTTAGTGTAAAATGCACAAAGAATAAAATAAGCTTTTTAAGAAAAAAATATCAACCGACTTCAAAAAAGCGCTAAAAAGAATTAAATAATTCTTTAAAATTCTCTAATGACAAAACGTTATCCAATAAGCACACATCGGATATCAGGTACCGGCATAAAAAACGGTTAAATTTAATATGTATAATTTAATATCCACCAAACATAGATTTTAGAGATAATATTATTTTACAAGAGATGAATTGACATATTTATGATTTATTTTATGAATATATACATATAAAAAGTAATGAATTACTTTTTGAAGTTGGTGCCAAACAATCACAATCGATAATGATTATCCCCATTTTATTTATGGTACTAAGCATAATTTAGCTACAATTCTTAATAGACATCAAATAGTTTGGCACCAACTTCAAAAAGTAATTCATTACTTTTTATATGTATATATTCATAAAATAAATCATAAATATGTCAATTCATCTCTTGTAAAATAATATTATCTCTAAAATCTATGTTTGGTGGATATTAAATTATACATATTAAATTTAACCGTTTTTTATGCCGGTACCTGATATCCGATGTGTGCTTATTGGATAACGTTTTGTCATTAGAGAATTTTAAAGAATTATTTAATTCTTTTTAGCGCTTTTTTGAAGTCGGTTGATATTTTTTTCTTAAAAAGCTTATTTTATTTCCTACTTTTTAGTTATGCATACCGTAATACATAATTATGTGTACTGGCACACGATAGCTCTTTGCAATGCATTACTAATGCACGCACTTTGCTAAGTTCTGATGTATTCAGTTTACTTGTCACTGTTTGATTGTCAACTTTTCTGAAACCACTTACAATATCGGTTAGTATCGTTGTGAATCTTAAGAATTTCTTTGTATGGTAACTTTTTCAGACGAGATCTTCCACTTCGAAAAGCTACCGCATTTATGAAATCTTAGTCTGCATCGAATCCTACGGTCATCGAAAGTGGGTATCAAAAGGTGACAATCCATCAAGTAAAGTTCCTTACACATAAGAGCGCGACATAGTGCTTCCATATATGAGCACCTAGCAAAATGACTTCATATATTAATGTATAGTAAAATGCTTTTCTAGTGTAGTCAGTCAAAATTACTCCCCCTTCACTCAGAAAAAGTAAAAAGAAAGATTTTAGCAAAAATCGCACTATGCTTCAATCGATAAACAGCAACAATCTAATACCTATACAGGCAGTAATGGCATCGGAAATGAGCAGTGTCGATTCGACGAGGAATCTGAAACTCATAACCAATACCTGGCTGCCTCTATAAGAGAGTGACAGCATTTGATTCCCAAATATTTTTTTACAGACGCTTTTGTCCCAACTACACTGTTAAAAATTTGAAACTTTTGCTGTACACTGTTAAAAATCTGCTGCATTTTTTTGCTACGCACTCCAGCGCTTGTATAGAAAACGGTTACTTGACTGTATTAAGGAGCATTCTCATAGGTCGCAGTAGAGACATTATATACAAGCGGCGGAGTGCGTTGCAACAAAATGCAGCAGATTTTTAAAAGTGTATTATCACTTCACCGCTTATATAGAAAACGATTAGTTAAATGCATTATGAAGAATTCTCATTGATAAAAATAAAGATATTCTATAAAAGCGATGGAGTGACGATGCAGCAAAAGTTGCAAATTTTTAACAGTGCATAGCATTGCCAGGCATTTTTTTTTTATTATGGAATTTGATGATGATTTCCTGGAAGAATTCGATTGTACTCGTATGAGAAGGTAACAAGATTGACGAAAATTGCCCGCTAAACAAGATGCTTGGTGACTCGTTTTTGTCCAGAATCGTTTCAACCAATTATATACTGTGCTACATGTGTCGTCATATTCATATCGAGGAATCCTACACTGTAAAAAATTTGACACTTTTGCTATATCATCACTCTATTGCTTTTATAGAAAACGATTACTTCACCCAATTACGAAGCATTCTCATGGGTCAAAAGAGAGATATTCTACAAAAGCAGGGGAGTGACGATGGAGCAAAAGGGTCACATTTTTTACAGTGACACTGTAATCGGAAATGAGCGGTGGCGTATTCGAGGAGGAATCTGAAACTCATTACCTATACCTGGCTGCCTCTATAAGAGAGTGACAGCATTTTATTCCCAAATATTTCTTTTACAGACGCTTTTGTCCCCATTACACTACAAAAACTTTGAGCCTTTTGCTGCATCATCAGTCCACCGCTTTTATAGTAAACGATTACTTTACTGTTCTTATTGGTCATAAAAGACATATTCTATAAAAGCTGTGGTGTGACGCTGCAGCAAATGGGTAAATTTTTAACAATGTATCACGGAGCATTCTCATGGGTCAAAGGAGAGATATTCTATAAAAGCGGGGGAGTGACGATACAACAAAAGGATCAAAATTTTTACAGTGTACACTGTAAAAAATTTGGCCCTTTTGCTGCATCGTCAATCCACCGCTTTTATAGAAATCAATTACTTCAACCTATCGTGGAGAATTCTCATGGGTCAAGAGAGAGATATTCTATAAAAGCGGGGGAGTAATTATGCAGCAAAAGGGTCAATTTTTTTTACAGTGTACACTGTTAATAAATGTGAACCTTGTCCAGTTAGGATTTCACACTTTGAAAAGATCGTGTGTCTATGTAAGTGTAACTTAAAAACATGAAAAATGAACGTTTCTAATTGGTCGATTGCTTCGAAAAGATATTGAATTTTAATGTTTTAATTTTTTAAAAAGTTCTTATCAACAGATTTTTATGAAATTTGAATGGGACCACATGGGCCCCATACGCTTTCAAACAAAAAAAGAATTATCAAAATCGGTTCATATTTACGAAAGTTATGCGTGAACAACAAATACATACAGGTCGAAATCATAACCTCCTCCTTGAAGTCGGTTAAAAATTAAGGCTGCAAGCGAACAGCACTACTTTTTATTACACTAACAGAGCAATAAATCTATCTTTGTTTCCGAACGGAACAAAGGTGAAACCTCTTTAAATGATTTTTGAGGGACTGACCCTACCAAATTGAGAAAGGAAGGGAAAGTTTCATCTACCCGATCTTCAGTCGTAAAGCTGTCAACTGATTTCGAGTTCAATTTCTCTCTTGAAGTTCAAAAAAGTTCACTGAAAAAGCAATTTATACATCAAAGCGCCGACACGAAAGATCAAAAATAGCGACGCCTGACCGCAAGAAGTTAGTGTCTGGTCCTTAAGCTTGTTATCTGAAATTTGAGGCATTGGCTAGTTTTTATTTACTTTATATATAAACCCTAAAATACTTTTGTTTTTATTATTTTTAAGAGTTATCTTTTTGATTGGTTGTTGAGTTTAAAACCTAATAGCAGACAGCTATAACTTAGCGAACATACCATATTTTGGGAGAAAATGTGAATGTTTTTCCACACCCCCTAAAAAAAAAACAGATGAACGCAATTCCATTTTTTTTTTTTTTTTCCCAAGATAGGTGAAAAAATAAATCTGAAAGCTATGTACCTTTAAAAGTTTAATTTCCTACTCTTATGGAATTATTATAGTTAGAAAATAATATATATTTTTAAATCATGAAATTAATAAATCTTGATTACAATTTTAAAAGAATGAAAACGGAATTTCGCGAAAGTAAAAAAAGTTATTTCGCAAAAATTAATAAGGTATCCCTTTGTCTCTCTCCAGAGGGGTATCTACATCTTACGATGCAAATATGGAAAAAGAAAGTGCGATCGGCATAATTTATTTTGTTAATTTAAGAAACATGCTTGTCAAATTACAATATTTAGTATATACTTACTTTTTCTTCTTATACTTACTTTTTTCTCTCTTTCACTTTTTTTTTTCTTTTTCATCAGCAATAAGAATCCACGAGACTAATTGATTCAATAGCAGCCTATTGTTACTGAAATAAAGTACTTTTAAAAAGTAAAAGCACCTGCGAACGAGTCACGTGAACATATTGGGATGAAACGGTAACGATTCCAATCACAAGAAAAGGGGGATTAATGAAATCACAATATGATGAGTGGCTGGTTCCATTTGACTTCAAAACGCTAATTGATTGCTTAATAGGGAGGCGGTGGAAGTGTTCTTTACTTTATTGCCTTACTTTCATGCCTTAAAGAATGTGTGAATTTAGACATTGAAGGAGCATGAAACATCAGCATGCACCACAATTTTGCCGTTTTCTTTAAAATAAATAAATAAATAAATAAATAATTTTTTAAAAAAATTGTCTTCTAAATGAACAATTTCTTTGTTCTTTAATCATTGAAAGCGGACTAAGCGGACCAAAACACATAAAAGCGGACCAAAGCGGACCTTTTTCTAAAAAGCGGACTTTGGCGGGAAAAAGGGGACCATTTGGGAGCCCTGTATAATGCTGCAATAATACAAATTTTATTTTTTAATATTTTTAGCAGTGTAAAATGCACTATATATTTGGAGGGAGGGGGGAGTGAAAACACTGAAAAAAAAAAATAAATAAATAAATAACCATTTTTAAAATTTAAAAATAAAAATGGAATTATTAAACCTTATATCAGTTACATATCTTGAACTACACTTTTTTTAAATTCCATTATCGAACAAACAAGCAGATTTTAATTAAATTAATTTTAATCACCATCTCACATACCAATTTACTTTAGCAAGAATTAGGCAAAGAATTATGTATGGTGTTTTCGGATAATTCAATCACTAGTATTGTTAGAAATGCAGAAAAGGTTCCAAGTGTGTCAATGTCAATTAAGTCTACCCACTGTCCATTCTTTTTGCCCCACCCCTCCAAAGGTTCCCCTGCAAAATACACTAACCTGTGTGATAGCATTTTTTGTATTAATTGCCTGTAAATATGAATATTCAACCTTTTCAGGAAGTTACCTTAGGTGAAAGAAATTGGGTAAATTAGCCAGTTGAATAAAATTCTTTAGCTGCCTTATTTCAAAGTTCAACTGCCTACTGGTGACTGCCAAATAATAAACTTCCACTATGTAATATTTATTTTGACAGGTAAAAATTTTAAGAAATTAAGAGTAATAAATAGTAATCATTATCAACAATAAATAATAGTTGCAAATAGTAAATAATAACTACTTTGACCTATTTTAAGTTAGTAAGTACAACATCAATACGATAGTGTAAAGCAAAAGTTAATTGAGACATACAGTTAACCTTTTAAGTCATACACCATGAGACAGCTAAAATATCACTGAAACTACATAATAATTTTTCTCTTTATTCATGAAAATGGATTAGAAAATTTATAAAACATGAAATTTATAGAAGTTCAGTAAAACTGATTTATAATTTGAATAAATGAAGGCTTTAATTAAAATATTTACAAGAACACAAAGATTGATTAACAAATGTTTTTTTAATTTCTCCAACCTAAAGCAATAATAAAAGTAAATATACTGGTAGTTTATCAGTAAATAAGATACCATTTTGTCGGGTGTTAAATTTTAAACTATGCATTTTTTATTTAGTAATATGTAAGCTATCATATCAAAATGGTTAAGAAAATATAAGTTTTTAAAAATATTTTATTTTTTTTAAATGATGCATTTTCTAGAGAGTTCACTGAGAGTTCGATGAGGCATTTTTTTATGAAATATAGAATCAGTTTTTACTATCATACATATTAAACAATTTTTTTAGCAAATTTTCTTTAATGGTACTTTAAAGTTTTAAGGACATAAAAAGTTAATATAAAAATCGAAGTAATAAAATGTGACATTATTGGGAATGAGAAGATAAATATTAAGAAAAATAATTATGATTCATTGTTTGCATAAATGTAATTATAGAAAAGTATTAATCAACAAATACTAACACTTTCTAAATCTATTGTAAACTCCAGTAACTGAGAATCATCCTCTTTATCCTCTGTATTCATAGCCTAAAAATAAAAAATAAAAACCATTAAAAAAAAGGAATAGAAAATGTTTGTACTCTTAAAAAATAAGCATTTGAAGGAAAATATGGAAGATTTTATATCGACTAACAACATATATTACAATTAAAAAGAGTTAACAGTCACTAAAACAATAAATCAGTATTTTTTAAGGGGGCAAATAAATAGAACAGTGTTCAAGAAATTGTTCCATATATATATATTTTTTTGATGGCATTTATGTATTGTAATGAGGGTATTTTGACACAACAAAGTGTTTTTATGGTAAGGGGCCATCCATAAATAATCTCACACATTTTTTCATTACTTTTGAACCCCCTCCCCCCTCCTTTGTCACAAAGTTTCACACTTCATCTTACCCTCAGCCCCCTCTTGTCACATGTCACACTATATTACATAAACATATACTTACAGTTCAGCGACAAAGCACTATGTTATAGATCATATTTCAAATTTTATTTTTAAACTTGAACTATGTGTTTTAATGACATTTGTAAACATAACTGCAACTAGTCGTTGGGGGCCACCATAATACTTACCCATCATGGATATGTATATGAAAATAAAGCATGTGAAAACTATTTATGCAATGCATTGCAATTCATGAACAAAATTTAAATATTGTTAATATACATAGTAATCTTTATTAAAGAACTGATGATGTACCAATTTCGACAAATTATATAAAATGCCAAACTACTCAAGTAGTACCGAACTGCGTAAAAGAAACATCCTTATAACTCCAAAAATAATAATCTATTAATCAACAATTAACTGTGTCAGATTAAGCGTCTCATTTCCAATTAAAATATACCTCTGAATTGAAATTTGAATGAAATACAGGGTCATGAAAAATCGAAGAATGTGGAAAACATGATTACAAATATCTCGGCAACTAATAATCCGATCGACTTTGTTCTATATGCAAAATGTGTGTTATTTTATTGCCTTTTACGTCCATTCCTTAAAACAAAAAAATTCGAAAATTTTTATATAGCTTTCATCAGAACGAATTTTTCGAGGGTCTGAAAAAAATAGTTCTGGATAACTGAGGTTGCTGATATTAAATAGGTTTCGTCCCATTCTTACATACTAACTACATACAAAATTTCAAGTCTATCTCAATTTGTTCGGGAGATAGAGCATTTACAGACAGACAGACGGCAATTTTTTTTTTTTTCTAAAAATATGTTTTTCAGAATTTCCACAATCTAAAACGTGTAAATCCGTCAAAATTTTTTTTCCGATTTTCAAAACGATTGCAAGACTTACCCTATACTACCTATGATGGGTAAGTAAAAATGATTCATGTACTTATTTTGTATGGTATAAGATTAAGGTTTACAACAAAACATAATTAACATACAATAATAATAAAATATAAATATGAAAATGAAAATAAAAACAGTAATATTTTGGAAATTGAAATGGAATTTAATATGTTTGGTTTTAAATTTTGTCTTTATTTTATGAATAAAAATTTTATAATTTAATCTGCTGACTTCTAATGCTTTTATTTTAATCAGAATGTATGACGTCACACTTCTTACCCCCTCCCACCCCTTTGTCACAAACTGTCACAATTTCATAAGCCCCCCTCCCGCATCAAAGCGTGATATCATTTATGGAAGCCCTTAACCCATTATTGTTACAGGTTTCATACTGCCTTAAAAAGAATAAATCAAAGGAAACTAAGTTCCAAGGAGCAGTCCATTAAATTTAAAGGATTTACTATATTTTTTATAGCATGTCATGCAATATGTAACATATGCAATCCTAATTTTCCATGCCTCATTTAAAGAGAGAAAATTATGTTAAACTTTATTCAATTAAATTTAATAGTTAGTGCTTCACAATGTATGGCTTGGCTTGCTGGTTATACAAAATTGGCAGCCAACTATTTTATGCAGGGGTGCAGAATGTGTCCGATCTGGGGGATCTAGAATCGGGAGAAATTTTGGCCATTTAGGGAAATTTTGCACAAAAATACACAATTAATTTTGATTTTAACAATGAATTACATAATTACTCATGACAGAAAAATTCCCACTACGATTAGAAAGATCCGTAGAATGAACTTTAGAAAATTGATCTCAGAATAATATATACTCGTGCATACATTGAGAAAGTTTGGAAAAAAAATCTACATCTATGGTATTACAGAATTTATGTAAGCTTATAAGAGATCATAAAAGTTTGGCGAAATTTTTATAAGGATTGGGGAAAATGTTGGGAGTAAAAACATTTTCTGCACCCCTGATTTTCTGCAGTGACAAAGAGTCACACATACAAAGGTCAGATAAATGCCAAATACTTATCATGCATCACATGCACCTTAATTTTTTAATTTTAAAAGAAAAAACATGGTATAAACAACTAAAAGATTTTAGCATTAAACTATGTTTAAACAATGTTTTCCATCATGTACTTGATGAACTAAAGGCTAATGAAACAAAACATTTAAATTAATATTGTATTTGACTATTGCATGAAACAAACACATATCTGAGGCATTCAAATGCAAATCTTCATATTCATTAGATATGTGTAACTTACAAGCATTAAAATGTCTTACACAAAGTACAAAAATTCCTAGATTGAATGTCTATTTTAAGAATTCTTATCAGATCTTTCATTTTAATTTTAGTATTAACATAAAAAAATAAAAATTCCACACACTATCATAAAAATTAAGAAAACACAGCTTGCTCTTTTCTTTTAGGAACAAAAAAGTGATATCACAACAAGAGCAGAAGTAATGTCTCAAATAAAAATTATTTTTATCAGTATTTAAGGATTTGCGATAAAGAATATTACTTCAAAATTAAAAATCAGCTAAAAAACAAGCTAATAAATTTCTTTTTGTTGACCAATACTGTTACTTACCATTTATCATTTGTGCCTACAAACAATTTAATACTAAAAAGAAAATGTATAAATCTTTATGAATAGTTTCTTTCAGCACTATTTTTCTTTCACTTAGCAGCAAAATATTGCTAATAAGGCCATCAAATAGCCAAATTTCATTTCTAAATTAAAGGAATTCTAGTTTTCAATGATTTTCATGTGCAAGAAAATGAACTTTTTTTAGAAAAGCACTTCTTACATTTTTTTTCTAAAACATACAAATCATGTTCTTCAGCATCTGTACATGATAATAACTGATAACTATGGATAGTACGAACAGAATTAAGGAAATTCAGAAATTTCTTAATGTATAGAATTAAAAAAAAAAAAAAAAAAAAAAAAAGCTAAAATCAAATTTTATGCATAAGGCTACTTTTCATTTAACAAAAAAAAAAAAAAAAAAAAAAAAAAAAAAAAAAAAATTACAATATTTATAGGTAATATTTGATTTTGGACTTGTTGTGATAATTATTTTTAACATGCTTAAAACAGCATTTTAAATAGTTAAGTAAACAGGATTGTCAGCATTTGAACAATTTCATATTACTAGCATTTTCAGGTCACTTTCTCTGATTTTTATACATCATTTTAGGTGATTTTTTTTCAGGTTATGCTTTTGTGAACTGTGTCATGTGCAGAACTGCACTGCAATTCTAGGTTCAATCTAAATTCCCAGTTTCCAAGGTTTTGTTAGAAGTTCTCAGAGTTTTAAAGGCTTTCATTGATTTGCAGATCTGAGCGCCACACAAATAAATGACTTTTAAAATTAAGTTGCTACAAAACAGAGAATTAAGAAAGAAGTATATAGAAATAAGTTAAGTTTTATACTCACATTACAGAAATTTTTTACAAAAATTTTAACAAAGGAAACTTCCTTCACTTGCATCTGCTCACATTTAATACTTTCCACCAGTATGCTGTCTCCATCAATGAATGACAACTCAGCAAGTGTACGTCCATCATGACTTTCAGTCAGTGGGAATAATTTTGTATCTTCACCTGATAAGAGAGCCACAAGATAAAAATTTATTTGACATTTTAGCAAACAAATAGTAAAAATTAAACTGTTTTTTGCTCTCTAATACAAAGCAAGATTCCTTGTTTATGAAATAATATGTATATTTCAGCATATAACACGCACCTATGATTTGGCATAATTTTTTACTTTTTGCAAAGAAACCTTTATGAGATAAGTAGTAGCATGATGAATGCAATAAAAGACATAACAAAGTATAATAATTAAAAGAAACATCAGCAGAAAGACAAAGGGAAAATAAATGATGTTACCAATCTTTTCTGTCCACTTGAATCCCCCCCTCGAAAATATTTGAAATCATTCTCTTATTCAGTCAACTAATCTAGTCTTTCTTTCATTTTCATAAGTATAAAAAAACTATATTTTTATGTTTATCTTTTCTTAATATTTAACATTTATTTTGACACCAGGAATGTAACAAATACTTGTAAATTTTGATCAATTTTCCTGTTTCAAAATTTTGTTTTACAAATCTGAGTATATTGCTCATCCTTAAAGAAAACAACACAACTCAACAAAAGTCAATTTTACAGGAGAGGGGGAAAAAAAGTTTAGCACGTTTTTACTGTAATATGAAATTATAGTCCTTAGCCCTGCATGCAGCAGTAAAAATAGGCATAAATACACAAAACCAAGGATTGACCAAAACGAAAATCGAATTTCAATAATTTTCTAATTTTCAGATGGAAATGAAAATGTCCAAACAAGTAAGTAATAAATTCACATAATTATTAATTAATTATATGCGTGGCCCTTGGGCTTTCAGGGTTTTTAACCTAATTTTTTTGTTTTGAATAAAATGTATTAAATTCATCAATAATGCAAAAAGATTATCTAATTATACAAATTTAAACAAACCAAAAAAGGTTTTAGGTATGCACATTTCAATTTATCTTTGTATTAATTTTTGTAAATAATCATCTATTTAAGAGAACTTTTTCTAAGGGTATTTATTCCATACATTTCTGAGGATTTAAACTAAAAAATTTCTGCTACAGTTAAGTCTGCAGCTTTTAACGAGCATGAGAAAAGCATCTTTAATCACAAGTGCATTGCTTTTTTTATAATTTGCATCTTGAGTAGTTTGAGTGATAATTAATAAACAGTGAAGTTTAGAGAAGAAAAATAAAAGAATGATACATTATTTCAAATGGGTAATTTTATGAATTTAACAATTAACAAAAGAATTTTACAATTAAAAAAATGGCTCAATCCATTTGAGCCATTACCGCTCAAATGGGTGAGTAATTTTAAAAATTCCCGAAGGAAGAAACAAGATTTTTGGATACAGATAGTTTCGGTCTGGTGAATTTTTCGCACCACTTTTGCTGAAAACAAATTTTTTGATGAAACCCAGATTATTGGTCAAAACTGAATTTTCAGTCGATCTCTACACAAAACCTTTAAGAATGAAGATGTAGACGATCTTCAAGGGTTGATTAATTTTATCTCCTTGTGCAATTTGCCCTCATTCTATGGAAAAAAAAGGACCATATAACATAATAAAGTGAATTTTCTGATAACTACAATTATGAAAACTTTTCTTAAAGCAAGACTGATGAATCTATTCATGAAATAAAACACAAAATAAATTTTGGGGAGTTGTATAATTTTTCTTGTGGGTGAATGACATGATATTCCTTTCAAAGGAGCGTTGACAATTTTTAAGACTTTCATCAAAGTTGAAATGTAATGAATTTGGTTTGTCTGCCTAGCTGTCAGTCCATGCTCTAACTCATATAATATACTTGGAAAGTCATTTAATTTTGATATGTTATTGAGAATTAGTATAGAAAACTCTGTATTGAAAATGATGTGGTTAACATTTATAGTTCATTTGCAAGGACACACAAAAGAATTCCATCTCATTACGGTCTATGAAGAAAAATTGTTTATGATGCATTTCACTGATACTTTAATTTCTCTTAATTTTGATAAGAAGATTGTAATATATGTACAAATTAACATTTTAAAGACTAACATAAGACAAAACATTTTCTTGTATGTCCCCTTTCTTAATTTTTTAATAACCTTGATTACTTTACATGTATTAAGTAACCATTTCTATACCCTCTGAGAGAATGTGCATTTAAATTCCTTAATTAGGTTTAAGTGAGTAATAAAACAAATAGATTACAATAGATTTTAATTAAAATTTATTTTAATTTCAATTTTCTGCTTTTCTTTTCGGCTAATTTATTAATTACATCATTATAATTAGCATTTTTAATGATATTGCATTTTATTGAAATAACAAAATAATTGACAATTGTGCCAGTAGTTGATGTTAAATTACTTTTTATTAATTTCAACTTGCTAAAACTCCTTACACATGAAGCAATAAAAATGTCAAATTAAAAAAAGCAACATTTATATTTGAGTAAGACTCAATTAAACCAAAATCATGAAGAGTCTGTAAACATTAAGAGGCAGGGGTGGGGAAATACATCATTTTACTTGCCAGTGGCGAGTGGATTTTCTGGCAAGGCGAGTGCATTTTTAGTTTTTGAAAAACTGTAAGGAATAGAGACATTATCAGAGATACTTTTTCAATCTAGATATTTTAACTTTTCAAATATTACAGTGTAAATAGGGTACTAAGGTCTGTCTTATATTAAGATTACCTCTGTTGTATATATTTCTTAATATTATAGGAAAAAAAAAAAAAAAAGAATTATGAAATGCATTGTAGCAATAATAATTCCGTAAGTGATTTTGTTCTAATTATTTTCAATTGCATGTGTGTTGCACCTTGCAGGCTGGTGAAATAAATTTTTGGCTGGTAAGAGTTTTGAAAATTTCCCCACATCTCTTAAGAGGAGATGGAGTTTTTATATTTTGTACAAAGATTGTTTACATGTGAATTTATACTTCTTTAAATATTTCTCCTAAAGTTGACATCTGCTTCAGTTGTCATTATTTAAATTGGTCAATGAGTTAAGACTGGATTAACATTCTTTTGTTCACTTAAAAAATAAAATAAAAATAAATCTACCGTACAGGAGTGCATTATTTATCCGTAATTTAGTCTGTATTTTTTAACTTTAATGTTTGGGTCTAATTAAATACATTATTATACTTTATACATTAAATTATAAATTAAATCTTGTCATTATTTAATGGATTACTTAAAGATTAAAATTTTTTCAACTTCAACATGCATCATAACCATTTTCAAGAAATAAAACATTTCAATTTTGGTAAAGAAGGAAAAAAATACCATTTAACATGTTACAGGAGATAAAGAATATTAACTGTATTCTAAATTTTAAAGAAACAGCCAACAATCACATGCAAATTGACTATATTTTCTTTTTTTATCCTTTTTAAAAAAATAATTGTTCCAAAGGTGAGATGGGTGAATTTCACATGAACTGCCAGTTTGATGTCCTGACGTTTAAATCTAAATTTCATATTAATAAATTTATTTTTTGATATTCTAAAATCAGGTGTTAGCACATCTTTTTATGCTTAATTCAATGCATTCATTAGATTTTTTCAGAGTTGTGAAATAGTGATATTTTTTTTTGTACTTTAGTGAGCAAGTAATGGGAATTTACTTGTCCTGAATAAAAAACTCGCAAAATTTCAATCTTTTTTTATGCTTCCAAACATTTTAAAATTTTTATATATGGATTAAGAGTAAAATATCCTGTGTTAATTAAACAAATAGATGGTTTATATATTTAAAATTAGTATCTAAGAGTTAAAAATTTAAATGTATTTTGTGTCCGCATATGCAGAACATGAGTGTTACTTTAGGGAAGTTAATATTATTTGTTTTCAAAATATTTGTATATTGCAGTTGGCAATGGTAGTGAGAAAACGATGTTGTTTCTTCTTTACAGTGCACTTATTTAGAACGCGATAATTTTGTTTTATAATTGCTATTTATCAGAATGTTCATTTCAACATGGTGAGTATTTTTATTTTCTTACAGGAGTGTTACCCATTTATTTATTATTATTTTTTAATGTATAAAAATGTTAATTTAGGGAATGCTGTTTTTTTTTGTTCAGGAATCAATAGGCCAAACTAAAATTTCAATAAAACAATTAGAATTTATTTTAGTAAAGAATTCCTTAATAAATGTCATGAGTGTTACCATACATGAGTGTTACCTTACATGAGTGTTACTTGGAAAAAGTAACACTCATGAGAAAAGAAGTTAAGTAATTCTAAAACTATAAATCATGTAAAAGATTTAAGTTATTATTATAATAGATTCATGATTTAGGGATATATTTTGTCATATTATATATATTTATAATTATTTAAAAATTGTAACAGGATTTTCATGTCTGCACACGTGTTTTGTAAGTGCTATTTAAGATTCAAATTTTTAATTCTTAATAAATAATTTTCGAAGGACTATCTATTTTACACAAATCATAGTTTAAACTTTTAAAAATCTTTTTTTATATATATTGTTACAAAAAAGCTGTTTGCTGCAAGATGAGTCTTATCGCTTGTCATGAGTGTTACCATTTTCATGAATGTTACTGTAACTAAGAATCAGAATTTTTTTAATGCATTTGTTACTTCACTTAAATTAATTGTTTTGTCTATTAGAACTTTCTAATTCTTTATTATAACTGCAATGAAAATAATTAATTTTTAATTAAATTTGTTTTTAATCAGAAGTTATACCCTTTATTTAAGAAGCAAAGTAACACTCATGGCATAAACTATTAAAATGCTTTAAATTTATGAAATAAATAAATACTAATACATTTTTGATTTATTAATACGTATGTAAGAACCTTAAGCAACTTTTTTTATTAATTATTGATACAAAAAAAATCATAATGTTTTATAGAGGTCACACTTATGAGAAAAATAGTGACTGGGGAAGACATTTCTTGAAATTTTTGAAATATAAATAAAAAAACTCGCAAATAATCTACTGCTTAGAATGTTGTAAACTATAAGCAACTCATACCTGAGTAAATTTTTAGATTTAAACCAAATTATTTTTTCAAATTTTGTTTCACCTAATACGGCAATACATTTGAAAACCACCCAGATACGTTTTTATAAATTAAACACTTGATTCATAATACTAGTCACATCTTTAAAATGCAATTAATTTGTCATTTACACGCATTTCGCATAAAGTCCGTATTTTGTTACTAAAAATTAAATGATAGGTTTCGTATTATAAAGGGTAAAATTAGTGCTAAATCGCGATGTTAGATGGATGATAAATCGATTTAAGAAATCTCTACATCGCCCACTCCTAGCAATTACATTTCGGATGAACCAGTCTTTCTCTCTTAGACACAAATACATACAAACAAAAAGCAAGTTTTAGTTCTAAAAAATTATAATTTTTATTTTGGTTCTTAGCTAAACTTTTAGAAACATTGTAATAGACATGAAAATACATTAAACCAAGAGTAATGGCACCTTTTAGAATGCTACTGGCTACACTCAGTCTTTTTACTGGAGATAGCCATTGGCATTGAAGAACAGAAAATAACAAGCAATTTTCATTTAATAGTTCAATGATTGTTTTTATTAAAGTTGTTAGAATTATATATTTTTTCATGAGCTTTGAAATAGTGGGGAATTATAAAAATTAACCAATACTAATGATTGCAGACATGCTACAGGCTCAGCAAGAAAAAAGCTGAGCTTTCACGGCCTCACATACTTTTGGTGAAATCTGCATTTTTCTGCAATTTTTTTTTTAAATGAAATTAAAAAAATTAGAAAAAATTAAATTAGCCGACGTTTTTCTGTGACCAATTGACGAAATTCGCACTTTTTCTCCCACAGCTTTTTTAATAAAATTTACATTTCTCCAAAATCCTTTAGCGAAATTTGCTCTTTTTCGTCAAAATTTGCGTATTTTCCGCGATTTTACGTCAAAATTTGCATGTTTTCTGCAATATTTTGTCAACATATGCATATTTTCCGCGATCTTTCGTCAACATATGGGTCTTTCCCGCGATTTTTCATCAACATATGCATATTTTCCGCTATCTTACGGCAAAATTTGCATATTTTCCTCGATCTTTCGTCAAAATATGCGTATTTTTCGCGATCTTATGTCAAAATTTGCATATTTTCCGTGATCTTTCGTCAAAATATGCGTATTTTCCATAAAAATTTGCGTACTTTCCACGATCTTTCGTAAAAATGTGCGTATTTTCCGCGATCTTTCGTCAAAATTTGCGTATTTTCTGCGATTTTTCGTAAAAAATTGCGTACTTTCCGCGATTTTTCGTCAAAATTTGCATATTTTCCGCCAACTTTTGTCGACATATGTGTATTTTCTGTGATCTTTCGTTAAAATTTGGGTATTTTCTACAATCTTTTTACAAAATTGGAGCATTTTCCGCGATCTTTCGATAAAATACGATTATTTATCACAATTATTTGATAAAATTAGAATATTTTTCCGCAACCTGTTCACAAAAGTCTTGTTTTCCCAGCAATTTTTTGACGAAAATCGCGTCTTGTTCCTGATCATTTAACAAAAAAAGTGTTTTTTTTCTCGCGATCCTCTGAAGAAAATAGTATTTTTTCGCGATTGTTTGAAGATTTTAGCTTTTTTCTTCGATCTTTTGGAGAAATTTGCGTTTTTTCTGCTATCCTTTGAAGAAATTTTCTTAATTTAGCGCCGTTTGACTTGTGTTTTTATTGTATTTCATCGTTACTCCCCCCCCCCCCCCTACATATAAATGTCATCAAATTTTAATGCATATTTGCATTGATTCCAGGGATAATAAAATTCGTTGCCGAAAAAGCGGAATTCCGCGTTTCCGCGGAAAAATAGCATGTCTGTGATTGGGCCATAGTCTTTTTGATGAATTTTAACTGTCAATCTGTCCCTAAAGAAAAAAAAACAAAAAAAACAATAGCTTGTAACTGTAATATAGTGGAGAAGTCACATTCAAGATCAGCTACATAACATTTTCCATTAAGTTTTTAAGGAAAGAAGAGCTGAGGGAAAATCACCATCATAAGCAGCAAAAAAGACTACAGTTGGATTAAAAGTAAAGCCATAAAAAAAATATACAAACCTTGAAGATCGATTCTACTAATTTTTATTTCTTCCAAAGGAATTTCAGCTTGAGAACTGATGAAGATTTTTAATTCACCAACAGTTGTAGTCTTCGGAAATCCTCGAGACATTTCAGTAGTTTCATTATTAGGTAATGAAACATTAATATTCAGTAAAATAGGTTCATGAGCCTGACCAATCGCAAAATTCTCACCACCAACCTAAATTTCAACAATTAACAGCAATAAATTAAAATAGTTAAACTATTCATACAGCATACAAGGAACTACTAATAAATATTCATGATTTTTTATCAGAGTAAGAGCAAAGAAATAAAGTTAAAAATTTTTAGGAAGATATATATTAATTACTGCACATATTATATTATAATATTAAATAAAAGTTGCATATGCAAATGTAGGTAATTTTTAAATGATTACAATAGTTAGAATAAAAAGAATTGAAATAAAATTTTATATTTATTTACAATCACAAACAGAAACCCTTATGCTTGCACAATTTGTAAATTGCATAACAAATAATGATTCATAAGTTGCATAAATAAATATGCTTTACACAACCCGTTTCATCATATTTTTTTGTTCGTTTGTCTTGTTCTAGATTAAAAAACTGCAATAATACATGGACACAGTAAAAATATTTCACCAAATATTAACAAGTAAAGGAATTGTTAAACACATTGGAATACAACAGTAAAAATTCTAATAAAATATTTATATAAAAGGGGAAGGGAGAAAATTAATTCAATTTCATTTAATTTTTCCTTTGTCACTTTATGAAGCAAAGTAATAAGCATAAATTAAATAAATACATAAATAAAAATACAAGGAAAAAATATTTTTTTTCCTGCATAATGAAAAAAAAGATGATTAATTAATGCATTTGAAAGAGCAACAGCAATCTTATCTAAATATTCAGTAATTTTTGTATTAATTTATTTTTGACTATAATAATTTAACATGAAGGACTTTTTCATGATGATGATGATAATAATAACGAAATTTAATTGCAATAACAAACAAGTAAGAAAAATCATGCATTAAACATAGATTAAAAAACATCCTCCAACATTTCCTGAAGTAACAAAACTTTGTTATTTAGGGAAATAAGGTGTTACTGTCCATAATCAAATATGAATTGCAATAATTTTGAACAGTCCTGTATTTGATATGCCTGTTGATATATATAATATATAATAAAGAAATTTAGTTTAGCAAGAAAATACCTAACAGGTTGAAATTATTTTTTCAGCAATTTATACTAATAGATAGGAACTTACCTGAATATTTTTGTTCAGCCCTGTAATTTACCTAGAACACCGTTATTTATCCAAAATTTAATTCAAACTAAAACAGTCTTAAAACTACTGAAATTACATTTTTTCAGAAATTATCATCCAATTCTTTGCATGGTCATACATTTAATTTTATCTAGTTTTTTCTACAAATTTTATCTAGTTTTTCTACAAACAACTGAATGCAGTTCACTGTAAAAATGCATTGCTCATTTAAAAACCATCTTTAAGTAATTTACGTTCATATTCAGTAACCTTTACAAACTCTTTTGTGTTGCCCTGTATATCTGTTACTTAGACTAGGGACATTCTAAGTGAGATATGAGAAATGGTTCATTAAAATATGTTATGTTATAAAAACCTTACATAACATTTCCTATTCAAAATTAAGGTATAATTTGCATAAAATAAATATTTATATTTTATTTATTAAAGTTAACAAAACTTAAAATTCAATCTCTATTTAATAATCCCATATTTCGTATAGTAAATTACATTTTTTTAATAATAAATTTTATTTAATATTAATTCCCAAATTTTTATCCATATTTATTAACTTAATCAATAATATTTACTTTTAGCAATCTGCTAACTTTGCATTTATTTTTAAAGATTCGTGATGTCGTTTTCTTTGCAATATTTATTAAGTTCTAAATATAAAATATAAAATTTTTATTTTAAATATTCCTGTTTCAATCTATATTCAATGAATAAAACTATTTTTTCTTATTCTTCTGGTAAAATTTCAGCAAGATTAAGCCTTTATTAAACCAGATATGTGTTGTAATATTTTTCTAGAATTCTCTCTCTTTAAAATAACTCGCGCCATTTTCCCTCCAATCCAACACCGCCATTATCCACCCACGCAGTTTTTAGAGCATTATTGTGTTCTTTTAATGCCATATTGCGGAGGCGGAACGGAAATTTCTATCTCCTGATTCATCCTTTTCTGAGAATCACTAGCGTCTCTTGAAATCTCGCTTGTTTGACGTTGCCACTCGCCGTCACTTTTCGCCCTAACTCTGGTTTATAATCTCTCTGCTATCAACAAGCCCTTCTTTCCATTTTTCTGACTGATTTGGCATGCTGAGAACGTAATCGTTTTCGATGGTGTCATTTTCAATTTATCTCAGTCTGTTCGTAATTTTGGTCTACTAAAGACGTGCGAAAATTTAGGGAAATTTTTGCTGTTAGGCCGTAAGGCCTGACGAGCATCTCCTATTCATAATATAACATTTGCCATCATAGAGCCATTGTTGCAAATAAGAAATTTTAATGTTTTAATAAGTAATATTTTTAAGTCAATCATCATTTAGCTTATGGATTCAACATGCAACGGAACTTATTCGGAGCATTAGGATCGATGGCTGTCTCCCTCGGCAAATGATGAGTGACATCATCGCTTATGAAGTAGCCTATATGCAATATCATCTCCATAAAACAGCCTTGTCATCTGCACTCCAGTTCCCTGCCTAAACAACTGCGGATTTCCCGAATTAACCCTTATCTGGTAATGTCTCAGCTGATGCATTCTATGAATCATCCCTCTTCCAGTTACCTACAAGGACTTTTGTCTAACAATCGGCAAATTGTGTTTCACTTCAACTGATCCCCGGGAAAGTTTTCCCTTGCTTACCTATAGTCTGTTTATTATCGTAATTCAGACATGTAAACTTGTGACTTGCCTTCTTTTGCCTTCTTGTCAATTTTTATATATATTTTATTTTTAGGAATACTGACTTATAATAATAATAATTATACTTTAAAATTAATTGATTAAATTATAAACAGTTAACTTGTTAAAAATTTAAGTTTAAAGAAACTGAATAAATTAGATTCTCTACACAACACAGTGTACCAGGGTTGCCACTTTAATCTTGAAAAAAAAAATTCCCTGTGCTTTCCCTGTACTGCAACACATTTATTCTATGCTGTGTGCACAAAAATATATGCGTGTATGTATGCTAATTAGACATCTTGACATTAGACAAAATGAAAGACGAAAAAAAAACTATGTTTGGATATACAGTTGACTCTCGTTAATTCGAACTCGTCGAGACCACAAGAAAGATTCGAATTATGGAAAATATGAAATGAGAACATGCTTAATATGGTACTAATACAAAGGAATTAATGTATTTCGTCTGCTATTACTAGACTATGACTTACTATTAAATTGCAATGTATAAATACACAAACTAATTAAAAGATTAGAAACAAGCACAATCGAAGAAAATTTAAAGCATCACTGATGGACAGACGGGACACTAAGAAAGTGGATATCAAATGCATATACTTCTATATGCATATACTTATATATATATACTTCTTCGGAACAATTTTCACAAAAATCAAAGAAAGAAAGTTATTCAAATCATCTGAAATCCGTGAGAAAGAAGAGAAAAATGAAAAATCTGAATTCTCGTGTGTTCAAATTAAAGGAAGTCAAGAGAAAATGAGTTTGAATTAATGAAAACTTTTAACGTTATTCTGCCATTGAAAATTTCGGGACTTCATATTTAGTTCGAATTAAGTGAAGATTCGAATTATCCGATTTCGAATTAATGAGAATCCACTGTAGTAGGAAAAAAAATTCCCTGCGCTTTCCAGATTTTTTCAAAATTCCCTAGATTTTCCCTGTTTTTGGAGGGGATTTTGAAATTCCCTGTGTTTTCCAGGTTCTCCAGGTGGCTTGGCAACCCTGTGTACGTAACAAAATAGATTAAAAAAAAAAAAATAATAATTTACAAAATTATCCAAATGACTTGTGGTGGTGTTACATAAATTATCACATCCAAAAATTATAATTCTTGGGTGTGTACTCCCCCCTACCCCATTTCCTCCCCAATAATTACTAAACACATCAGACCTGTTTCAAAAAATGTCATACTAGCAACGGACTAAACAATTCAGTGTGCATTTTGTTTGTTCACTAGTTTTGGTAAATTTTGAATGGTTGGTTATGCCCAGCCAAATAATTCTTGCTGACACAGATATGTGCATCTTTAAAAAATTGTTTCATGAAAAGGAAAGAATCAAACTATTCACTCCTTAATAAATTCTGTTTTTCTTTTTTATGCTTATAATTTGCAATTTACTAAAAGTGGAGATAAAATATTTCATTAAGTATGATTATATTCAAAACTTTTTCCACAGTGAAAACAACAAAAATGATACAACTGGACTGAAATCGCTTGATTGCTAAAATAATGGTTTTCTTGAGTCAAACTTAGAATCACTCTTTTGCAAAAATAATAAAAAATCTAAAATATATAATATTGTCACAGTAATAAATATTTAATGGACCTAATAATATTTATAAATACACTGGTATGCAAAAATCAAGTACAAAGCAGATAAATTAAAATCCGAACAAGGCAGCAGCACAGATTGTTTAAGTAATTTTGATAACTTGTCCCATTTTTTTCACATCTTGGAAACCTTATGGTAATTGTATGATTTCAATCAATGTGGAAAACTTCTGCACAGTAATATATTAAAAAAAAAAAAAAAAAAAAAAAACATTCTCTTCATCAATGTATCATTTGTTCATCAATTTTTGCATATCAATGTATGTTATTATTTTTTATTAACTTACTACAAACTCTTAATTATTTAAATATATATTTAAAATTTATAAAACACACATTTTTATATATTAAAATATTAGGCATAGAAAAAAGAATGTTTAAATTATTCAGTTTTTCATAAAAAAAAAAAAAAAAAAAAAAAAAAAAGAATAACGTCAATTACCTGACAGCCATCCCAAACAAAAATTTTTGTTCCTTCAAGAATGCCCAAATCTTTTAAAGGTTCTAAGTTTTGAGCTATAATAACAATAAATGAATAAGAAAACAAAACGGTACAGATGAATCTGAATGCACGCTAAATTAAGCATAATAAAAGATTTCAAATACTAGCTTACCTTCAGATAATTCCTCATAAAGATGTAATCCAGCAGGAATTTCTCGAGCAGTATGCAGAACAAAATGCTGACAACTATATAAGTCAGAACAAAGCTAAAATTAAATAAAAATTATCAAGTAAAACAAAAACAGCAAACTCCTAATACCTTAAAATGCAGAATTAAAAAGTTTTTAATTAGACAGATACTTTTTAAATTTTTATTATGTAACTGGAAATACACAGTTTTAAAAACTGAATGACTGGTCTAAAATATGACAGTTACAATTCTCAAAGATCAAATTACAGTAGACTCCCTCAAATCTGCAACTTTCTAAAATCAGCACATAATTTACAGATGTAAATAATGAAAATTTCAGTCCAGATATAGGGGCAAAATTTGACTTTTTTTGCTTTATATCAATTCCATATACATATTAATTAGTATTTTTTTTTAAATATAACTGAATTCATGTGTTTTCATGAAGAAGGAATTGTTATATATATATTAAAAAAAAAAAAAATAAAAAAAAAAAAAAAAAAAAAAAAATAAAAAATAAAAGAAAAGAAAATTTTATTAAATTTAGAGGAGGTATAATGGGTTAATAGAAATAGATAATTAAATTACCATCTTGAAATACAGTGATCTTATTAGTGGTTAGTTCCATAGTGTTGTGTAACAGTATCAAAAAGAAGCATCAAGATGGAGAAAATATTACCTTACGATTTACTCGCCTGAACCATTGGATGAAATTCAAATTGCTAAAATATTAGATTACTCATGCTAGTTGAGAGAAATGATTTAAATTCAGACAAATAGGACTTTCATAAATAATTACTGCTATAAATCTCAAACAAATTTATTTATTATGCCTTGAATAGTAATAATGGTAGTGTGGGGAACAGGAATGGTAAGTACACTATACCTTACAAAAATATTCACTGTTACAAACATAATAGTACTAAAATTAGATATGGTGAATTTGGCATAAATCTGCTTTATTACAGAACATTTCATTGCCAGTGATTTTGATGACATTTTTTATGGCCAAATATTTTTTCTTTGATTAGATTGTGATTGATTTCTCAGAGGTAAGGCAAGTTTGAGCAATACAATCTACCAAATATTTATTAACTAGTTTGTGAATTAAATACAGTAGACTCCCTCAAATCTGCACTCCTAAAATCTGCAACTCTCTAAAATCAGCACATATTTTACGGATGTAAACAATGAAACATTCAGTTCAGATGTAGGTGCAAAAATTGATTTTTTCAGTTTTATATCAATTCCATACATTTTTTAATTTTTGTTAAGGTTATTGAATTCATGTTTTTTCATGAAGAAAGAATTTATTTCTGAAAAAATAAAGATATTGCTAATATCATTGGTAATGACAATCTTACCAAATATATTTATGTATTAATCAAGCTCTTTAGTTATTAAGTCTGGCTAAACCTGAAATAAAGTTTCATTATTTTATGATCCTGATGTGAATTAGTAATGTACCTTTATGAGGCAGGTTTCATTGAATAATTTAGGAAAAACACATTTCCTCTTTTATAATGAATATTTAATTGTACATTATTGATTATTAACTTTACCTTTCCTTTTAGTACTTTAATCATTTTAAAAAATATCTAAATTTTTATTATTTTAGTTTATTACCTTTTTAAATATTTTAGTATATTGTATGCATTTATTATACTTTTGATTTCATTATTAATTACATTCAAATTATTTTTTTTAAAAATGTAAACAAAGCAATGACCAGAAATCCGCAAAACCCTTGGTTTCAAGCTGTGCGGATTTGAGGGAGTCTACTGTATCCACTTTTTCTCTCTATATGAATTATGAAAGTTTCAAACTTTATGATTAGTTCAAATTCCACATCAAGAGTTGGTTATTGGATAGTTAGGCATCTCTGTCCTATGACAAACAGTCTGTAAAAATTCAAGATGCCATGATTATCGGCTGGCTTAACAAAAGGAAAAAACTTCATATTACCAAATTCTTCACCGTGGTGAAGGAGTAAACGTCCAATCCAGGAATGGTGGGATTTCTATCAAATGAGCACTTCTAGAGTATTTCTTGTTTAGTTACCTCTTTAGACCCTTTCTACCTATGGCTGAGATGTCTCGTGGTAGAACAAAAAGTATGTCAAAGATTCACTGACTTTTAGTTCTTTAACAATTGTACTTAAAAAGAAATAATTCGAAGTAAATTTGTTTATACTTAGAACTCTGAACCCCGCCGGAATACCGGTTATCATAAGCATGGCATACTCAGCAGAGTCCGCATGACCGTTCCCCACCAAGTCCAAAAGTCAAGAGAGAGAGCAACACTACCTTCCTTTTAAGCGTCCCTCAAAGTGGCAGTAAAAATGCGATGCACTAATTGGACAAAAACGAATGCGCACCAAAGACATGCATTGGCCAAGACCAGCGGTTGCCACAAGTTAGGAATATTTAAACATTAAAAAAAAAAAAAAAAAAGATCGCTAGTGAAATATATTTGAAAATTATTATTATAAATTATGTTTAAAAGTATTAATTAATAAAGTAGATATTAGAATTAAGATATTTAATTTATTAAAATTTATATTGACGATCTTTTTAGAAAAATGCAATAAAATTATTTTTTACATAAAGTTTAGATATTTTTGATATATAAATTAAAGATTAAATGTTAAATTAAAAATATTAAAATAAAATTATTTTAGAATTAAATATTAAAATTTGAGAATTAAAGTTAATTATTTAAATTTTGAAAATTAATAAATGTTGCCTAACAGGAATAAATTTATTTCAGAAAATATTCAAGATATTGCTGTTGTCTTTGATAATTACAATTTTTTTTTTTTTTTTTTTTTTAACCAAATATATTTATGTAGAATGCTTTTTTGGTTATTAAATTAAGCTAAACCTGAAATAAAACTTCTTTATTTTATGAATTAATAATGTACTTTTATGAGGCAAGTTTCACTGGATAATTTAGGAAAAATACATTTCATCTTTATAATGAATATCTAATCAAACAATATTGATAGTTAACTTAAGCTTTGCTTTTAATATTTTAGTCATAATTAAAATTACCTAAATTTTTATTATTTTAGTTTATTACTTTTTTAATATTTTATTATACTATTATAAGCATTCATTATAGTTTTGATTGCATTATTAATTACATTAGAATTACTGTTTAAAAAATGTAAACAAAACAATGAGCAGAAACCCGCAAAATTCTAAAATCTGCAAAACCTCTGGTCTCAAGCCATGTGGATTTGAGGAAGTCTACTGTATAACAATTTTCAAATTATTCTACTTGTTTTTAATTCAAGATTTATATAAAAGAAACTCTTTGAAAGATATAACAACATTCAATAAATAAATCTCATTTGGACACTTTTCTATTAGATAAACATCATTTCGCACAAAGACATAACAAAGTTAACCTTTTACACGTCAATGTTCCATAAATGGAACATCAAATTCAAAATTCTACAAAAAATACATTTTTAATCGTATTGCTCTGTAAAAATTAGTATTTAAAAAGAAAGTATGGATTGATTTTTTGGCATCGATATTTTATTGATAGAATAAATCATGTCTCTGGAAAAAAATCGTAATTTAAGCCTTTTTTCAGACTTTTCGTTGGGTAAAATTCATAAATTTGTAAAAAATTCAAATTTTAAGAATTATGTTTATAACTAAGTGAGAGCACGTAAAAATGATCATTTTATTCGTAGAACACAAGTTATTAAAAAAAAGATTGATTTTTATTGCTTTTTTTAGATAAAAAAATTGCATGTTCCATAAATGGAACATTGGCGTGTAAAGGTTAGATTTTCAACATAATAATTTTCTCTGTTTGCTGCGCATGCAAGTACTGATAAAAATTTTCCGAATACGAGGCAGTTTACTAAGTGTCAACATAAGAGGTTTATTACTGTGATAAACTTTCTTTTTCCCCCGCTCGCCACACCCTGTCCCTTACATCACCCCTTCTCCCTACCCCACACTCGGTCTCCTATCTAAAGAGGATTACTGACGGCGCAAACACGTGTGTTTGTTGATAGTTAGTTGTTGTTTATGACTCAAGAAAGTTAGAATGTAAGGGGTGATATTGGAAAATAGCATGATAAGGAATTATTTTATATTTTACCTCACTCGGGGATTTTCTTCAGTTAGTTAGGATGCGTCAGAGAGACGAGATGTCTCATTCAAAGCCATTTCGAACTGTAGAAGAGGCGTTAGAATATTTTTATGAATTATCAGATGACTTTGAAGAGGAATGTATTGACATTTGTCAATTACCACCAGACGACAGTGGAGATTTAACGGACGAAGAAAATATAAATGGGGAGATTTTTGAACCTGTTTTACCAGCAGATGTTTGTGGTGAAATTTAAATTGCCACAAAAAGAGAAAACACTGATATTTCTAATAAAGTTCCATTTGATGCAGAAGTACCTTCAACGTCAAAAGAAAGACCGAATTTGAAGCGAAAACTAACGTCAAAAGAAGAAAAAATCCAACACCGCTGGGAAAAAAATGCACATTTTAAAAATATTCTAAAAACTGATAATGTAGAGAATATTTCTGAAAGTTTTCCTGAGTTGGTTACATTATATCCTGTTGAAATTTTTCACAAGTTCATTTCAGTAGAATGTTTACAGCATTTAGCAAATATGACAACACTTTATGCGTCTCAAAAAGGAGATATTTTAAATGTAGATGAAAATGATATAAGTCAATTTTTTGGCCCATTGTTATTTAGCGGATATCACCAAGTACCCGGAGAAGATTTATACTGGAGCACTCAAGAAGATTTATCGGTTCCAATTGTTTCCACAGTAATGCCCAGAAATAAATTTCGAAAGCTTAAAAAAAATTGTCATATCATAAGATAATACTACCTTGAAATTAGGAGATAAATTGGGAAAAATATCTCCCTTTTATGCAGAATTGGAAAAAAATCTTCAGCAGTTTGGTATATTTCATTCAAAGCTAAGTATAGACGAATCAATGGTACTTTATTACGGTCATCATTCAGCCAAAATGTTTATACGGGGCAAACCAATACGGTTTGGATTTAAAATATGGATATTGTGTTCCAGCAGTGGCTATCCGTATGCTATGAGAATATATAGTGGAAAAAGCACAGATTCAGAAAATTCACCTCTTGGATCTAGAGTGGTGTGGGAGCTTTTATCTTCAGTTAAAAATCCTGAGAAACATGAAATATTTTTTGATAACTTTTTCTCGTCATATAAACTGTTTACTGAGCTGACTGAAAAAGGTTTCAAAGCAACAGGAACAATTCGAGAATTTCGAACGTGTAGATGTCCCCTCAAATCCCCAAAAGAAGCCTCAAAGTGGCAAAGGGGAAATTTTGAGTACCGAAGTGATGGTCAAGTTTATGTCTGCCACTGGAAAGACACTGCTGTAGTAACTATTGCATCCAATTATTCCACACACGAGCCTACTTCTAAAACTAAGCGATTTTGTCGTGCACAAAAGAAGAAAGTCGTGCACAAAAGAAGAAAGTTGACGTTCCTCAGCCACATCTGATTAAAATGTATAATGAGGGAATGGGAGGTGTCGATTTGCTAGACAGACTTCTTGGATCATATAGACCTATGTTTAGAAGTAAAAAATGGTACTGGAATCTATTTAGCAATGCTCGAAACATGGCAGTTGCAGCTGGATGGATTTTACATTTACATTTACACAAAGGTACAACAGCAGAACTGTCACACCTCAATTTCCGGAAAGAAGTCACTTTGCACTTACTTCGGATGAAATCAAAAATCCATTCTGCTCCTGGATCTCGGGCACATTTTTCTCTATCTTTCAGGCAATTCGATGCGCATTATCTTGTGCCATCAACACAAGGACGATGTGCGGTATGCCAGAAGAACACAAAAAAAAAGTGTTTTGAGTGTGAGAAAAGACTGCATGAGAAATGCTTTCCTCATTACCATGGACAATAGATTAAATGTAGGACTCAAAAGTAAAGTACGATATATATATATATATATTTTAAGAATTTTTGGTAAGTTTTTTCTGTTTTGTATTTTTTAGATTTTGATTTATTTCATTATTTTGATATCAATTTTAGTACAGACATAATTATTATTTTCTTTCTCAGTTTTTGTATATATTTCTTTTTTTCTGTATCATTGATAAATAATTGTAAACTGTACAATAATTACTGCCCATTATCTATGTAATTTTATTTATAAAGTAAATGGAAAAGCATTTTTGTAAAGGCTTCGAAAGGATTTTTGAATATTTTTGCTTGAATTCTTGCTGTAATTCTAAGTCAAACGAAGGCTGGATGGGCGAAGCCCGGCTATTTACATGCTTAACATGTGTTATTACTGAAGTATGCTTATAGAATTACTGATTATTATGAAAAGGTTGTGCACAGAAATAAAGATTTTAATTGAAATGTAATTTATTATATTTTATAAAAAACATTTGAAAAAACTAAGTGTTTCCCGCCAACGTTCTATTTCTGGAACATGTTAGAAATCATGCACAAAAATTTTTTTTTGAGAAAAAAAATTTCTCACAGTGCTTATATTTGAGTTTTAATAGGATTTTTACCAATAAATAGTTTGTGTTATGTTTCGATCATAGTGCGGCGTTTAAAAGGTTAATTACAGAAAAATCATGTTAATCTGCCCTTCCCGATCAAATGCCCCTTCCCCCTCTTTTTACAAAAAATTTAAAATTTTCAAATATCCTGACCCCCCCCCCCCCCTTCTCCTCCTAATGATCACTGAAAAAATGTAAATTTCATCAAAAGATTGCTAAAAAATGGGAATTACATAAAAAAAAAATTGCACACACACACAAAAAAAAAAAAACCAAATGATTGCTGAAAAAACATAAATTTTGTCAAAAAATCACACACACACACAAAAATGCAATATTTGTCAAAAAATTGCAGGAAATAATGCAAATTATGTCCAAAAAAAAAGAAAAAAAAATTTGCAATTAAAAGATTGCTAAAAATATGCAAATTATGTCAAAAAAATTAAGGATCGGGATAAAAAAAAAAAAGCAAACTTTCTCAAATATTACAATAAAAAACCTGCAAATTTTCTCAAACATTGTGAAAAAATCTGACAAATTTCATCAAACATCGATAAAAAACCCCACACAAATTTCATCAAATATCACAAAAAACTGCAATTTTTGTCAAACATTGAGAAAAATCCTTGCAAATTTCATCAAACTTCATAAAAAAAACCCACAATTTTTGTGAAACATTGTGAAAAAACTCTGCAAATTACAGCAAACATGGCAAAATTTTGTCAAATATTCCAAAATAGGAAAAAATTCAAATTTTACGAAAAGATTGCAGAAAATTCCAATGTAAGCTCCCCCCCCCCTTTTTTATCATTCTATGATTTTGTATTTTTTTTTTTTGGGGGGGGGGGAGGGAAGGTTAGCAGTATTTTACAGTAAGATGCCAGGCATAAATAAGACATATAGGCAAATAGGATAATCAAAATCTAAATAAAGATGAAAATGATAAGCCAATGATATATGCACAATTTAAAGAACATAATATTTATTTTATTAAGTGCAAATATAATGGAAAATTTCCTAAGAAAGAAAAATACTTAAAGTTTCACTATGTAACAAGCATAAAATTGATCTTTTAAAATTTGATATTTCATAAGATATATGCATTTCTTCAAACAAATGGCGCTGTGCAAACAAATGACGCATCTGTGCACCTTTCAAACTTTGACTTTGCAGTAGTAAGATTGTAATAAATCAAAGAGCAGAAATCATGAAGTCCAACCCCCACCCTCTTTTTAAAAAAATCCATTATGGTGTATCAGCATCAAGAACACATACGTTTATTATGTTTTGATGGAAAAATATCAGAACATCAATACTTTTGTTTCCAAAGAATTTAATTTCTGAGTATTCCTCATTTAGAGATTGCTGCATTGAACAAGCCACATTAAGTCTTTAAAAATAATAAGTACACAGAAAAAACAAATCTTGAATGAAAATATTTTGGTACTTTTCGATTAGTCAGGCACCTGTGTTATATATATAACTCCTTTTGGTTAATTGAAAAGTATAAATATTTTTTGTGTGAGTTTAAAAAATGGGTTACTAAATTTGTCACACATGTGAAATAAACAGTTTACGATATTTGGCCATTACAAATTAAACAGAAAAGTACCATTATTTGACATCACCTTCATATTTTTTCAATCATGTGTATTTGCTTTATTCTCGTTTAGCATTAAATGTATTAAAACCCAATCACTATATCATAAAATGCATTTAACTTTTCTAGCTCTTTTGCTAATAAAGCTGAAGAAAGAAAACAGAGAAATGAAGAACAGATTTATTACTACAAAAATATAATGAGAAACTTTCAATTAAAAAAACCTTACCGGCAGTAAGACAGCATATCACTATCTTAAAATTTATACTAAAATGATACCATGATGATCTATACTATATTCATTACCATATCTTATGTAAAATTTATTGAATATAAGCTGTTAATTTAAGTTAAAAAATATTTTACTTATTCCATAAAACTGAAACCAAATGGTTCACATTTGAATGTAATAAGTATAAACAAATCGTGTAAGCAATCTATCATATAATTATGTAACTGAATAGAAATTAACAGAACATTTTTAAAAAAATGCAAAATTATTATAGAGCTTCTTATAATGGTTTCTTAGTTAGGTTTTAATAGTATACATCAAGATTTGGATATCAGCACCAAACAAATGCTAATTAAGAAATGATAATTAACTACTGAAAGCTAGTTTAGTTATAGATAAAAATAACATACTAAAATGTGAGAAAAATAAAAGACAGTTTTACATTCTGTTTAAAAAACATACAAGAGAAATAAATTACTCTGCAATGTCCTTATCAACATTACCGAGTTCAGAAGATGGAATCAACTTTATTACATTACTGTCAACAGCTTTAGTAAGAGTCAGATTAGACTCATCACAGTTTTGTGATTAAAGCATGATTTTTGGAAGGTAATTTACAATAAGTTATTGTGAAACAATTGTATTAGCCTACTGCGACAAAAGATATCCTGAATGATTTCTTTCTTTTATTTTTATTTTACAATAAAAATCAGGAAATTTCAATATTGTATTTGCTATTATAGTTCATGTTGAATTTTTTTTTTTTTTTTTTTTTTTTTTATGAAGGATTAACTTCTTTAAACCCGAGGTATACAAATGTGCACCTCCATTCTTTTCCACATAAAAAGTAAACTGTTCGAATTTTTTGCATTTTTACTTTACAGTTGAAGGTTTTTTCTTTAAAACAAAATCAATGTAAGTTACTGATGAATATTACCTCATAATATAAATATTATTTTCATCAGTTTCTAAAATACCTTCAAGACATTATGGCCAAGAAAGTAAGAAATATTGATGATTTTTTAACTTAAATGCTTTACAATAAAACAATTTGAGGATTTGCTGATCATTTTCTGGTTTAAAGACCTTAATTTTGTTATTAAGTAAATTCATATTACTGATAGTTAAACTGATGTTTTAAGGGATTTAGTACTTTTATATCCATATTTGTAAACCTAAATTACCAGTCCCCTAAAGTACTGATTTCATAAAAATTACTCTTTCTGTCATCTATGGTGTCATTTCGAGTATGCAAAAGCAATAAATATATATTTGTAATGTTATTTTATGCTCAGGTCTGAAGAAGTTAATGTACTTACGCTGAATGAAACACAAACAACAATAGTAATTATTATGAATAATGATAGTTAATTATTACCTTAGATATAGTGTCTCTAAGATCCAAAAGAAGTTTTCTTTTATCTATTGCTATTTCTAAGTAGGGTATTTCACCTGCTTTTGGCTCTAAAACACCATTTGAACATTTATAATTATTTCCTAAGTGCACTTGGAGAGTGACAGTATTCAGAGCAGTCTCGTACTCCTCTCTATAGAAAAAAAAAAAATTACAAAACAATTATAGACAGTTGCTTTAATAAGGTAGAAAAGTTTTAGCTGTGTTCCTGAAAAAGAAAAAAAAAAAAAAAAAAAAAGTTTTAACCAATAAATGAAATGCAATTTAACATTTAAAATGTACTGTAATTCTAAAAATTCAGAACTAATTTTTATTTACATTAATTTGTTTTACTAAATCCAGAATTTGTATTTTATTTTTATTTATTTCACATTCAGGAGTTAAATGTTAATAGATATTTCTCTTGAACTTGTGTAATTTCTGTTTTAAAAACAAGAGCTAAAAATACAACACAAACGGATTTTTGCCATTGGCATGAGTAATAACTTTTCAAGCACTGCAGCAAATATTTTTCGTTTTTATTTTGAGTTCAAATATGAAATTAGTAAAAAATTAAAGGTTTGCAGATATGTTGACAATCTACTGATATTTAATATTGACATACTACATGATTTAAGTCAGATATACCATGACCTATAAACAAGAGAAATTTTCATTAATATATTTTTGATATAACTTAGAAGGTTTTATAAAATTTGTTTATTGAAAAAATCCTTAATATTGCAAATTTTTAATGCTTAAAACGAACAGTCAAACACACACATACACTATACATAAACTATATAACCCTATAATAATTTTATGACACTTACCTTTGTCGCTCAAGCTCTAAATTTTCTTCTTCAGCTAATTTTATAAGTTTTTCGGGTATTCCATATTTAGGGTTACCTTTAGCTATATACAATGAAAGAAATTGGAATTTAAAAAACATAAAACTAGAAATGGTCAATTTTTTTTTTAAATGTGAATATATGATTATCACTGAATATTACAATGAAATGCATGTATAAGACAGTAAAGTAATAAATCAGTAACATTAAAATAAATAATAGCACTATTCAAAATTTAAAATATAATTCCATTTTTACTGTAATTCTTAAGTTGAACCTGAAAATTAATTTTTCAGTATAACAGATATAAAACTTTATTATGATAAAAGATGATTCAAAACAGATCTTTAAACCAGAAAATGTTAAGTGCAATCATCATTTTTTTGTATTTTGGGTTCTGTTTGTAGGTCTAAAATTCTGGCATTCTTGCAGATCCAACCCAAATGTCAAGTGGTTAACTCACTCACATATAACATTAAAGAAATTTTACATATTCAAATAGCAAAATTGATTATTTCGACATCCTATGAAAGAAAATTATTACATCAATTAATTACATTTAATTTCATTCTTAAATAAAAAATTTTAGTCTATAGATGTGCCAAATTTGGTATCAGTTAGTGACAATTCCTAATTACAATTTTCTTTCCACAAAATTGGCTTTAAGTAACTTTACATTATGCAAAAAAAGCACACTGATTTGTTTATTTCAAGACTTTGTTGAAGAACACAGTGTGTTCTGATGGTTTTGTTTTTGAGAATATTATTAAGATTGAGAGAAGTACCATATGGGTCATTCCATGCCAAATCAACCAGTAACTCAACCTGACCCTTTCAGATTTTGATGAAACTCTCAGGAATCAGTATGCCTGATGATATAAATAAGGATTTATGATCATATTTTTTTTTTCATCAAAATTTCATACAGTTAATTATTTAATTTTTGAAAAATCATCCTTTTTTGGCTTGCTTACATGTTTTTAATTTTGAATTTCTCAAGTTGTATCAAATGTAGAAAATTTTATGACCACTCATTTTAAAGAGGAATTTATAAGGTTTAATTTGATATGCAAGTTGACTATGCATAGTTTAAAAAATAATTTTTTTTTTAATTTTAAAAATTTTTTAGACATTTTTAAAAATTTTGAAAAAATTATGTTTGTTGTAACATTATAAGCTTAAAATTCTGAAATTTTTAGAGTGGGATCTCAATGGGATCAGGAGTTATGAAATAAAAGCTAAAAAATACCATTAAAATACCAATTTAATTCTATCTATTCTGCTATTTATTTATAATTTGTAATTTTAATTTTGAAAGTTATTTTATTAAATTTCTTTATATTGTTGGCAATAGGGTTATTTTTATTGTTGAAGAGAGGAATGGAAAAATGCAATATCATAACAGATGCTATTATCGTATTACAAATAAAAATAATTTTTTAAAAACTTTTGAATAGAAAATGACATTACAATTTAAATTAATGCATTTTTACTGATAAAACTTACATTTCAGTATTTTTTTCATTCAGTTGATACTGAAATTGAGACATTCATCTCAGAGGGCTTTGGGTGGTGAAATTGATGTCATAATAAAAGTGAATTTATATTATATGCAAAATTGAAACTGGCAAACATGATATAAAGTTTGAGAATATATTAATTCATAATCTATTAATATTGTTAAAATATTTTTTTAAATAGTGAATATAAAAGTATATTTTGTGATGTTGAAAGAGATGTAACTTTTAGATTTCGTTGAAAACAAAAATTATAATTGTGTCATAGTGACACAATTTTCGTTGATTTTCATTACATGAAACCAAACATTAAAGCCTCAATTAATAACTTATTAATTTCATCTTAATTATATATTATTGATGATGTAAGGAATAAAGTTTAGTTTCATTCAATAAATTCTTTTAAACATTTTTATTCGGTAAATTCGATAGGTTATAATGTTTTTTATTTTTGAATTTTATTTATATTTTTTTTTCCTCACATAAATATCACTTGGCCTTAAATTAATTTTAAATAAATGTACCATTAAAGTTACCAGAAACACATTTAATATTCTTTCAAAACCTCAAATTAAAAAATAGCGAAATCCCGTTCTCAACAATACAAGATTTTCGAGGCAAACATATCAATCCTCTAAATTAGGGATGCACAATCTGTGGCCAGCGATGGGTTAATGTGTGGCCTGCGAAGTTTCTACAACTAGAAAAAAATGCAATTTTTGTGCTAAAGTCACAGAAAAAAATTTTAAATTTCATCAATTTACCACGGGAAAATATAAAATTTCGTCAGTCACTTAAGAATCGAAATTTTCGTAGATGGTGCAAGGAAAAATCACGAATTTCATTGATCAAGTGCGGAAAAATCACACATTTTATTCATCAGATATGAAAAAATTGCGAATTTTGTCTATGACACTCAGAAAGAAAATAGAAAATTTAGCCAATCAGTTACGGAAAAATCATGAGTTTTGTTGACCGGGCACGGAAAAATAACGAACTTAGTCAGTCAGATGCGAAAAATTGCACATTTCGTTGATAGGGCAAGAAAAAATAGTCAGATTTGTTGATGATGCACGAAAAAATTGCAAATTAAACTCATCAGTTGCAGAAAAATCACATGTTTTCTCGGTTTATCGTGTGAAAAAAATGCGAAATTTGTTGATCGGGTACGAAAAAAATCACGATCAGAAGAAAAAATCGCTAAGTTCTTTGCGATTAGCACTTTTAATAAAACAAAATTTACTCTCTTGAATAAAGTCAAAAAATATTATTACATCTTGAGAATAAACCTTGCTATATCTGTTACATATATAAATGTAAAAACTAATCCTTACCAATTGAATTGGATATTTTGACTGGTTAAGTGAACCTAAAAGGGTATCTCCCCACGTCCCTCTGAAAATATGTTTTTTATCCGATTATAGGTCACAAATTGCCTTTGAATTCGAATTCTCTCCATGTTATTGATGTGGCCCTCGACCACCCAGACATATTTGTAAGTGGCCCTTCTCTTGAAAAGGTTGTGCACTCCTACTCTAAATTCCTTCCTTTCCTAAATTTTATGATAACCCTGATCCCATTCTTTGGTCGCCCAGCACACTTGTCATATAGAATATACTTTGTAACTGCTCATGGCAAAGAAATGGGGAAATAGGATTCCACTCCCCAACAAATAACATATATTATACAGGAGTGAAGGTAATACTGTGTTGCATAGGGTTGGTGTTGGAGTGGCAGTTGTAATCAATAAAAACTCGATAAATTATATTGGCCTAGGGTAAACTAGAAGGTTGGCGCTGAGGTGGTCTTTGGGCTTAATAAAATGATGCCAAATTGAATTTGCCGAGAATAAACAAGATTGGACTAGTATAAACTAGTTCAGAGCAATAAATAGCAGGCTAAACAAGAATTTTTTTTAAAGATCTTTCCTTTGTCTGAATTATGAAATTTCTTATTATTAAAATAATTTCATAATTATCAGGTACATACATAGGAGCAAGAAGCCTATACAAGCCAAGACTGAAAACTTTTCTGAGTATTAGAAATCGCTTAATGGAAATGGGCTAGATGATTTCTAGGTCTTGCATTATGGTTTAAAATTATCTTTTATAATTAGAGAAAAAGCTTAAAAGGTTTTTAGAGTAAAATTATTATTATTTTCACATATAAAGCAAAATTTACTATAAGTCAAAAATCTCTCCAAGACTGAAATCAGTCCTGAGACTGAAGGTCTTGCATCCATGGGTAGATAAAAAATACACATTCAATAAAAATCAAATGATTATCAATAATAATAATAATAGTAAATAAAATTACCTTCTGGTGGTCGTACTAAAGATTTTCTTCTATAAAATAACATGTAGGCACTTTCTTTACCAGAATACTGCTTTTCAATATCTTTTACAAGAATAGGACTTACTTTAGCATCATTGAAGTCGAACCAATTATGACTATATGCAGATTGACTGCCTGGAGCCCTATGAATAAAATAATAAAGTCACTATATGTATTTCTGATTTTTAATTATTTTTCATATTAAGCCATTGTTATATAACTTGTGTAAAATTTATTTAAAAATATTTGATTGGATGAATAATAGTTCAATTTTTTTTTCATTACAAGATTATATGAAAAATACATAAAAAAGTACATACATAAAAAATTCCCTGACCACGTAAAATATTTAAAAATTTCCCAGACTTTTTGCCAAAATTTTCAAATTTCTTGACTTTTATTAGCTTTTCCTGTCCATAGAAACCCTGTCATGCAAATACAGAACCTATCTTACAAATACATTTACTGTTTTTTGAAAAAATAGAAATCTTTAAACATATGCAAGTAATTCAATACAAAGAAAACAAAAAAGCATAATTGATTTTTTTTTTCAAACGCTTTATCTTTAATAATAAGAAATAATTAAAGAAATTCCTTATTAAATTTGCCATATTTTTATTAATATATATTTTTAATAATATAATAATAATTATTTATTTTACTTATAATTTACTTTCTGATACTGGCTATTTATGTCCTTTATAATAATTTTAATTATATTTTAATGTTTGCATGGCAGTTAGAAAATACATTTGATAATATTCTTCCTATTATTCAGCAATTTCAATTTCTTAACATTTCTTGCCCCTGTGATGTGAATATTAATCACCAGGAATCTAAACTGGAAATATAATAGAATTAGTCATTGGGGGCCATTGTAATATTTATCCATCATGAATATGAATAATATGAATATGCATAATATATGAAAATAAAACATGTGTAAACTATTTATAAAATGCATTGCAATTCCAAAACAAAATTTAAATGCATATTTAAATATTTTTAATATGCATAGTAATGCTCAATTAATGAATTGCTGATGAACCAATTTCAACAAATTATATAAAATGCCAAAATACTCAAGAGTAGTATCGAATTGTATAAAAGAAACATCCTTATAATTCCAAAAAAAAAATCATATTAACTAATAATTTACTGCGTCGGATTAAGCATTTCATTTCCATTAAACTATATATTTGAATTGAAATTTGAATGAAATACAGGGTCACGAAAAATCTAAGAATGTGGAAAACAGGATTACAAATATCTCGGCAACTAATAATCCAAACGACTTCATTTTTTATGCAAAATTTTGTGTTATTTTATAGCCTTTTATGTCGACTCCTTAAAAAAAAAAAAAAAAAAAAAAAAAAACTTTTATATACTTTTTATCAGAACATATATTTCGAGAGTCGGAAAAAAATAGTTTTGGATAATCGAGGTTATTGATATTAAATAGGCTTTGTCCCATTTTTACATACTAAGTATATACAAAATTTCAAGTCGCTATCCAAATTTTTTCGGGAAATAGAGCGTTTACAGACACAAAGACAGATGGAGGACAATTATTTTTCCCCAAAAATATGTTTTTTTGGAATCTCCAGTATCTAAAATGTGTAAATCCATCAGTTTTTTTTTTTTTTTTTTTTTTTTCTTCCAGATTTTCAAAACAATTGCAAACTAATAAATAAGAACAAAAGTAACAAACAAAATGCAACATTCAGCATAAAAATAAAACAATAAATATTACAATTTAAAAGTATATTTATGGTTACATAATTAAATTATTCATAAAAAGAAAACATAGAAGAATTTTTTTTTAAATGTACTGCTTAATTACCTTTTTTTATCGAATAAATTAAACTTTAACGAATTCATCACAGCATATTTTTTGGTTTCTTTAGGACTTCCAGTAGCGTTTTCAATGTCATTTGGACTAGAGCACTCTAAAGCTGGATCAGAATTTGTAACATCATTTTTCAAATAAACCATGTTTGTAGAAGTATTATAATGAAAAATATCACTGTGTTTTTGAAGGAACTAAAAGAGAAATCCCAATATTATAAGAATTATGAAAAAAAATAAAATAAAATAAACAAACAAAATAGCCTAGAAATTTTAGTTAAATTGATTGAAACTGGTCAGAAAAAACAAACTACAGAATTCAACAATTTTCAACTTATATAAAGGTTTCCGAAAAATAAAAATGATGCTTCATTTAGTATGTTGCATTTATAAAAAAAATTGAAAATATATTCACTAAATTCAGTCATTCAACAGTACTTCTGTTATTATTAATGAACTTTAATAAAAACACCATTAACACAATAAATGATAGTTTATTTCTGACTATATTGTGAGGAAAGTTTCTTGAATAAAGCTAAAAATCGCCTAAATCAATAGTTATTAAATTTTTACTCCTGATATATAAATTTAAGAAATCCAGAGTATAGGGTGTACTCCCTCACTTTTACAATTCAAAATCATTGATCAGTTTTATATTGACAGCAATAGTCTTTTTCAAATTTCCCTTATCTTTCTGAACTAGTGATTGACCGAATCAGGAATTTCACCGAATACCGAATATTCGGTCAAAGTGTACACCAAATATTCGGTATTCGGCAACGAATACTTAAATTTTTATATAAATATTTTTGGATATATTAACTTTTTTAATAAAATTTAATTCAGTTACATTTTTATTCTTATATCTGTTTACTACAAAAAAAAAAAAAAAAAAAAAAAAAAAAAAAAAGCCTTCTTTTCATTGACAAATTCATTAATTCATCACTTATTCATTACTGTATCACTAGTCAATACCCAAAATAAATTATGAAAATATTGAATTTTACAGATTATTATTACAAGAATAATGATTATTTAATCAAACGAAACATTTTTTTTTTACCTGAGGCCATAATTAAACATAAATTGTTAAAGAAATGACAAATTAAAATAATTAATCACGAATGAAACAGCTTTATTTAAAGATGAAGCAACTACCAATAAAGTAAAAAATGTACTTTAGAAAAAATGCAACAGATAATAAATATATCTTCTCAAACTGAAATTACTGAGCCAAATCAATCACAAAGTATTGATAAAAAGGATTCCCTCTTAAAAACTATATATCCATCATTTTGGGAATGCTTTGTTGAAATTGCTACAAGTAAAAAAAAAAAAAAAAACAGAAAGTGAAAATCATTCTACTGAAAATGATAGCCTCACATCAGACGAATTGGCTGCATACACAGTATTACCACTTACATCAAGGAAAGACACCCGTTAGGTTGGGGGGAAAAAACCATAATAAGTATCCAACATTATCCAAATTAGTTCAAGAAATTCTTTCTGTGCCTGCCAGCAGTGTTTACAGTGAATGCTTATTTTCCGAAGCAGGACGATTTATGAACAGAAAAGAAACAGATTACAACCAGATAATGCCGAACAGCTTTCATTTTTGCATCATAATTTGCCCACATTAAAATTTCAATTACGAATAATAATGTATCATTTTATAAATTATCACTTATGTTATAACTGAAGCATACTATTAAAATAAATAACATTAAATGAGCATTAGCCATCATGTATTTTTAGAGTAATACTTTACCTATTATTTTTCATAAATTATTTTAAAAATTCGGCCGAATACTTAAAAGTATTCGGCCGAACCGAATATTCGGTTTACATGCCGAATCACCGAATACTGAGTCAACTATTCGGTATTCAGTCAATCCCTATTTTGAACATCTTTCTTAAATATTTTTACAATATTTGGCCAAAATAAAAGCTCTTTCAATATTTGCGATTTTTAAATATCCTGCTATTTTATGTTAATTTGTTATCACTAGACAACTTTGATTTCATGGCCAAAACAAAAACATTTTGTTTAGTTGGTAATCATCTTGAATTTGTGGCATACATCTTCTCCACCGAACTTATAAACAAGGTAATTAAAATTCCCTAGAAAGCAGTCATCATTGCCACTCCCGATAATTGTGTATCTGAAACAGCGATTTCATGATTGTAACCACCAGTCAGTGATCTTACTGCCATTTGCAAATCCCATACTGCACCATGATAGACTAAAATAAAAAATCTAAACTGTTGGTGGGAAAGAAGATTTGGAATGATTGTGTTTTTGGTACTACTCTGTTATCCCGTCGACCAATTTTGCCAAATTATACATATCGCCAAACTAATAGCCAAATTATGCATACATATTGACATAATTTTTATTTTAAATGACAAAAAAACAAATAATTAGTAGAACATTAATAAAAATATTAATAAAAAGTCGAAATAAAAATCACTTAAGGACATTTTAAACATGTGATTCGTATTTAATATCATTGAATGTGACATTCACGATCATCCATTATTGGCATTTAATCTTATAGTTTGGCAATAATTTTTTGGTCCACGGAATAATCTAATAATACCATGTTTAACTTGAAAAAATGGGTTGAGTTTTTGTCTATTACTTGTTTGTGAATTAATTGCCTTTAGTTTCTATTTTAATAGTATTCTGTGGGTACTCCTAATTCATTCCCATCACGTCAGGGAAATTATACTTCAAATAAAATTTTTGTAATCTTGCTCTTGATCTCATCCAAATAGAATATACACCATCCAGTACTTTCTGGACAGATTGATATTTACAATTAAGACTATGTGAAGCATACTTTGTGTTAAAATTCAGCAAAATTTGCAAAGAATTAACTCTTTTGTAAGAACAAAAAGAGTTTCTGATTTTTATTTTATCATAGCAATTATCAGATGAATAATTCTTAGCTTTAAAAGATTTAGCTCCCACTAAAAGAAATGAGTACACATTGTAATACAAAATTTTATTTAAGTTTCATTGATTAATTTGCACCATCAAAATATTTATAATGATAACATATGAAATTACAAGATAATTAAGATGTTGTAATGATTATTTGAGTACCAATGCAATACAAAAAAATAAGTGTGTGAATGATGTTTTATGGAACTATATAGCAAATTCAAAAATGTCAAATGAAAATGATAAGTGAACTACTTTTTAGCTCACAGGCTATCATAGCCTGAGAGCTTATGTGCCCGTCCGTTCTGTATGTACGTTTGTATGTGCGTAACACGATAACTCGTGATAAAAGTATCCTATTTACTTGAAATTTTGTATACAGGTATATCCTGATAAGGCACTTCCCTGATTAGTTTTTGGAGTTCATTCAATATGTATAAGAGGGGGAACGGGGGCTCACGCTCCCCCTTAATTGATATAAATGGGTTTTTCATTCAGAATTATCAGTTTTCGTTTAAAATTTAGGTATAAGATCATTCTAATGAGGCACCTCGGTGATTGGTATTAGGTGTTCATTGTATAAGCGTAAACAGGGGGAACAGGGGTTATGATGCCCCTCCCCTTAATTGATATAAATGGGTTTTTCATGCAGAATAATCAGATTTTGTTCAAATCTCGGAATAGTTTTGGAAGTTTAATGATTAAGTTTAAAAGAGAAGGGGATAACTCTTCTTAAATTATATAAATGGGTTTTTATTAAGAATTTGCTCTGAATTTTGGATATAGATTTTTTATATGATAAAGTATGTCCCTGATTAGTTTAGGGGGTTCAATGATTAAGTATAAAAGGTGGAGCTGTTTCCCCTCCTTTGATTTTTCTTTCGATTGGAAATAACCCTTGAAAATATAAGGCTGCAATGTGCAATTAGTATGCGTAGCCTGTGAGCTCAGTGCCCTCAGTTTAACTGGGCAGTATTCTTTTTATTAAAACTTTATATTATCGACCTTTACAAGTGATCAGGAAAATCTGTAGCATATTTCTCATTTTTATTGAATAAATATCTCAGTGATCTGTAGTGTGTCATGTTTACACATGTTTTGTTTTTATACTGTCCCCTTATTACTAATCAATAATTGAGCTACAGTACACAATTTATGGCTATATTATATATTTATTCTATGATTACATTGATATTATGATTATATTTTTAAATTATGATTATATTGATATAAGACATATGATATATTTTCAAATAAAATAAGATATATTGTTTCTGAACATTTTTTAATTTCAACGAGCCAGTTCTCTGTATGCAGACAAGTTTTTCTAGGTGAGTTAAACATTCTCCCCTGTTCTCTTACTTTGCTTTCTCGATTTTTATATGGTTTACAGTAACTATAAGAATAATTAATACTTTGGAAATCAGAAACTTGTTTCATAAAAGGTTCACTGATTAACAATATTTATCGTCAGCTAATTTTTAAATAATTAAATTTAGAAAAATTAATATTAAAAATATATTTTATTGTCTATTTGTTTTCACAACACTTTAATATGTATTTATATACACTGTTTGGCAACATTCAGCTAATTAAAGTGGAGATAATACTATTGCTATTAAATTGTTTATGTTTTTTCAGATAAAAATAAAAGTTGATTCAGTTACTAGAAAAAATAAAGCTTTATAATAATTAAAAAAGTAACAAACATTTTCCGCCTCTACTCTAATGTCTTATTATCTTATTTAAAACGACATAAACATACCAACTTATTAAAATAGAAAAAACCTAACCTTTACAATAACACCATGCATGCTTTTAAACTTTTTGTTCCAGGATACTCCGGTCCATTTTGTGATTTCCTAAAAAAATCAAAATAAATAATAATGAGTTAAGTACATTTAACAGAAAGACAATCTTATTATTATTAGCATTTAAATAGAAATTTTGTTTAAAATTCACATTCCCACACCCTATATTTAAATTTATAACTAACAAATATTTACATATAAAACAACCAAATAATAAAAAGGGCTAAATCAACAGTATTGAAAGATTCTACAATTTATGGTACAATAAATTATTTGTAAAGTGACTCTACGTAAGATGGAAACCTGTCTGACTTGGAACCATTTTCAAGCCTTTATGAATCCATAGAACTAGAGTAAAGTTTGTCTAAGGCAAAATATTGCCTCCTACAGAAAAAAGTTTTCTGTCACAACCGATTTAGCTTTAGACAGTTTACTGTCTTATAATTTATTTTAGCATACCTTAAATAATATTTTGAATCATATTAAACTCATAAATTTAATTATTTCGGGTCAATTTTTTTTTCTTCAAATTTTAGAAAAAATTACTTTTACATTAATGACATTAACGTTAGCTATCCCAATAGATTAATTAGTGTTTAACGAATATTTCATTGTCTGAAAGATAACGAATGTTGTTTGTTTGTGTACCATTCAATTGATACTCATATAACAGGCTAAAGAAGAGTTTTTAAAGATGTTTAGAAAATATTTTATTACAATGAGATTTAACTTAATTACAACTTTCTAATATTTTTTTGCAGCTGGATTTTATTTATATATTACCCTAGTAGTCTGGGTTCAGTTTGGACAGATCTAATTTTTAAAGGGAAATCCAGAATATTGCTTAAAAAAATATGATTACAATCTGTTTTTTTTTCTTCATAATATTAAATCATGGACAATTTTCTTTGATTGTGGTTTTAGGGTCATTCCACGTGAAATCAACCAATTTAAGGAAAACTTGTTGCATCATAGTCACAGATTTTTTTTTTAATTTTTATCATAGACAGACATAGTACTGAAACCCTCAAATCTGAAATTTAAAAGTAATTTTCACAATATTGGCCGAGATATGGCCATTTGAAAACTGGCCATTTTTACAAAATGGCGGCCATCTTGGAATTGTATCACTGTCTAAATATGGCCATAACTTGACAACTAATGGCTCAAAGTTTATATATCTGGTACCAATTTGAAGCTATTTGTACAAAGAATGAATATTTCACATCAAAACAATAATAAATTTTCATTTTTTTACTTTTTATTATGTGCAAAGTGAAAATTTCACCCCAAAAAAGGGCAGATTGTAATGGCTCATAATAAAAATGAATCATCATGAATTTTTCTGAAACTTGATAAAAACGTTGCTCCATCTGTGTGCTTTAAATAAAAAAAAAATTGGAAAGGTAAAATTTGTTGTTTTAAAATAAATGGTTTTTTACAGATAAGGTGTCATTAACCAAATAATGATATTTTTAGAATCTGTGAGCATTCCTGATTCAAAAAATAATGGTTAAAATAAAATTTTCTAACATCTAAATTAATGTAAAAGTATAATCAAAACCTCATTTGTACTAATTTTGTAGAAATCTGCCTCCAGCCCCCCTCCCCCCCACCAAAAAAAAAAAAAAATTAGACAATTCAAAAAATTTTACACTGAAAAAGATAAGATAATAATTAAGGAATATAATGTATAATTATAAAATACCTATAAATGCAATGCATACATATGGTGATTTACTTCACATATAGGGGCAAGTGGGGTAGAATGGAACAGTAGGTTTTTCTCTTTATGTATCATTCTAAATATTTCATCAATCACATATTAGATGAAGTAATGGTACCCCAATCTTCAGTTGAAAAAAGTAGCTAATTTACACAAGCTTGCAATTATATAAAGAAAAAGATTATTTCAAGAATCAAAACATGAATTCAAAATTTTAAATTTTGAATTCAAAACATGATGTAAAAATTTCATTATGTTTATATAAGCTGATGTAATATTGCATCATGTTCTATATAAGCTGATGCAATTTAAAGAAAAGATTGCTACTGTACCTTCATCTGCTTCTTAACTGGCTATAATCAAAGTATGATGCTATCTTGCATCATGTTCTATATGAGCTGATGCAATTTAAAGAAAAGATTGCTGCTTTACTTCATCTGCTTCTTAATTGGCTATAATTAAAGTATGATGTAATCTTGCATCATAATGTCCAAGAAACTTGAGTAATTCCTTTTAAATACCATATACCACTTCTAAAGTTTTCAATGAAGTGTATTTAGACATACAATAATTATTTTGTACTTATTATACAGTGGAGATGGAGTTTTTTGTATGTAAAAAACTCAATGTTTCTCTGAGTACTGATGTTATTTCTGTTCTTCAATTATCCCCACGGGATTTACATTTATTAAAAAAAAGGTTACATTATATAATCCCAGATGAAAAAAGTTTTTTGCATGCGAATATATGCAAGGTTCACAAGGATAAATTTCTAAAATTTTATAGTTTAAATCAGAGACAGTGTTGTGATCCATTTAATAAACATCCAAATAGTAACAGAGCAAAATCACTGAAAACAATTTCTTTAGATATGTCTATGACAAATCCAGACATCCTCATTCCAGGAAAAAAATTATGTACTTCCTGCTATTCATCAATAAATAAGATGATTTCTATTGTTGACATGAAAAGCATCTCTGATCCAGAATTTAGTGAACCCACAGTAGTAATGGAACAATTAAACAAAAGCTGTGAAATGTTAGAGTTATCGCCAGTAAAAATGAATAGGCGTAGCTCAAAGAGGAAACTTGGTTATTTGCAGACAAAAGTTACAAAAATCAGCAAGTGTATTGAAACTAAAGCAGCTACAGTATTAGGTGTTGAAACCATCAGTAAGCCTCAAAATATTAAAGACATGACTTGCCCCGACTGTACATCTATGATGGAACGATTATTGAAGAAGTTTACAAATGCATCTTTTAAAGAAAAGCTTCAAATTTTGACACTAGTTCCAGATTCATGGACAATCCAGCAAACAATGATTTATTTTAATACCACACAATATTTTGTAAAAAAGGCAAGAAAGCTTAAAACAGCTGAAGGGGTGTTATCAATGCCTAGTGAAAGAAAAAGTGTTAAATTGAGTCCAGACATTATAGAAAAAGTTATTAATTTTTATTATGATTATAGTAACAGCCGCATGTGTCCCGGAAAAAAAGATTTCATATCTATCCCAACTGAAAATGGAAGAATATTAAAACAAAAGAGATTGATTTTGCACAATTTAAAGGATCTATATATTGCATTTAAGGAACAACATAACTTAAAAGTTGGACTGTCTAAGTTTTGCTCTCTACGTCCAAGAGAATGTGTTACTGTTGGAAGCAAAGGCATTCATTCTGTCTGTGTGTGCGTATACCATCAAAATGTTAAACTCATGCTTCATGCTATTCATATTAATGACTACATAGCACTATTACAGAAACTTGTTTGTTGCATTGAATCTGAAAAATGTATGTTGCACAGGTGTGATAAATGTCCATCTCCAGACATTTTAAAGAAAGATTTAATGCTTTTAGACGAATTGGAAATGAACAATGAAGTTATTTATAAACAATGGGTTAAGACTGATGGTGCAGAATTAAAAACAGTGATTGCATCAGTTGATGAATTTGTTGAGGATTTAATTACAAAACTCCATGATTTATGTACACACCATTTTTTTGCAAAATCTCAAAGTTTATATTTCAAGAAAGCAAAGGATAATTTGAAAAAAGGTAATGCTGTTATTTCAGCAGATTTTTCTGAGAACTATACTTGTATTGTGCAAGATGCTATCCAAAATATTCACTGGAAAAAAGAACAGGTTACAGTTCATCCCTTTCTAGCCTATATAAAGGACAATAACACTGATATTGTAAAATCTATTCCTATGTGTGTAATAAGTGATCATTTGGTTCAAGACACTACAACATTTTGGTCTTTCCAAAAAGTAGTTGTTAAGTATTTGATTAAAAAATTTCCAGAGATTAAATACATACAATATTTTAGTGACGGATCATCGGCTCAATACAAAAATTATAAAAATTTTACTAATCTGTCATCATGAAAAAGACCATGAAGTGAAAGCTGAATGGCATTTTTTTGCCTCATGCCATGGAAAAGGAGCTTGTGATGGTATAGGTGGCACTATAAAGCGCTTGGCTACCAAAGCAAGTCTTCAGCGACCATTTAAAGATGGTATATTAAATGCATTTGATCTCTATAATTTTGCAAAAGAATCTGTTAAAGGAATTGAAAGTTTTTTTGTAACAAAATCTGAAATTGAAACCACAAACAGTCAATTAGCAGGTAGGTATGCAAAAGCAGATACAATCATAGGAACAAGACTGAATCACTGCTTTGTACCAATCAATGATTGCCAAATACTGGTTTCCAGGGTGTCAGACAGTTCATCAACAAAATTTATTGCTACTTTGGGAATCAGTGAAATTGTCAGACCATTGACATTTAAAAGTGAACAATATGTTGCATGTGTATATGGGATAAATTGGTGGATTGGGAAAATTTTAGATTACTGTGAAGAACTGAACGACTATAAAATTATGTTCATGCATCCTAATGGCCCCAATTCTTCATATTCATGGCCAAAATCCTCAGATGTTTGTTGGATTCCATATGAACAAATAATAAAAGAAGTGTCTATTCCTTTAACTGCTACAGGAAGAACATATACTGTTCCACCAGAGGAAACTCGAACAATTCAAGCATTATTTTTAAACTTTAAAACTAATTAAATCCATTTTAGCTTAAATCTGAAGAAAAAACTGCTATATTATAAAGTTATATGCATGTAAGTAAATATTTTCTTCTTATTTTGTCTAGATTTGTTCCATGTGTAATTTTAAACTTTGGCTTATTTCTCATCATATTCAATGTTTTGCCCTGGATTTGTATTATATTATTGTTATTTATTTTTTTGTCTCATCATATCTAGATTCATATAAGATATAGTTTCATATAAGATATAGATTCATATAGATTCATATAAGACTCATATAGATTCATATAAGATATAGTTCATATAAATTTTAATTCAGTGTGAACAAAAAATAACAAATGTCAACTCAATTAACTCATTTATATATATTTATTGTATTTAAATTACACAATTGAATAATTTAACTCTGTAATTTACAGCTAGTATTTCTCCAACATTTCTGGAGAAAATATTATGTGCCTTTTTTTTTCATGCATTCCATAGTAAGGTATTTAAAATATTTATGTAAATATGTTTTGAGAATTATATTATCATATTTTGAATGAAATGAAATAAAAAGTACTGCAAAAATAAATATTTAGTGTAAATAACTGCAAATTGATATTTCTTTATTGAATTATATAATATAAACACAATACTTTAATTTAGATGCTAGAAAATTTCATTTTAACCAATATTTCTTAAATTAAGAATACTTACAGATTTTAAAATAATCATTATTTGGGTCAATGACATCTTATATGTAGAAAACCATTTTTAAAACAACAAATTTTACCTCTCTAATTTTACAGTATAATGTTCCATATATAGAGAAACTGTTACATCTATGCATAATCAAATCATTATACAGAAAGCGTAAAAAGTATATGAACTAAATTTACTTTTCATTTTTGAAATAATCTTTTTCTTTATATAACTGCAAGCTTATGTAAATCAGCTACTTTTTTCAACTGAAGATTGGGGTACCATTATTTCACCTAATGTGTGATTGATGAAATATTTAGAATGATACTTAAAGAGAAAAACCTACTGTTCCATTCCACCCCACTCGCCCCTATATGTGAAGTAAATTATCATATATATATGCACTGCATTTATAGGTATTTTATAATTATACATTATATTCCTTAATTATTTTCTTATCTTTTTCAGTGTAAAATTTTTTGAATTGTCTAATTTTTTTTATTTTTTTTTGGGGGGGGGGGTGGGGGGAGGGGGGCTGATTTCTACAAAATTAGTACAAATGAGGTTTTGATTATACTTTTACATTAATTTAGATGTTAGAAAATTTTATTTTAACCATTATTTTTTGAATCAGGAATGCTTACAGATTCTAAAAATATCATTATTTGGTTAATGACACCTTATGTGTAAAAAACCATTTATTTTAAAACAACAAATTTTACCTTTCCAATTTTTTTTTTATTTAAAGCACACAGATGGAGCAACGTTTTTACCAAGTTTCAGAAAAATTCATGATGATTCATTTTTTTTATGAGCCATTACAATCTGCCCTTTTTTGGGGTGAAATTTTCACTTTGCACATAATAAAAAGTAAAAAAATGAAAATTTATTATTGTTTTGATGTGAAATATTCATTCTTTGTACAAATAGCTTCAAATTGGTACCAGATATATAAAATTTGAGCCATTAGTTGTCAAGTTATGGCCATATTTAGACAGTGATACAATTCCAAGATGGCCGCCATTTCGTAAAAATGGCCAGTTTTCAAATGGACATATCTCGGCCAATATTATGAAAATTACTTTTAAATTTCAGATTTGAGGGTTTCACTACTATGTCTATCTATGATAAAATTTAAAAAAAAATCTGTGACTATGATGCAACACCCATTGGTTGAATTCATGTGGAATGACCCTTTAGTGTAAATTTATTTTGAAGTATTTCAGGTTTGGTGGTGTGACGAACCTGTAGATATTTATTTTTTGTTAAAATTCAATTTTCATTCAATATATATATATTTTATTATTTGATTTGGGTTGGATTGACTTTTAATAGAATTCCCAATTTCAGATCGGATGTAATCAGGGTTTTTAGATTTAAAATTCCTAATTTTTTTTTTTTTTTTGGTGATAGCTTTGATTATTAAGTCCCTACATAGATATCAAAAGAGATGGTGAAAATCAGTGTTCATAAATATCATGGTATTTTCTGAAATACAAAAATACCTGTTTATTAGGGCTGAATTATCTATCAATATACTGATAGATATTGATATTTCTTAACTATCACAATAACAGTATCTAAACTTTGATTCTGTTGATACATCCATGGTTTTCATTGTTGTCTGAGCAAAATTGGTGATTTGGGGAAAAAGAAATAAAAGCAAAATAGATCAGGTGCAAAATACTGAAAAAAATATCTTTATACCTGTTTTACTATCAGATTTTGACTCGATAGAAAAAAATTTAACTGGCCAATGATTACTTTTCCTACAGCTAATAAATAATATGGTAAATGGCTAATTTCAGCACTGGATTATAGCAAAACTCTCGGTGCTTGATGCAAGTAATTTTGTGCGTGTTTTTACCAGTACAATATCAATACACAGATAATCATTAACTGACAATAGATAAATATATATTGCATAATTATTTCTGTCTTTGACTGCTGCTAAACAGAATTGGTGTTCAGTCAGCAAGGTTGGGTTTCTTCCAAAACAGTGGAAAAAACTGGAAGAATTGAAAGAAACTAACAAAAAATAAAACATGTTCAAAATTAAAGTATATTAACTATGTAAAATAATTAAACTGAAAGTATAAGCATATAAAATCTAAATTGGAAAATTTAGTTAATATTAAAAAATATTTTTGGAAAAATAAATTATTTTTTTAATATTAATTCAGGTTCATGTCTCAGGTTCAAGACATTTATAGGTGATGGATTTTTATAACTTTAGAGATTGAGAGATGTTTTTTACTTAATAATATGCTATTTATGTAAAAAGTGGAAAAAAACCCACAAAATGTTAATTTTTCATATAAAAATACATTATTTTCAAACAAAAGTGCATTATTGATAACTGTGCAACACTGCAAATATAAAAAATTGTAATTATTTATATTAGCATCTAGCATACATATCTGAATGCTGATTTAAAAGACTATTTTTCTGCGAATATCTATGGGCAGAAGTATAAAAATATAAGCGCCAATGGGCAGTTTTTTATCACTAAATTTTATTTGTTATTTTCCGTCTAAATTTTTTGCAAAAATTCTAATAAAATTTAAACAAACGAAATAAATAAAATTTACTGATAAGAGATTGCATGCTGATGCCTAGATTTTTACATTCATATCTATGAGTATGTGTTGAAATGCTTTTAAACTCTCCTGAAGTTTTCTGTAAGATCGTTTACAAAAATCATTATTAAATATAAATCAAGGTGTGTGTATACCTAAAACTAAAACACTTTTTAATTAAATGAAATTTGTATAATTACAATAACTTTCTGTGTCATTGAAAAATTAATTACAGTTTTATTTATATGGAAATAAAAAGTTTTGTGTCAAAGGCATAGTGCCTATTTGGGCTATATGTACGATTTTTAAAAAAATAATTATGCATATTTAATAAATACATATAATCAATTAATAATTATGCATAGTTAATAAATAAATAAAATTAATAATTTTGTATACATTAATTACTAAAAATTTTAGCATTTTCGTTTATAGCTGAAAATAAGAAAATCACGAAATTAGGTTTCGGTTTTGAAAACCTGTTTTGATAGATCCTTAGTTATCATGATATATCACAAATATCAATATCAAATTGTTGATATGTTGCGGTATTAAATTTTTGATACTGTCCAGCAATATCTGTTATTTTTATTAAGCATTATATCAATTTTTTTTAAATATGTTTCAGATATATTCAAAATACTCATTTTACTCCTGATTTAAATATTTTCAAACTTTGTATAAATTAAAAACTAAAATACAAGCACTTGAAATGAAAACTTAATAAAACATACTCTGCATGTCTCTTTTCCCTCTGTATTTTCTTCACTTACAAGAAAATTTAAAATTAACTAAATGAAAACAGACTTTTGTTTAAAAAATAAGCAATTTGCTATTTAAATAAATAAATAAAACTATAGAATTCAGGATCAAGTAGTAAGAAATTTTTTTGTTTTATGTATAAAAAAAATTAAATACACAATAATTACTTTTAATTGTAAAAGATGAACATAAATATAAGCAAGATTGTCTGCTTTTTTATTCCTTAACTTTCTGCAGTTTAAACTGAACTAAATTATAATCACAAAAGATTATTTCCAATGAAATTGTTAACAACTTATCTAAATTAGGCAGTTTATCTACTAATGACTGTTCTAAGTTTGCATTATCCTGTATAATTTTCATATTACATTAAAAAATTTAACTTCAGACTTGAAGTTTGGAAAACATTCTCACCCCCCCCCCCTTTTTTTAGGGGGGGAGGGGAGGAGATAGTATTTTTTTGTTGTTTATAGAACACAGCCTATAACAGTTGAAAATTTCATTTACTAACTTAAAATTATTATTATTATTATTTTTTAACATGAAACATCATGATATTTTGAAAATAAATATCGGATATACAGCATGATACACATCCAATATCCATTGATATATATTGCAAAACCCTGGGAAAAATATACTAAGAAAACATCTGCTACAGAATGCATCCGATGTTACAGAAGGCATTATTTGATACACTAAGCACTTTATAACAGCAGCAGTGAAGATTTTGATAAAATATTAGACTTCAGGTTACTTGACACACACAATAACAACAAACTTGATTAAATGATACTTTTCTCATATATCACCATAAAAATGTCTGTGCCAGCATTACAAAACTCCATATGTAGATACATATATATATATATATATTTAAGTTATAATCAATGATAAAAAATTTGAAATGTAGTAAAAAATGGTTATAATAAAAATGATAAGAATTTTCTGTTAATTTGCTTTCACCGCTTTCTCAAAATTTTTGTTTTATACTTGAATAATTTCATAATAAACTAAAATTAATTAATTTATTAAAAGATAGAAGGCAATACAGCTCATATTGAAATAATTGTAGTTTAAAAAAAAATTACATAATTGAGGGGATTCATCCCATGCAATTAGAATATTTTTAATTTTAATTTAGCCTAACTTACAATTTTACAAACATATTGCACTAAAAGTATTTTAAATAAGAATGTCTGCATACACCACAAAGGACTTCAACGGGAAGACAATGATCTTCTTTCTCAGTCAATATAGCTTTCAACAAAGAAACTGGATCTTGTATAGCATCAACACCTTCTTTAGTAGTATCACCCATGACTGTAAACTGTTCATCTTCCTAAGTGGAGGGGCAAAACAAAGAGACACTAATATTAATAAAATAGATTGTATGATTATAAGATTGAAAGTATGGAAACATGCCAGGGCTTGAAAATCAATTTTTCAAAGGAGGGGAGTCTCCCTACCAACATTTATAAATGGAGGGGAGTTTGGCTGTTTCGGAGGGAGAAATTTTTTTTTTAAACCCACCATTATTTTATGTGCTATTTAAAGAAAAAAATATCACTGAAGCAATTTTTATCAACAATTCAGAATAATTATGTGAAATGTGTAAAAAAAACTTTTATACAGACTAGTTTTTTACTGGTGGTAAATTCCCTCCCAGTGCTAATTATTTTTGTCAAGGTCTAATTAATGTTTTAATAATAATTAATAAAACTTCTAATTAATTTATTAAATTTATAATTAATTGTCATAACCAATGTTATTTTTCTGTACATTAAATGTGCAAGATATAAATTTAATCATAATACTTATTTGATTGTAGAATATAAGAAGTATCACTATTGTTTGCATTTGTTTAAAAAAAGGGGCAAGTCAAATTCATCGAAAAAGACTTTCTTAAAAAATGAATACTTTGTTGAGTAAAGGGATACTTTTTGTTTAATGAATGGCTGCTTTCAGGAATTGCACTCACTCAGAAAGATTTGGAGCTGTCAGAAACTGATTTTAAAGCAGCAAAGAAAAAAAAATATATTGAAGCAGGAAAATTAGTTTGTTGAACAGAAAAATGAACTCCCAATAATATTATTTTATTTTTTTTTTTTGGGGGGGGGGGGGGGGGGGGGGGGAGGTTCTTTTTGACGAAAGTTGCATTTTTACGGTATATTTTGCTGAAATCTGTCTTTTTTTTTTTACGATCTTTTCACGAAATCTGCCGTTTTGTTCGGGATTTTTTGACGAAATTTGCCGTTTTTTCGTGAATTTTCTGAGAAAATTTGCCATTTTTTCGCGATCTTTTAATGAAATCTGATGTTTTATCGCGATTTTTTTTTACGAAAATTGCCGTTTTTTGTGATATTTACGGGAAATTTGTTGTTTATAGTGAATCTTTTGTCGGAATTTGTCGTTTTTCGCGATTTTTGGACGAAATTTGCCGCTTTTTCGTGAATTTTCTGAGGAAATTTACCGTTTTTTGCGAATTTTTTAATGAAATCTGATGTTTTATCGCGATTTTTTTTTACGAAAATTGCCGGTTGTCGCGGTTTTTGGACGAAATTCGACGTTTTTTTCGCGACCTTTTTTGACGAAAACTGTCGTTTTACAGAATTCTGTGACGAAATTAAGCATTCTTTCGTGAATCTTTTGACAAAATTTGCCAGTAATTAGTCGTTTTTTCACGATCTTTTAACAATATTTGGCGTTTTTTAGCAAACTTTTACGAAATCACGCGTCTTGTGAAACGTGTAATAGCTGTTTCTTTTGTGTGTCATCTCCGATCTTTTGCGTAATTTACGCGCAACAGCGCATCCGCGACATCACTGTTTCATAATTTTTGGAATTGAATGCGTTATTTGTGTGTGTGTGTGTGGGGGGGGGGGGGAGGGGGGGGATTCCGAATGGAATCACCTCTATTTCGCCGCGGAAAATAGAACGAAACTCGTCAATTGATTGCAGGAAAAAAATTGCGAAATTTGTCAATCAGTCGCTGAAAAAATCGTGATTTTCAATGATTTTTCGCTGTAAAAAAACTCGCAAAATGTGTCGATTACTCGCACGAAAATATCATAAAATTCGCAAAACGGTCGTGGGAGTTGATGATAGTTTCAAAATGCAAATTTTTTTGGGCGGGAGCCTCCCGTCCACGTTATTCTTTTGGGCGGGATTTCAAAATTTTGGGCGCGAATCCCGCCATCCCGCCCTGAAATTCAAGCCCTGCATGCTTACACATTTTGAGAACCATATTAAAATAATAATTTTCATGTACTTCTTTTTTTATAGGAGATTGATGAGAGAAAACAGCAAGATTATATTTCATGCGAAAAACATAATTTTTATGTGCACCTAGCAATTTACATTACAACCCTATGAGAGTTTGGTCTGCCTTTTTCTGTCATATGCAATAGAATCCACAAAGCAAGATTGAAACTAGTCATTTTGTTTTTCTGAATTATCTTTGTACCTCATTGTTTTGACATGCTGCGTTAATTGTGAATAACCATTGTTGCAGATGAGAACTGGACGTGGTAATCATCTTTATCCTTTACACACCATTCGGTGATTAATTTTCCATGCCCATCAATCTGATCTGATCTATCCAAGCATCACAGAATTTCGTCAATCTACGTTCACATTGTGCCACTGCATTAATGTAATGCAATAAATATGTCTTTTCTACATTAAAATAAAATTTTAAATAAATAAAAATGATGTATTGTAGCTGAATACACAATAAGAGAAACTAAAATAGTCACAATGAACTACAGAACCGTGTTGAATGTAAGAACTAACTCAGCAAGCAAAGCAATGCATGTGAAAACAAGTCAAACAATCAAGTCATTCAAAAACATTTCTTTACTGATACCATATTCAAAAAAGAAATAAATGGACACCAAAAACTAGGAAATTAAGCAGTCTCCACAGACATCAATGCTTAATGTCCCTGGATACAAAGGCATGTTTAAAAATTCAGTGATCTATGTCAAAGCCTCCCTCTCATTTGTAAAAAACCGATGGGCGATTTCGATTTTTTAAATCGATACTATAGCCAACTCGATTTAATCGATACTTTAAAATTTTTAATCGATCTCCCAGAAGGTAATATAATTTTCATTTTTTTTCAAAAGTCGAAGATAAAATAGACGGATGTGCCAATTCCAAAATTTCAGTGTATTAGTTTCTAAGATAGAAGAATTAAAGAAACCTTAGAACCCCCCCCCCCCCCCCTGCAAAATAGCGTTTTTCTTTTGAGTGATGTACACCAAAAATTGATCAGGATCAATTTTTATTAAGTATGAGCTGAATCTGAATTTTGATGAAAATCCATGAAAGCGCGAGATACAGCTATTGCGAAATCATAAAAAATGCAGCATATCGGCGCCACCTGTTGGGCAATTTACACCAAGAACTAAATAACACTGATCTATGTCAGAGATTTACTGAATCTGAATTTTGATGAAAATTCGTTCTTGAGATAGCGCTATTGCGTTTAATCATGAATAATGCAGTATAGCAGCGCCATCTCTTAAGCGATTTTCACCAAAATGTAATTAGCATCAAATAATATCAAGGATTAATTGAATCTAAATTTTTATGAAAATCCGTGCATTAGTTCTTGAGATAAAGCTAAAATGGAAACAGGGGCATGCGAAAAGAGAACTGCACCCGGTTCAAAGTTCCAATTTCGCCCCCCTCCCCCCTATTAACTTTTTCTTGTGATAGGCTAGAAGTGATGTTAGTAGTAAAAATTTGGCCCCCCCTAAATTTCCGTGCTCGGAACGACCACTTCCTTTCACCCCCCCCCCCCTTTAACATGGCGCTGAGTGGAAATTGTGAAAAATTCAGTATAGCAGTGCCATCTCAGAAGCTATATACATCAAAATGCAAAAAACATCAATTCATGTCAAGGACTAACTGGATCTAAAATGTGATGAAAATCCGTTCATTCGTTATTCAGATATAGCTGTTGCGCAAATCGCAAAAAATGCAGCATAGCAGCGCCACCTGTTAGGCTATATGCACCAAAAATTAATTAGATTCAGTTTATATCAAGGCCAAACTAAATCTAAAGTTTTGTGGAATTCCGTTATTTGTTCTTCAGATAGAACAGTCAGAAATTTTTGTCGTATACAGACTCACAAAGTGACAGACACACACATAGACAGATATTTCTTAAAAACCATGAAATCGTGATAAAGACCTTCTAAAATATATAAATCCATCAAAAACGGGAAGTCAAAATTTTTCACGAATCTAATACTCTCTTCTTGTAAAGTTACAAAAGAAAGTAAAAATGTAAAATCGATTCTGCCCGTAAGATCGGTCTTTAGATTCGATTTCAATCTTTAGATTCGATTTTTTTTTTTTTTTTTTTTTTTTCTAGGCTAAATCAGTGTTGAATGCAGGTATTTTTCTATGACTCCGGAGGAAGGCATCATGTTTTACAGCTCTGAAAGAGAGGGGGAATCGCAATTTGTGCATTAAAAAGCATAAAATTTTATAACTTCTGGGGGGGGGGGGGGGCCTGCGGGCCACCCCATTAATTCAACACTAGGTTAAATCGTTATATTTTTGTTTAGAAGTCCAGTTATTTGAAGCATTAGTTCATTGTGTTTTATTTTTCACGCTCATCTCTTCCAATCCACCCTTCCACGTCAGTTTTAACTTACAGGGCCGTTCGAAATATGCATGCAGTTTTAAAAATGTCCAATTCTCGGTCTACTTTATTTTAGATAAAGTAGCCCTTCGGCCCATTTGGGGTTTATCTGCGCCCCGTCGGGGGGCATACTTTTTTGTTTCTTCAAAAGAAAAAAAAATTTTTGAGGGAGGGGGGGGGGGGGCTTGCACTCTCCCCCAATATACACCTTAAAATTTCACTCATTTAATTTTCTACCATTTTTAACTTAAAAGTTTAAGCTATATGGCACCCCCAGAGCTGTGGATTCTACTACCCCCCCCCCCCTGTCGATCACTCACCTAATTTTGCTTATTTCTTCATTTCATTTCAATCTTTAACGGACTATAACTTTGCTTTTATAGTACTTACAGTGATGAGAAAAATTCGAGTATAGCTAACCATTTCTCGTCGTTCTTTTTGCTTTTCCAGTTTCCCGGTTTTCCCTATAGGACCTTTTTTTTTGGGGGGGGGGGGGGGGACAGAGGGGGTTTTTCTTGATACAATATATCTATTGAAAGCTTATGCTTCATATATTACAAATCTAGCAAAAGAAATTTTCTCCCATCATTTCAGGTCACATTACGGACCCATAATGTGTTAAAATTTAAATTTTTCAAACTTTTTCAAAAACAAAAAACAAAACACTGATACATATCAGCGAAACTGAGGTTCAAATCCGCAATCGTTTGATTGCACACGTAATCCCGAAGCTTATTGGCCACCGACTCACATTACTCAGCAGCGCTATTATTTCTTTCGATTGTCATCTAAATTCGTAATATCTTTTGAATGGAATGCCCGATTTGAATAACTCAAAAAGTAATCTACAGATATTGTAACAGGCATTAATACAAAATGATTTATTAGGATAAGGATTAAGGTATCGATAGTAGAGGTCTGCACGGGCCCGGGCTTGGCCCGTAACCGGCCCGGCCCGCGGAATCGTTTTGAATTTGCTAACGGGCCGGGCCGATTAAAAAATTTTCGGGCTTACCAGCCCATTAGGAGATTTAAACATAAACGATAAAATATAAACCTATTTTCAATGAAAATGGTTTTAACGAGAATAAATATAAATGTGCGTCATCAGCCATATTAGTTTGATAGCATCAATATAAAAATGTAACTTGCGCAGTGTAGAGATTGGCATCGGACAGTTAGATTGCGTGTAACCCGTTTTAATATTCTTTAAACTGACTGGTGAGGGCCAAGATCAAAATTGGAGATTAAGGCATTATTTTCCTATATATAGACTTGCCGGATCGAAAGAAGACTTGATTGTTCTCAAGATCTGTAGGACAGACAACATAATTTGTAAAATTATGAACAGTGATAAAGAACTTATGTTAGCTTAATCTTTGGATATATACTTCTTGATGGTTTTTAAATTAATTTTTCAATAACGCGAAAGTTTGACACATTTTTACATTAATTTCTAATTGTAAAAATATAAAAGTGATAAGCCTGACTATTGAAGGGATTTGGAATCGAATTTTCGAGCGTTTTTCATTTTTGATAAATAAAATACTTGTATAACCTTGTTGAGATACAATAGTTTCTCAAATTGTTGCAGGTTTTTCTCCCTTCCCATGCTATCGCTTCCGGAAATTCTATTCAAAACGCTAACTATGACAATATTTTATTTGCTTGCAGTGTTCTTAAATTGCTTGTATCAAAAACTGGATAACGCCATTCGATTATTATTGTTTCTGAATAAAGACACCTGCTAATCTTATGCATTTCTGAGAAAAAAATGAATTTAGAAATGTATCAGAAAGGAGCTTCTTTGAATTAACGTATGAATTTGGATTTAAAATCTTTAATAAAAGGATATAGAAATATTTTTATAAATCTTCCTTTATTAAACAGCCTCAAAAGTTACGATGTTTTTAAATTTCTTTTTTTTTTTCTTTTATTCTAAGCCATATTAATTTTTTAATGAATCTTTATTCGAATGATGAAAGCCTAAGAATCTTAGTAATCATTAATGTTCTAATGTGTATTTCCTGTAAAATATACTGTAAAACCATTCCATAGATATGTATGCAGTACTCTTTAAAAAAAATCTTAATTATATGATAAAAATATGAATTTTTTAGAAATCGTAGAAATTGTAACGGGCCAAAATGGGCCGGGCCTGTTTTCCCTGATTTCTCTACGGGCCGGACCTAAAATATAAAAATTTGAATTTGCCGGGCCGGGCTCATGCTGAACTTTTGAGTTTTACAACGGGGCGGGCCCGGGCCTGGAAATTCCGGCCCGTGCAGACCTCTAATCGATAGTATGGTCTAATTTTGGTTGGTGTATTTATCGCGTTTTAAAATGTAAGAAAGTAGTTATAGTGAGTTAACTACAATAGCTAGACATATGGTATCGCACGTTTTTTTTTTTTTTTTTTTAATAGACATTAATATGTTCTTTAATATTATAGAACCTTTTTTTATTCATTTAAAAGTATTTCCTGGCGATTCAAAATTATATATCCTAATGATTCAAAAATACACACGTAATTGTTCAAGGTTTCACTTCTATCGGCACTCTCAGAGTGCCACTATTTTTTTTCCCATGTTCGCCCGTCCTACTGCCCTCCCTCCCCCCCTTCCTCACCAATCTTAATTTACAGGTTCGTTCAAATTATGACTGCGATTTAAAAAAAGTCTAATCCTCATTCTATTTTGTTATAAATCCATATTTTGAAACCTCAACAAAAGATACATTTGGGCTTTGGTCGCCCTTCTGTCCGCTTGGGATTCGCCTTGCCCCCCTTGGGTGGGGGGCATATTTTTTGTTTCTTCCACACCATCTCGTGTAACATATCGTTATAAAGCTTTTATCTCCTCGTTTTTTTCTGTTACTACCCCTCTCTCCACCTAATTACATGCTCTTGGCACTTTTTATAGTTTCAAAGAGTGCATGTTTCCTGCGGGCCACCCCATGAATTCAACACTAAGTTAAACACTATATTTTTGTTTAGAAGTTCAGTTATTTGGGTTATTAGTTAATTATGTTTTTTTTTCAAGTTCGCCCGTTCTAATCCCTCGCCCCCCCCTTCCTCGCCAATCTTTACTAAATGGGCCGTTCAAAGTATGCATGCAATTTTTAAAATGTCCAATTCTCGTTCTATTTTATTGTAAATCCTCATTTTGAAACTTTGACAAAAGATACATTTGGGCTATGGTCGCCTTTCCGTCAAGAGTGGGGGTTACCTGACCCCTTGGGTATGGGGCATATTTTTTGTTTTTCCAAACTATCTCTTGTAACATTTGGTTGGCATTAGAAAAAAAAAAAGGTTTTTTTTTTTGTCTATACTCCTTGTTCCCTATCCTAGTTACACGCTCTTGGCACTCTTTATACTCGGTTTAATGCCAAGTTACTCAGTGTTGTTATTAGTTGAGTTATGTCTCTCAAATTTGTCAAAGTTTTTATGTTAGTGAAAACCATAAGTGACAATCATTTTAAAATTTAAAATTCTTATTATCCGACTCTAAAATCTGCAATAGCTTAATTCTATGTCTCCCTAAATAAAGATAAGGGGAGGGGGGGGGGGGGAGCCGGTAATTACGGTCCTGCTGATTGTCTAAGTTTTGGAATTAGTAATTTGGATCTTCTCTGTGTGAACCTAAATATCGAAATATCGATTCTAGAACTGAGAAATCGATTCTTATTATGATCGATGTTGTTTTATACGATATCGATTTTAATCGATTCTCAAAATTTCCAGAATCGCCCATCACTAACCGAAAGCATGAAATCACGTGCAGGATTGAACTATTGCTGTGGCATGGAAATACATGGAAAAAAAAAAGCAGAAACAATTCTAAATTCTTGCAGGTGATGATATTAATACCAAATATACGAGAAATATAGGAAATATAGAACAACTCAAGAAATATAGGACAATATAGGACATTTTTGAAGATTATTTTCTAAATGTAGGATATATCGGAAATATAGGACAATTCTGACATCTGTATTTGGATGGCTGATTCAACTCTAGTGTGTAATGGTGAGTACATGTTTCAACTGCTGTGATGAAACATTGAATAAAATCAGCACAAATGCATTTAAAGAAAGCCAAACAATTTTAAGAAATGCTCATTCTTTGGCTTTCTTGTTTGACACTTAACAAATACGGCTGACATTGAGCTTAAAAACTTTTTTATGCTTAAAACATCATGTAAAATGTAGTGGGCGCAGTCTATTAAGATATTTATAATGTCAGTATGTTTGAATATTTTTAATCTGCAATCATTCAATAGAACACTATGAAATTTTAAGATAATTTTATTGGTCGCAGTGGTTTTTGAGCATCCTGAGCATTCATCACCTTGAACAAAACATGTTTACAATCAATAACCCTTTTACTTTTTGAACATGCAAGCCTTGAATTTCAGGGCAGGATGGAGGGATTTGAGCCCAAAATTTAGAAATCCCACCCAAAAAATATCGTGGGTGGGAGGCTCCCATCCAAAACATATCATCTTTTTCCGGAAAATTCTGCATTTTGAAACCATGATCAAATCATGCAAATTTTGTGTTATTTTTGCATGACTGATTGACGCATTTTATGTGTTTTTTACCGTGAAAAATTGTTGAAATTTATTTTTTCCCACAATCATTCAACCAACTTCTCAATTTTTTTACCGCGATTGTGTTAATTTTCCGCAGCCAACTAGTGAATCAACTGTGATTCTGTTCCGAATTTTTAAAAATTTAAAGGCATTTGATTATAAAAAATATGAAAAATTGGTCATAAGTTCAAAATTAAGAATATATATATATGTATATATATATATATATATATATATAAAAGAAAATAAAGAAAAACACACAAATTTAAACAAATGAGCATCAGAAAAAAGCAATCTCGTCAATCACTCGCAGAAAAAAAATTACAGATTTTGTCAAACAACCGCAGAAAAAAAAAGCACATTTCGTAATAGAAGCATGGAAAAAATACAAATTTTCTCCAAGGATCACAGGAAAAGTACAAGTTTTATCAAGGCATCGTAAAAAAAACTCAAATTTTTCAAAGGATAGCAGAAAAAAAATGATAATTTCCTTAAAGGATGGCAGAGAAAATTCAAATTTCGCCAAAGGATCACAGAAAATGCTAATTCTTTTAAAAAATCGCCAAGAATACACAAATTCTGTCAAAATATCACCAAAAAATGTGAATTCCATCCAAAGATAGTAAAAAAAAAAAATGAATGTAAAAAAATTGCAGGGAGAAAAAAAAACTTTTTTAAAAGATTGGAAATTTTATCAAAAAGTTGCAAAAAAAAAAAAAAAAAAAAGAGGTTAAAGGATTGTAAAAAACAAATTTAGTCAAAGGACCACTGACACAAATTCCATCCAAGTATTGCAATAAAAATGGGAATTTTGTTAAAAAATAGCATAAAAAACACAATAGTCTTTTTAGAAAACAGCACATGCACGAATACCTTGTTTACTCGTGTATAACATGAACTTTTTTTTTTTTTCAAAAATTTAGGACAAAACTCCTAGAAGCACGTTATACACAGAATAATTTTTTACTGCTGGATGTAATCACATGATATACATATGAATCAAGAAATGTATTCAAAGAACACATTAAAACTCTGAAAATCTTGATTAATTGAAGTTGAACTATATCTGCATCTTTATTTCATTCCTTGCCCTTTTTTATACAACAGACCTAGTAACATTATTTAAACACAAATTAGCAATTCTCATTACCTCAACATTCACTGCGTCCCTCTTCCCTGTCATTCACTCCCTACCTGCAGTCTAACATTGTATTTTCTTCCTGTCTTCTGGCCTGATGTAATGTTTGTTTCGACTATCTTTTCTGAAATTCATTTGATCATTCATTCACTTGCATATCAAATTTATGGTGGGTGTTATATATGAGATTTTAAAAAATCGCCATTTTTTCATGTAAAGTATGAGTTACCTGTTATACACACATGCACAGTATACACGAGTAAATACAGTATGTTTATTATTGTAAGTTGATTTTCGATCTGAAATGATATATTGAACTAGCTTTTGAAAAACTGGATATAGTCGGAATCTAACTTCCAGGAATTTACACTCTGTCTGAAATTAACACTAATCAGAAACAGAGTTAATTAGACCATCAACAAAAATAATTAGCATCGGGAGGTGATGGTGAATGAAATTGCTTCAATGCTAATCAGGCATGTCTGTATTAAGGGGCCGCTTCACTCAAATGAAAAGACCCATTCGCTAATGCTAATCCTATGTAAGAAATTTATAAAGATATCTCGGTTGCATTTTAATATTTTTAAATCATTCTTTTTGCATTGGATAGCTGAGATTGATCTGAATGCAGGCCGTTTTTTACTTTTATGATTTTGTTTACAGATTTTTTTACAAGAACACTTTCATTATTAGAACCAGTTTGGAAAGCGAAATCACCCTCATAAAAAATATCTGTAAACAAAATCTAAAAAACGGTCTGCATTCAGATCAATCACAGCTATCCAATGCAAAAAGAATCATTTAAAAATACTAAAGTGCAACCGGGATATCTTTATAAATTTCTTCCATAGGATTAGCATTAGCTAACGGGTCTTTTCATTCGAGTCAAGCGGCCCCTTAATGTAATTAATTCTTTAAATAGTACTTAAAATAAGAATGGGCTTTTTTAAAGATTTCCCCCCCCCCCTCCCCAACAGCTCAACTCCCCTATTCAGAAAAACTGAATTTCAAGCCCTAAAGCGCACTCTTAACTCATTATTTATCCTTTAACAAAGTAATGCTACATAACAACGGATTTAAAAGAAAATAATGACAAAAATGTTATACTAACAGGCGGGAACCATTTTCCAAGGCCATCCACATCTCGAATGAAAGCATGGTAATGTCCACCGTAACTGCAACCACTAAAATATAACAACTTCTTCAGAAAAAACAGGATAACATATTACAGCATTAAAATGAATACAAAGGTACATTTTTATACTACATATTATTACATTTTTATTTCTGCAATAAGATAAAATTTAAATTTTACATATTTTAATGTGACAAAGAGAAAATACTAAACTTTATACTAATAACAATAAAATAAAAAACTTGTGTATGTGTATAATGGCTACAATCTATTGCATATAGAGCTTTACAGGATAATCAACTATGTGAATAAAGATAAACAAAATCAAGTCTCAGTATTTCTGCACAATAAATTTTGGATATTTTGTTGAATGGAAATAATCCCCTTGCCCCTCATCCTTCTTAAAAGCAATCCAAATTCATTCATTAGAAAAATGCACCCATTCTGTCCTATTTTCAATAAAAGTGATTTGGAATTCATTTAGCAATTTTTATTTATTTATTTTACCTTTTTTTCTGTCAAAAAAGAAAAGCTTGTTTTTTATCAATTAACTTTTATTTAATAACTTGACCATTAAATCTTATATTTATACATCAGAATGGAGCAGACTTACAAGAACTGATTAAAAAAAAAAAAAAAAAAAAAAAAAATAGAAAAGTTAAAAAAAAAAAAAAAAAAAAAAAAAAAAAAAAAAAAATTAACTAAAGAAAGTAATGCAATTTTTTTTTTTTTTTTTTTTTTTTTTTTTTTTTTTAACAGACTGAAATTGCTACCTGTCTAACAAGAGAAAAGAAAACAAATTTCTTTCCATGCCAACTTGTTATCATCAATGATATGCAACTTAATCTATTCAAGTAGTAAGATAATTAATTATTTTCTGTTTACTATTATATTAATAACAATATAATTTTTGTCTTTTTACTTATATACTTTCGAATGAAATTTGCTTGAAAACAGTAGCTCAATTTAATGAGTTTTTAAATAATTTTCCAGGATGACTTAAAAAAAAAAAAAATAAATAAAAAAAAAGTAAAATCATCTCAACAAATGGTTTGCTACAAAAATGTAAAGTAACTAGTTACCATATAGCAGTAGAGAGGGCATAACTGAAAACTGAAAGTTCAGAGAAAATAAATAAATAAATAAAGCATATTAGGCATTTAAGATACTGCAGTTTGGTGCTAAACTGATATCTGAAAGTTAAAAATCACACTTTCAATACCAAATTAAGTCTAAATAGGTTAAAAAGTAATACATAAAAACAGGCTTGGAATTGTAGTTATTATTATTTTAAGTGGAAAAATTAAACATGCCAACACTGTAACAAAAAAAAGACACACAGGCACACACCAAATAAATAACTTTACAAAATTATGAAGAACATTTCTGAAATTGCACATAATTTAAAAATAATGACAGGAAATAATTATACAATATAATCAAAATGCATATATATTAATATATAAATATTTAGCCATGATTAACAATAAAATATTTGGCCTGAGGTTTCTATTTTATAAGTAATTTTAGATTTATGATTTGAAACAATTTTAGTATACCTGTGAATAACAACAGAAAATAATTCATATGTTGAATCAGCAGGCTTCATTTCCTGAAAGAAAATTTCAATGCTACATTTAATAAAAATTTTATGATCAAGTTGACTCGCTACCCTTTCTTTGGCGAAAAATTGTAAAAATATTATCTTTTTCAATCTTTTTTTTTTTTTTTTGCTTAGAATATATTTAGCAGTTCCAGTATATTTCGAAAAAGTTACATAAAGAATTTATAATTATAAATTGGTAAGAAAACTTTTAAATCTCGCAGTACTAAGATAAAAATATTGTTAAATGCCCAAGATTTAAAAAGGGCCGATCCGATATGTAATTTAGGCCCCCAAAAAGCAATTATAATGCTCATACAATGCAACGATTCATTTAATTGAATAGCAAAACACACCTGAACACAAGAGCAAACAAATAATGAAATGAAGAGATGACCATGGTAATGCTGTACCCACAGCAAACTACATTTGGCAGGATGTCAAAAAATATCTTTCTTTCTCTTGAATTGAGATAAATTATAGGAACCTTTCGTTTATTCTCTGATTGCCCAAGATGGAGTCCATGTGACCCCATTCGCTACTTCTACAAATAAACAAAAACTGTGTGAAACTTATTAACTAGATTAAAATCATAAAAGAGATCTTTATAAAATAATTCCAAGAAAATAATGTTTCAAACACATTCTAAATGAAGAAAAAACTGTAAAATGTTCAGATAGGGTCAAATTAACCTATCTTAGCACTGCGAAAGTTGATGCAACCATTTCTTTTTGTATGTTCAGGTTTACAATGTTAAAAGTCACTTTTACCAGTTTGTGTCATTTTAATCAGTATATTCAAAATGACAAAACTGCAACATATACAGGGCTGCCAACAATTATGAGTATTAATGTGCAGTTCAAGCTTAGAAAATGCTCCATTTTAAAGCGTAAAATGTAGTCATTATAATTAACAACACACTCAAAGTACAAAATCTAAAACATAATATTAAAATGAACTTTTACTACTTTATGAAATATATTTAACTATCAAAAATTAGAATTTCACAAACAAAGAAAATTTTCACAGTTACAAATATGCATGTTTTCATTGTTAACGTTTAAAAAATAATAATTCAAAATAAAAAATCACTGAGAAAGTTTAAGTGTCCTTTTTTAGTTAATGTCACAAGATAAAAATTCAAAACCTTGCAACACATTTTAAATCACAGTAAAAGTTAAAATTAGAAATACATATATATACACTGGTGTCCAAAATTTAAGCATAATTGGTAATTAAGTAATTATTTTTAAGTAATGAAAGAAATATGAATCGGAATGTGCTGAAACTCCAGGTGTGTAAACAAAATAGTATGCGTCACATATTTTCGCGAAGAGTTTTCCCCGAAATCGAACAGGGGACCGTCAACAAATTGAAAAAGAACGAAGATCTTTTGGATAACCCTGTCAAAACTAATGTAGCAAAAGCGTTCAAACTGCACATTATGATTAATTGGCTTATTGTAATGTACAGTGTTAATTTTTACAAGGATAGCATGTATACTCGTTGAGAAATTAAGGTTTTTATAAAAACAGTCCTAAGTTTTTTGCTTATAATTTGCAGAGTTCTTAATATAAAATAGTGTTCTTTTTTGAAAAAATGACAAACATCATTGTACACAATACCCTGTCATCAGAATTAAAAAATAATAAAAATTGTATGACAAATGAGTAGGTTTACTAAATAATTTTTTACTGCGCATGCGTGAACGCTATTAAAATTTCCTTTGCATATTATGTTAGTTAAATGTATAGAGCAACTTTTGTGAAAGTCTCAAAAACATAGCTTAAAAATTCTGAAAATTATCGTTGATAGAATGAGATCAAAATCCTTTATTCCCTAAATGAAGCAAAAAGATGAGGGGCTGTATCCATATTCCATTGTTTAGTGCCTACACAATATTGCACGTACAACTATATTTAGGTAAAACCCCTGATTTTTTTTGCTTCCTTTAGGAATAACGGATTTTGAGTTGATTCTATAAGCTCCCATTTTCAGAATTTTCAAGCTATGTTTTTGAAACTTTTACAGAAGTTGCTCTATACATTTAGCTAACACAATATGCAAATGACATTTTGATATCGTTGACGCATGCGCAATGAAAAATTACTTACTAAACATACTCATTTTTCATACAATTTTTATTATTTTTAATTTCTGATGACAGGGTATTGTGTACAATGATGTTTGTCATATTTTCAGAAAAGAACATTATTTTATAATAAGAACTCTGCAAATTATAAGCAAAAAACTTGGAAAAATTTAGGACTGTTTTTATAAAAACCTTAATTTCTCTACGAGTATACATGCTATCCTTGTAAAAATTAACACAGTACATTACAATAAGCCAATTAATCATAATGTGCAGTTTGAACCCTTTTGCTACATTAGTTTTGACAGGGTTATCCAAAAGATCTTCATTCTTTTTCAATTTGTTGATGGTCCCCTGTTCGATTTCGGGGAAAACTCTTCGCGAAAATATGTGACGCGTACTATTTTGTTTACACACCTGGAGTTTCAGCACATTCCGATTCATATTTCTTTCATTACTTAAAAATAATTACTTAATTACCAATTATGCTTAAATTTTGGACACCAGTGTATATATATATATATTAAAAATCAAGAAAATGTCAAAAACATAAACTTGATAGAAGCACGGCTTATAGTAAGCAACAAGTAGTTTTTATACTTAATGATTAGTAGCTGGACAGCCCTGTATATATTTCTTAATCTACTTTATGCTTATGCTGACATCTTATGGTGTGTGCTATGGTTTAGTGGATTTACAATAATATAAATAACAAATTTTAAGAAAATAAACAAGGTTAAGTAAATAGTTATATTGAACTTTTACACTTGGCATTTTATTTATTTTAGCATAACCATAAGAAATGTTTTTTTACTTTAATAAGCAAAATGTAACTTCAATTTTTTTACAAAATTATTTAAACTTAAATTCTTTAAAATTTATGATAAAAGTTCAACAATTTTTTGGTTAAATCATTTAAAAAAAATGGTAAAACCATATAAAAATATATTAAAAAGGCATAAAATATTTAAATTAAAAAAAAAATGTTCAAAGGGTACCGAGTCTCTTTAAAAGCAAGACATATTAAAAAAAAAAAAGAAACAGGAAAAAATTATAAAAAAGCAGCAAAAAAAATATTAACCTTGCTACAGTAGGGTGCCATATCTATTTCAAATGGAAAGACAAATTTTCCTGTTTCCTAAACACAAGAAGATAAGAATAATATAAACCATAGAGATATTAAATAATATAATCAGATTTAATATCGAAAATTGACATGTTTTAAAAACTCTCACCTTATATCGCTCTCCTTTGACAATATCATAGCTAAATCTTAAAAGAGAAAATGTTAAAATAGCAGGAAGACATCGAATCTTTGAGCCCTGAAATAAAATATGATATTTTGTTAACAAGTTAGTCTAAGCAAAGACATAAATTATTGAAACAGAAATAATAATACTAATATATAAAATAATGCAGATTCAAACTATTATTAAAAAATCTGGAATTTAGAACATCATTAATGAGGGAAAAAAAGGTAAAACAAACAAATCATTAATAGAATGGTAACTTTTTTTTTAAATATTATAATAATCTTTTTTTGATTAGCAATTAAACATCATTGCATGTCTTTGTGCATGTGATGCATTTTTTTTTTTTTTTTTTTTTTTTTTTTTTTTTTTTTTTTTTTCTATAAAATTTATCATATAATTCAAGGTGTGCTTGGAACACAAGTTTTTGGGATTTAATTGTCCTTTTGTATATATGTCAATTGGTCACTGCTACATTAATAAAATTTCATTTTATTTCAATTACATTCTTTCCATCCATTTGATTAAAAAAAAAGGGGGGGGGAAGAAACAAACAATATATCAAAATAAAAGCATTTTTTTTTTTTACAGCAAAGCACTGTTTCCATTTTACACACAAAAAATAAAATCTACAAAGCATCTTACTTTTTTAGCATCCACTAAATTGCAACAGGTGCTGCAGCGATACTGATTTTTGCCCTTCATTATTTCTTGCTGGAGGAAAGTAGCATTTAAACTATCTTGAAGGTTGTTAAAGTTAGCAACAATCACATTTAAATCTAAAAAATCTTCCTGAAATTAAAAAACAGGGCTAATTAACAAATGAATAATTATTATTAAAAATAAATAAATAAAATCATGTAAAGATCATAAATCTTACTTCTCTTTCACTAATTTTCCCACAAATTTGACACACGATCTAAAAATGAAATGTAAAACACATTAGTTTGCAATTTATGCATTCAATTTCACATAATTATAGCATTAGTCAAATTTTAAATACAAGATAACAAAGTTATAAATAATAAAACATAAAAAAAATGTATAAACTAATCAAGTTATTGAAAAAAGATGAATGTTTCAAAATAAAATATGCCATGCTATATGTACTCCAATTAAACACATTAGAAATTATGTTTCAAATTGTATCATTTTATGTGTCACTGCACTGGTGAGTGGATTTTCTGACAAAGCAAGTTAATTTCTAGGTAGTTTTTAAAAAACTGCTAACTATATATATATACAAAACTTTACTTTTGCTAGTTAGATTTTTTTTTTTTTTTTTTTTCAAATTTCCAAATTACAGCAAGTAGATAAAATACATTGAGGTTTAAGTTTTAAATTATACATAAGTTTTATATTATACTGAACTTTTTTCAGTTGTGTATATTTATTAAATTTATAGGGGGGAGGATATGAAAATGCATTTTAGTGACAGTAATTAACTATTTATCAGGGATGCCACTCGACTTGAAAAATCCTGGTTCCCCGGGACCCAGAGCTTCTAAAATTCTGGGTCCCTTTTTACCAAAAGCAGGTCCCCATTAATAAGTCATATTTTTAGACTCAAAAATTGAACTTGTTCATTTGCAAAAGAAAAATGAAATGCAATAATTATTATTTTAATAATAAATAAATAATTAAAACCAATATTAATTTTTTTTGAACTATCAAGAGAAATTTTCTTTACTTTTTAAAAAATAAATGTGCAAGATACAAATTTAATTATAAAATAATGCTTATTTGTGTGTAGAAGATAACAAGAGTCACTATTTTTATAATTTCTTTAAAAAAAGGGGGCAAGATTGATTTATTGAAAAAGGCATTTGTGCTTAAAAAAAGAATATTTTTGTTGAGTAAAGTGATGAGACTTTTTGTTTAATGAATGGGTGTTTTCCTAGAAAGACTTGGAGCAGTCAAAAACGGATTCTGAAGCAGAAAAATCCATTTTTGGAGCAGAAAAAAAAAGAATTTTGAAGCAAGAAAATTAGTTTTTGGAACAGAAAAATTCATTCCCAGCATTAACTCTTTTTTTTTTTTTTTCCGTGCCCCTTTGACAAAATTTTAGTTTTTTTTACGGTCTTTAGACGAAATCTGCCATTTATTTGGGATTTTTTGACAAAAATTTGCATTTTTTTCGCGAATTGTTTGATGAAATTTGCCGGTTTTCGGAATTTTTAGATGCAATTTGTCGTTTTTTCGCGATCTTTTGAGGAAAACTGCCATTTTTTCGAGATTTTGTGATGAAATTAGCCATTTTTCGCGAATTCTTAGAATAAATCTGTTGTTTTTTCACAATTTTTTGACAAAATTTGATGTTTTTTTCATAATTTTTTGAGGAAATTGCAGTTTTTTCGAAATTTGAGACAAAATAAGCCGTTTTTTCTGCAAATATTTTGATGAAATTTGCATTTTTTTTGCGATTTGTGACAAAATTAGCCTTTGTTTTACATTTTTTTTTTTTTTTTTTTTTTTTTTGCGAAATTTGTTGTTTTATCGTGATTTTTTAATAAAATCTGTCTTTTTTCGGAAATTTTTTTTGACACAATTGCCGCAAGGGTGATTCTAGATGAAATTTTTTTTCGGAAATTCGCATCGCATTTTTAGAAATCGGGTGGGGGGTCGTGAGTTCCCCTCCTCCTCCCGCGATCTTCAGACAAAATCGGCGTTTTCAAGCTATCTTCAGACAAAATCAGCAATATTTTAGCAAAATCGGTGATTTTGATGAAATCGGCGCGAAATGATTGCGATCTTTTGACGAAATCAGCATTTTCCTATGTTTTTTTGAATGAAATCGGCGTTTTTTGACGATCTTTAGATAAAATGTGCTTTTGTTATACAATTTTTTCTCGAAAACGGCGTTTTATTCCCGCGATCTTTTGACGAGACCGGCGTTTTTTCCGTGATCTTTTGATGAAATCGGGTATTTTTTCAAATATTCTTTTGACAAAATATTTTTAAGCAATCTTTTATCGAAAACGGCGTTTTTTCCCGCGATCTTTTAACGAAATCGCCGTTATATCCGCAATCTTTAGACGAAATCGGCATTTTCCCGCCGTCTTCAGATGAAATCAGCGTTTTATCTGCGATGTTTGGTGAAACTACCATTTTTTCCGCGATCCGCACAGGAAATTCGCGTTTTTCATCGATCTTTTGACAAAGTTTGTTTACAAATACATTGACAAAATCGTCGTTTTCCCACGAAATATTGACGAAATGTATGCTATTTTGGCGATCCTATCACGAAATTTGCATTTATACGCAATTGTTTTTTCCGCGCGCAAAACCGTACAAGTTCACAACTATGCGGATCTGACAGGAAATATGAGTATATTTCCCTCCTATTCTTGTTCCTCCATTCAACCACTCATGTATTCATCCTATTTCTATCACTAATATTTATCATTAAAGTTTAAAACCATTTCTAAAATAAATTCTATTTTATTTTTCCATTTATTAAATATCTAAGTTTAAATAAATTAAAGTTTCAGTTTAAACATTCTTTTTATTTATTTCAATGTTTAAACATCAACTTAAAATAAAATAAATCTTTATTTCATTACTTACATATTTATTGCGTGCTGTCAACTTCATAATGACTAGTGATATTCGAGTACAGCGTATTCCTTCAGCTTGCCTTGTCATCAAACGCCGATATTATCAAAGTTCAGACTGACAGATTACCGGGAGCATCGATAGATGGCGTAGCGTGTCTGCTTTTTCCGACGCGTGCCTCTCCTTCACAGCGGCATACCATTGGTCCGTTTTCCCCGATCCTTCTAGAGATCGGATGTGACGTATGACCAGAAGGAGGAAGTCACGTGAGGGGGAGTTGCCCAAGACAGGAGTCTGAACTATTTATATTCCCGGCGGAACTTTCACTTTTCAACTTTGACGGCGGCCAGTGTTGACGTGTTTGAGTATGTCTTTTTAGTGGGAAATGTCCTTTTAAAAAGTGCCGATAAGGAACATGAAGCGATGAATATCCTTAAGGAAAGTAATAGATTATATTTTAAATGTTTTTCATTAGAAACTAAATTGGATTTTAATTAGAGTTTGAGTTTTTCATTATGACCGCTACTATTTTGCTGTGGACTTGGACTTAGTCACGGAGCTCGCATTGGAAAGATGAAATCTTCAGAGCGGGATGTTTGGCCGTGGAAATGAAGACCATGTGAAAGAGTAAACATGAGAGGTCAGCCACCGGCAGTAATGGTTCAGAAAGGCCCTTTTATATTTTTTTGAATTCTTTAAAATAGTTTTCCAAAATGTTTTTAATCTCTCTTCTTTAAAGTCTTTTTTTTCAGTTTAGTTTTAATCTAATGTATTCTAAATAAATCTGGCCAACTCATCCAGTTTTTAAGTGAATCTCGTTCTATGAATGTTGTTAGACGGTTCCAAAGGAACCGGGAAAATATTTCCTTCCGTCTCCGCGTCACGAAATCGATATAGGCAATTGTGGTCTAGGATCTAGGACATGGATGACCATGCCAGATACCTGGAGTTGTTTATTGGCAGTGATGCGTGAGATTCTTTTGCCTTTCTATCTTTCCTGAACCCGAAAGTCAGTAACCGCTGCGAGGTTCGTTGGAAATTAACTTTCTAGATGGGAGGTTCGCTTAGCTTTTCTTTTTCTCCTTCCTCCAAACAGGTGTTGTGGCAGAACACTAGTTTAGGAATACACACTTAGTGGCAGGAAGTGTTGTATTAGGGAAATGCTAAAGTGGCAGTTTAGCGTTTCGAGGAGACCAGTAAATAATAGAGTTGGCTTGACTAAGGTCTTTTTGATAAGTCTTTGAGAGAGAGATTTAACATGTAAAATTTAAATAAAAATATTTAAATTTCTTTTTGGTCTTTAAGGTGGCGTCGGCATGTTTTAAATATGTTTGGTCAATATGATGAATTGGGATGGATTGGATAAGGTGTTTAAATAGTTTTTTCAATTTAAATAGATATTACCTTTTGACAATTTAAATTATCATTTCATATATTTAAAGTAAATTAAATCTTAAGTTAAATTTGATTTAAAATTAATTAAGTTAAAAATACATTTACATACATTTTTATATAATTGAAATAGCTTTTTCTTTTTGGTGCTCTAGTTCATTAAATATTGATATAGAGTAAGCAATGGATGTCTGATTTACATTGTGAAGAACTTATGTCATATTTAAGAAATAGATTTTAAATATTATTTTTTTTGTTTTACTTTTAATGTTACTCAATAAAGTTATTTGTTTTTTTTTTAAACTTGTTTAGTTATTGTATCAATACACTTTTACATAAAATCCTTTTTCATAGTTAAAATAAATTTGGTAGGGTTTTCTAATTCAGCTTTCGCTCCACTAGCGTGGAGACTCTGCAAACACTTTTTAACACGATAGTGACACCTATCTTTGGTGTTCACTATCAAAAGGTTATGGGCCAAAGTTAGAAGCCCTTCCTTTAAAATAATTCTGTTTGAAATTTTCTGTAATTTTTTTTGTCCAGTTCCATCTTTGTTTCTTTTTGACCACTTTGGCTCTCCATGTAAGAAGCTATGTAAAATGTAAAGAAGTTTTGAGATGGGGGGGCTGTTGGTGTAAAGTTTGCTGACGTTTTTTTTTTTTTTTTAGGGTATGTTTTCTGTTTAAAAATTTGTGGTTTTTGATAATCGTAGAGAGTTGAGAATTTTGAAATTTTTGAGTCTATTAATAAAGGGTTAAATATTTTCCTTTTTCAAATTTTTGTTTAAAATTTTTCTAGTATAAATTAGAGAATTGTAATTTTGAAAAATTTTGGATCTAATAGTAAGGATTAGGAATTTTTCTGCCTTTTCTGAGCATTTTTTTTCTGCCTGGTGGTTTGGCTGTAAGATGATTATCTGCCTACTGTGATATCGATAGAATATCTTCTCTGCAGAGTCATCAGTTTTGAAAGTTTTTCCTGTGCCATGTTACCCAAGTTTTTCGATGCCATCTACTTTGGTGACGGATAAAAGTACCATCTGCTGCTGTGCTAGAATATGATAGTGCCACTTCATATGAATCTCGTAAAATGTGTGATCCTTTTTTAGAGACGAGCCCACAGGTATGGAACGACCAATCCAGTGTGAAAAGTCTTGTCAAGTGTGGATGTTCTGTTAGTGATAAATCAAGACCAGTTTGATATGAGAATTTTTGTGTTACCATGCTGGTTTTTAACTACAAGTGTAAAGTCCAGCTAGAAAGAATTAATGGGTGAGTCTTGCATTTACTATTTTTCATTGAACTGTCCACAAGATATGACTGGATTGAGCGCAGTGGTCGCCGTACTGGGGCCACTGTGTTTTCTGATATTCTGCTTCATGTGTTTAATAAAAGTTAAGTGACATTTTTCCTGTGATAAAAAGGGACATTTAATATTTTGACTGTTGGGACTTTTGAACTTTTAAGACATCAGTTTTTTTTGTGATCCATGGAGATGTACAGATGAAGAATTTGTAGCAAGAGAGTGGAACCGTCTGTAAAAATCTAGTTTAAGATAAATTTTGAAATTTTTTTTTTGGTTTTAAATATTAAGTTATAGAAATTTTATTAAAGATAGTATGAAGTTGTTTTTAATCAAGTTTTAATGTTAAAGATGTTTTTAAAGTTTAAGATTGGAAATTGAGTTTAAGCTCTTTCATTCAAGATGAAATTCTAATTTGGCTTTGGCTTTATGATGAATTTTTACCTGTGATATTTACAAAAAACTTTTAAGTGTTAAGCGTTAAGGCTAAATGAATGAAATTGAGATAATTTTAAGATGTGTTAATATAGCCAGGATACTCAGATTGTTTATTTAAGGCTACAGATCCAGTTCTTTTAAAAGTTTAAATAGATTAATGGTTAACTCTTTTTGAAGAGATGTGTTAATGAGTTTAAAAGATAAAAGTTTAAATACAGATGGAAATTTAGTTTTGCTGAAATTTTGGTTTTGTTGAAATAATATATTAATGGATTAAATGATTTTAAGCTTTTGATTTAAATTCTTTTGAGGGGAGGCTTATGTTAATATGATTTATAATTTTAAAATTTTTTAGAAATTATTGTTTAATGAAAATCAATTTGAATATGTTAAAACCTATGATTTCTTAGGGTTAACTAGAGTGTAAAATTTAAGGATTGTTACCCTTGGTATGAAATCATGAGGGTCTGCATAAAAGGGTGCAGTTAGATTCAAATATAAAAGATTTTCAAGTTTAGTTTAATTTTTACCTCCTCTATTAATTTTCATTTTATCAAAATATTTGTTTTAATTTATGAATTATTTTTTATAAGTTAAAGTATCTTTTATAATTTAAAGTATGTTAATTTCTCTGATTTTAATTTCTGAACCAAATTGTCTTTACATATTAAAATATGTTTTTAAAAGAAATTAAATTATGTTTTTAAAATGAAATTAAATTATACTTTTAAAATGAAATTGAAATTTACTTTTATAAAAGTTATATGATGTATTTAATCTGTGATATTTACTTAACCAAGGCTTTATAAGTGCAATATTTTTATATTTCCCTAAAGTTTAAGAATGATTAGAGTTTAAGATTAGCTGTCAAGCTGAATAACCTATCATTTATAAAGGGGGGAATTTTTAAACAGCTTTTGCTGCATGTATTGAAAAAGTGAGATTTTTTTTTGCACTTACCTTGTGTTATGCTAATTTTTATAATCTCAGAAGAACTGTTGTGACTGTTAGCTGGTTAAGTGTGGGATTTCTGAGATCTGGCTAATTTTTAATTTAAAAGTGGTGTTGAGTTTTTTTTTAGAAGTTATTTAAGATGCATAGAGTGGTTGCACATTTGTTTGAATAATGGAGGTTAGTATAGGTTAAGTATTTCTTGGTGAGATGTAAAGAAATGTGGTTTAACTTGTGAAATGTACTTCAGGGGGGTGGATTTGTTTTTGAAGGTCTGTTTTATTGAATGGTCACCTTATTTGGAGAATACCTAATTATAACTAGTAATGATTGGAATCCTTTTAACAATTTTTTTAGTTGCTTCCCTCGGTGTTTAAATTTAATGATTGAAGATCATTCAGGTATAGCTGTGTTAGAATTTGAGTATTGATATCCTCAAGGAGTTGAACATTGAGGAAAGGGGGGCATTCATTGTGATATGTTTTAAGGAGTTTCAATTGTCTTTAAGCAGAACTACTGGCTTTTAAGTTAAATTGTGTAAAGAGGCTGGTATGTTTCTAATAGTGTTTAAGGTTGTGAATTAGAGTTTAGTTTTTCTCCTGTGACTATATTTTGTATTCTGTGAGTTGCTGTAGTTAATCCTGCTCTTTTTGTTTTTGATAAAGTTTGAAGTAATGCTGGAATAGTTAATATACTAGCTGTTTATGATTCTTGAACTTAATCTGGTACTACTTATATCCATGTCTTATTTGTTGTGTATGAAAGGTTGGTATGGAATCTTTGGCCGAAGTAATGAGATTGTATGAATGCATGCTTTTTGCATATGGTGCTGAAAGGGTTATTTGAATGTGATGTTTAAATGGATTGTCGAAAATAAATTTTTTATATTTTTTTTGCAGGATATCTTGGATATAAAGTAGTTATAAATTTTATCTATTTTTATTGGTTGGCAGAGCAGCGGGGTTAACTTTGTGGCTGAATTTCTTTAATGGTAGAATTAGTGTTAGAAGTGAATTCAGATCGCCTCTCCTGGAGTGCATCATGTTTTGATCCGAGTTATTGGTTTTTGATATGAGAAATGTGGAACTTGTTTTTCTTGTATTGTGATAGGTGAAGATATGGTGTTTTTTTTTTTTTTGGATTAAAGATATGATTGGTAACGTCTTATGGTATTTGTGTTAGAACTATTGTTTAATAGAGTGTGAATATATCTGAGTTTCAAATTTAAATATAAGTGTTAGAAATTTTGGATTTTTCATATGTTAGAAAATTCGAGTTTTCATGTGTAAAAAAAAAAAAAACTTAGATGCTTGTATATAGAGTTCATGTATTCATATCAGAAATTTAAGTATTCATGTGTAAAAGATATTGATTTTTGAATTGTTTGAGATATGAATATTGTCTATGAATTAATGTTAAGAAATCTTTGTATATGTATGAGTTTTTGAGAAATAACTTTTAAGGTTCTACTCTACTTGTGTAATAGACTTATGATATTGAGGTATATAAATTTTTTGAAAGATTTTAGATAATTGTGTAAGACAATATTTTTTAAATAACTGATGTTCTTAATTGAAGTTTATTATTGATGACATATGTACAGGGTGCCGTCAAATGTTATGTGATGTGATTTTAACTTTTTATTTATTTTTAGTGTGTGAATATGGACTAGAGCCCAGAAATTTTTTTTAATTCTTGAGCTTCATGATTTTTGATAGAGATTTAGGGGACATCATGGACATTTTTCTTGCTAAGTCAGTTTGAGTAGCTTGTTTGTCAGGATTTGGAATTGCTGGAGTTTGAGGTTGGCATTTTTTTAAGTTATGGTTTTTAAGATTGGATGTTTATGTGATGATCATGGAGTACCAATGTGAGGATACTTATAAGAGGTAACCTCTTTCTGGTATATATTGAGTTGGTCTACTTTAGTTTCATGGAGATAACAAGAGGGGGGGCTTTGACAGGAAATATGAGTATATTTCCCTCCTATTCTTGTTCCTCCATTCAACCACTCATGTATTCATCCTATTTCTATCACTAATATTTATCATTAAAGTTTAAAACCATTTCTAAAATAAATTCTATTTTATTTTTCCATTTATTAAATATCTAAAATTAAATAAATTAAAGTTTCAGTTTAAACATTCTTTTTATTTATTTCAATGTTTAAACATCAACTTAAAATAAAATAAATCTTTATTTCATTACTTACATATTTATTGCGTGCTGTCAACTTCATAATGACTAGTGATATTCGAGTACAGCGTATTCCTTCAGCCTGCCTTGTCATCAAACGCCGATATTATCAAAGTTCAGACTGACAGATTACCGGGAGCATCGATAGATGGCGTAGCGTGTCTGCTTTTTCCGACGCGTGCCTCTCCTTCACAGCGGCATACCATTGGTCTGTTTTTCCCGATCCTTCTAGAGATCGGATGTGACGTATGACCAGAAGGAGGAAGTCACGTGAGGGGGAGTTGCCCAAGACAGGAGTCTGAACTATTTATATTCCCGGCGGAACTTTCACTTTTCAACTTTGACGGCGGCCAGCGTTGACGTCTTTTTAGTGGGAAATGTCCTTTTAAAAAGTGCCGATAAGGAACATGAAGCGATGAATATCCTTAAGGAAAGTAATAGATTATATTTTAAATGTTTTTCATTAGAAACTAAATTGGATTTTAATTAGAGTTTGAGTTTTTCATTATGACCGCTACTATTTTGCCGTGGACTTGGACTTAGTCACGGAGCTCGCATTGGAAAGATGAAATCTTCAGAGCGGGATGTTTGGCCGTGGAAATGAAGACCATGTGAAAGAGTAAACATGAGAGGTCAGCCACCGGCAGTAATGGTTCAGAAAGGCCCTTTTATATTTTTTTGAATTCTTTAAAATAGTTTTCCAAAATGTTTTTAATCTCTCTTCTTTAAAGTCTTTTTTTTCAGTTTAGTTTTAATCTAATGTATTCTAAATAAATCTGGCCAACTCATCCAGTTTTTAAGTGAATCTAGTTCTATGAATGTTGTTAGACGGTTCCAAAGGAACCGGGAAAATATTTCTTTCCGTCTCTGCGTCACGAAATCGATATAGGCAATTGTGGTCTAGGATCTAGGACATGGATGACCATGCCAGATACCTGGAGTTGTTTATTGGCGGTGATGCGTGAGATTCTTTTGCCTTTCTATCTTAACTGAACCCGAAAGTCAGTAACCGCTGCGAGGTTCGTTGGAAATTAACTTTCTAGATGGGAGGTTCGCTTAGCTTTTCTTTTTCTCCTTCCTCCAAACAGGTGTTGTGGCAGAACACTAGTTTAGGAATACACACTTAGTGGCAGGAAGTGTTGTATTAGGGAAATGCTAAAGTGGCAGTTTAGCGTTTCGAGGAAACCAGTAAATAATAGAGTTGGCTTGACTAAGGTCTTTTTGATAAGTCTTTGAGAGAGAGATTTAACATGTAAAATTTAAATAAAAATATTTAAATTTCTTTTTGGTCTTTAAGGTGGCGTCGGCATGTTTTAAATATGTTTGGTCAATATGATGAATTGGGATGGATTGGATAAGGTGTTTAAATAGTTTTTTCAATTTAAATAGATATTACCTTTTGACAATTTAAATTATCATTTCATATATTTAAAGTAAATTAAATCTTAAGTTAAATTTGATTTAAAATTAATTAAGTTAAAAATACATTTACATACATTTTTATATAATTGAAATAGCTTTTTCTTTTTGGTGCTCTAGTTCATTAAATATTGATATAGAGTAAGCAATGGATGTCTGATTTACATTGTGAAGAACTTATGTCATATTTAAGAAATAGATTTTAAATATTATTTTTTTTTGTCTTACTTTTAATGTTACTCAATAAAGTTATTTGTTTTTTTTTTTAAACTTGTTTAGTTATTGTATCAATACACTTTTACATAAAATCCTTTTTCATAGTTAAAATAAATTTGGTAGGGTTTTCTAATTCAGCTTTCGCTCCACTAGCGTGGAGACTCTGCAAACACTTTTTAACACGATAGTGACACCTATCTTTGGTGTTCACTATCAGGATCTGATAACCCAATTTCAAATTTTCGGAAATTTCGAACGAGAATCACCCCTGATTTGCCTTTTTTTTTTTTTTGGCGATTTTTAGATGAAATTTGTCGTTTTTTCGCAATCTTTTGAAGAAATCTGCTGTTTTTTCGAAATTTTTTGAGGAAATTAGCCATTTTTTCGCTAATCTTTTGACGAAATTTGCTGAAAAATAGTCGTTATTTAGTAATTTTTAGACGAAAGTCACATTTGAGATTTTTTAGCGAAATTACGTGTTTCACGGGACGCGTAAGAGTTATTTTTCTGTGTGCGATCACCGATTTTTTGCGGATCTTACGCACTATAGCGCATCTGCAGCATCCCTGATTTATGTAGCCCCTTGCATTTTGTCATAACAATTTGTAACTGTACATTTTCATCTTGCTTGCTGGTAAAATACTTCATTGGCTGGTAAAATTTTCTAAAAATTCATCTCTCCTGTTATTGTCTATTAAATTATAATTCATGAAAATGGAGGTGTACTTTAAAACAAGTAAAGAGCTTTTATAAATTATTCCTATTCCTAATACAGCAAACATACATATTTTTGACTTAATTAGGAAAAAATTAACTTCAAAAGGTTTCCCACAAAAAAGTAAGCTCTTATTTTACATAACTGTGCTTCTATAAAAAAGTGCAATTTCAACAAAACTCAAACAACAGGGTAATAAATTTAAGATACAAATTTTTTTAAATATTTCGATTAAGATATAAATTTTTAAATGCCAGATGTGTGTTTAATTTTTTCTTTTTTATTTAATCTGAATAACCATATTTTTATCTATATTTGACATCATACTTCAGTAAGTCATCCTTGCAATTTTCATTTTTACAGAATAATAAAAGTTCACAAAGATTAAAAATTATATTTTTTACTTAAAAACTATTTCTTTTAAAATTTTCCAGTGATTAATTTTAATTTTCACATTAGACAACCTAGGGATTTTTCATATAATTTTTTAACCCATTCACAACAGAAGCCTTTTACAAAATTTTTAATATTTTGTCACAGGTATTAAACTGAAATTTGTGCCTTATTAAATCGAGAAAATACTCAGATTAAAAAAAAGGCAAATTTTGCCATAAAATTTTATTCGTGGGGATAAGCAAGGATTCTTAAGCCTTTTTGTGGCACGTGAGCGTGGCACTCATTCCCAACGAGTTAACAAAGTTGTAATTACCACATACATATTTCATTTTTTGCAATGGTAATACAACAGGAAATTTACGTGGATATATTCTGTGGGATTAAAATTCAAAACAGATTCTAATCTAGTACCCCTACAATAATGGAGATATAAGTTAGAATCCTAATTTTTGAGAACTGACAATAGGCTTGATTATGACTATGAGAGATCAACAAATATATTAAAACATTTTATACATTACCTCACTAACAGTTGATCCATGATAGAGCTTGGAAATCAAATTTTTACCCGTAGTACCAACAAGAGAACAATCAATTGCACTGAACAAAATGCGGTTAAGCTCTTGAACATCATGCTGTTGAAGTTCCTGTTTGTGAAAGGGAAAGAAAAAAAGCTGCTCAGAATATCACAGACAAATGAAATGGCATTTTGATTTTAATATTTTTATAATGTGAATAATCAAGCTCAAACAATGTAGGAATAATAAATATAGCTTATACTTGCTGTGGTGCAATAAACTTTTTTTTTTCCATTTCATTTTTACACAGCTGCAATGCAGCAAAACATGGCGGGCAAATTCCCTGATTTTCCATGACCAAATCACAAAAAATTCCATAACTTTCCCTGACTAAATTTCAAAAGTGTCTTTAACCAAACGGGTATACAGTAAAATTTGCAACTTATTTTCCTATTTCTTTGTCAAAAATAATGTTTTTTTCCTTCGGTTGTCCTTCAAGCTTCTAGTTTTTTTTTCTTTTACGACTTTTTGAGGAATTTTGAGATTTTTTTCCAGAGACTACTTGATGACTTTCCGGTCATTTTTAATTTTTTCTCCAAGATTTTTCCATGACTTTTTAGAAAATCTTTGTAAATTCCCTGACTTTTCAGATATATTTTGAAATTTCCATGACTTTCCCTGACTACTTTGAAATTCCATGACTTTCCAGATCTTCCCTGACTTTCCATGACGCTGGGAACACTGCAATGTTAATTTCTGCACAATGCATTGTTTTCCCTCACTGCATCATAGCTTTAAGAAAAATGTTCTACCGACATCATATTAATCTAATGTCTGCTGACACATATACATTAGGATGGAGTGAAAAATCAAAAGTTGAAATTTTGATTTTGAATAGCAGCCAAAAGTTGCCTTTTACTACCACTAATACACATGCAAAATTTCATGAATTTTGAAAAACTTCTTCAGTTCCCTATCAGGGCATTTATATTTGTATTGATTTACACGATAGATTATTACCATAAATTGTACATTAACAGGATTTTTTGGTAATTTCGTATGACATTTTTATATTTAAAATGTTTAGTGCAATTCCTTTCATTGTTTTCAAACTTTAAGTCTTTATTTTTAAATACTTGAAACGGATTATTGAGTTTTAAAAATTGTATGTTGCCATTTTTACAGTCAAAATGACTGGGTGTGTAAGCAAATCAAAATTTACCATTATTAGAAGTGCAATGGAATATCCTATATTTGGTGATTCTTCAAAACTAAATAAAGCTGTTTTGCCAACAATAGTAGAATGCTATAAAATATTATTATACAAGACAATATATAAAATACAGCAGTAATTGTAAATTACCGCCAAAACCAAAGGTAAAAAAATTTAAGAGAAAACATCGAAGGCATCAATTATTGTAGTTTCCCAGACGTATTGACCAAATGATAGACAACAATTTTTCTGAATATCAGAAGCTTATTTAATTCCCCAAAATCAATGGAAATGATGGAAAACTGGAGATAGATTATATGAAAGAACTATAAGTGAAAAACATATATCTCTGATTTAAAGGGTCAAATTAATTGTATTTGGGACACATTACAGCATCTTTTGGATCAGGAAAGATCATTGCAGGAAGTATTAAAATATTGCACTGAAAATTTTTTAAACCTTGATAAATTTATGGCAATAGGTTGTGACGGAACAACTTTAACCAGTAAGATAAAAAAATCATGCTAATAGATTTTTGAAAGTAAGATTTAGTAGTTTGTTGTAGTGATTAATATGTCAGCTTTCAGTAAATGAATTGCCACTAAGTCATTGAACTTGATAAACAAAATAAAGGCTCACAAGCTTTTTCTGTTGGAATTGGAAAGTCGTTGGGTCAATGTGAACAATAAACAGTAATGGAAATTAAAAAAATATGTCTCCTCCTATCACTGAGAAATGAACTCTGGAGAGTTAAGTGCAGACCAAAATTATTTTTATGACATGTGTCAAACATTTGCATCTGGTTAATGCTCATCAAATCTGGTAAATCGTAATCCGGCAAGAATGTTGCACTCTAAATGATAGACAACTGTCAATTGACTACTTGGTTTGCAGATTGGGTGTCAGAATTCACCTCAAAATCTGAAGATTATGGTTGAATTTTTAATGAAAGTACATTCATCTATGTTGTTTCACTCCAAGAAAGATTCCTCTTGCAAAAATGGAGCTCATAATGTTTTTTTCTAAACATTAAGTAGTTTCATTATTTGAGGGAATATTTAAAGAAAATTGTCGATCCCGTTATTCAACAAAATGTATACTTCTGTCATTGAAATAAAAATTTACAGGAACGATAACTGATTAAAATAAAAAATCTTGTTTGAGAATTTATACTCCGAAGAATATTGAAGATAAAGGATATTGTATGTTCTACAATAAGACAGTTTCGTATTCCAATATTGAAATTCAGTGTTACAAACTATATAAGCATTACTGACTGGCAAGAATGTGAAATAATCCCACATTCTTAATAGAGTACTAAGAGAGAAGCTGGAAATTCTCAAAAAAAGATTGGAAATCCCATCTTTTCAATTGAAAAAATTTCCCTGTTATATTCAAGCATTCGAAAGATGTATAAACATAGTTACTGAAGCGCCATTAGTGGCTGTAGTAGTTGAAGCAAGGAACAGATATATATGAGCAAAAATCAAATCATGAAAGGTAATATGTAATTTTGATAACAAAGGCCAATATAAATTAGAGTGAAATGAAAGATTGTTTTACAATACATCGTGTATATTCTTTTCATTGCATTACTATATATTCAGAAAACTACATTTCCTTTATATTTAGAGAACTATCTTTCATGTACATTCAAAAAATAAAAGTGAACTGCATGTCTAATTATTGTACTTTCTCTTCTCTGTGACAATACGATCCACATTTTAGGGTTATATTTGTGATTTAAAGAATTAAAACACAACGATACTTAGATCATTCACAAGTAATACTTGCTAGCAGGTAAAAGCTGTAAAACACAATTTTATACAAAACCAACCCTTTGTGGAGTTGATCAAAATCAAGCAATTTACAATAGGAATTAAAATAGCTAAATTGCAAAAAAATAAAACAATTTTTCTTTATTCTCCTTCTGCCTCACATACACACTAGAAATTCCAATCCTCTTTTCTGGGGGATTGACACAGCATTGTTATCTAGAGTCAGGGCTGGCAATTTTCAACAGTGTGACGGTTTTAACCATCATATATAAAAAACCCTTTTTGACATAGTTTTTGACAATGACTGTCAAAAATCTAAAACTGACTCCTGATTTTTTTAAAAATTATTTTTACAACGATATTAAGTTTACAATTTTACATTATTTTTAGTTTTAAACACTTAAATAAACTTTTTGACAGTTATAGACATTAAAAACCACACATACTGTATAAAACTCTAAACATATTTTTGGTTCAACAAGTTGCTTTAAAAATAGAACATAATTATAAGCTATAAATATAGAATAAAAAGCAATCATAAGTATCATTGCATTAAAAATATAAACAAATCAAATTAAATATTTTAATTTTTAAAAATGAAAGTACACAGTGAAAAATACTTTGTACAATTAAATGTATAAAATTACATATAAATAATATACATATCTCTATATTGTTTTAATATTAGACTCATTCTAAGACTTTTCCACAAAAAATGATTAAGGCTAGACTTACAGCTAAAAACTTGAAATATGTTTGAATAAGAGAGAAAAATAAATAGTTTATTTGTATAAAAATAAAATTTAACAAATAAATTTTTCTAAATAATTAAACTGAAAATAACATAGTAAAATGAACAGGGGTGATTGTGACTCACAAGGAAGGTCTCCATACGGGCATACTCAGAAAATTCTGAAAAAATTACAGAAAGTTCTTCTCATGTCGATATATATGTTTGTAAAAAAATTTTTGGCGGAACTTCGTAAAAAAATAACAAACATTTCTTTTATTTGGTGATTTATCATCGGTTGGTGACAAAATAAAATTTCAAAAAATACTTTTTATGTCAAATTTTTTTTAAAGGTAAAAATGCTTCATGTTGAACTTGTTTAAAGAAATTTGATTTATATAATGTTAGTTTTGTCATCTTTAGTTTGTTTTAACTATATTTTTGTCATAATGTATTTAGAATGAAAATTAACGGTGAAATTTTATGAATTAAAACAAAATTTAAATTAATTAAAACTGTTTCAATCTCAAAATTAACTCCAATCTAATTGAGCTCTGTGGATTCAATTTTGTTGCTCTGGAAACAAATTTATCTGATAATGAAATGAATTACAACATTCTTCATCTGACCTTTATTTTGTCATACGCTTAAATGTATGAAAAAATACTTTTCAATATGAAAATATTTTTTATATAAGAAATTATTTTTAAAGTGATATAATTAAATAACTGCATCAAAAGCAACAGAGATATGTAATAAAAAACATATCATGTCAAACTCTCTCATTGTTCAAATTTAAATTCATTAGATGTTATTTGCACGTGTTGTAAAAATTAATTGACGAGAAATTTTTAGGTGCATTAAAATCGTTTGCTTTTGGCGAGGGAAAATGCTGCTCGCCAAATCGCATGATGCTTTTGTCTTTTCGCGCCAAATACTCGAAAATATTTTATTTTTTTTACAGAGTTTCTTCTGTAATTCCGCTGCTAAATTTGACTGATCTTTTATTACATACATGAGTAGTTTAATCGGTATTTTTTTCAAAAAATTCTGAGTATGCCCAGTATGGAGACCTTCCTTGTCAGAGTGAAAAACTCTGAAAATTAATTGATACAAAGTAAAAAACCCTAAAAATTATCGATAGCAAAATATACCAATTTAAAGATCACATTCAGTCAAAAACAAAACTTGGAACAAAAAAAAAGAGTTTTTGGAAAAAGCAAAGAATTTAAAGAAAAAAAAGAAATGTAGCAACAAAATAAATTTTTAAAGCAGCAAAAACAGTTTTAGGAACAGAAAGTTCCACTTCAGCAATACTTTTTTTTTTTTGGCAATCTTTTGACGTAAGACTTTTTTTGCAATCTTTTCACGAAATCTGTTATTTTTTCAGTCTTTTCACAAAATTTTACGAAAATTGTCATTCTTTGGTATCTTTTTACGATTTTTTCTTTTTGCAATTTTTTTGACGAAATCGACTGGTTTATTTTGCAATTTTTTTTTATGAAATTGACTATTTTTCTGCAATTTTCTGACAAAATTTATCTTCCTTTTTTTTTTTTTTTTTCAATTTTTGACGAAATTGATAGTTTTTTTTTTTTTTTTTCACAATTTTTTGACAAAATCCCCCTTTCCCCTTTTAAAAGGAAATTCGCGTTTTTACTCTGCGATTGTATAAAGAAATTAGTTTTTTTCCACAATTCTTTAAAGAAATTATATTTTATTTATTAATCTTTGACGAAATTTGCATTTTTCTGGCGAGTTTTTTTAAATTTGAGATACTTTTTAATATCTGGATTTTCCACTAAACATAACAATATCATAAATCTGGAAGGATCGATCGAAAAACCTGGAAATCGGGAGGCATACCCAGAACACAATCACCCCTGAATGAAAATATATATTGAATTTAACAATACTTCTTGTCAATATTGAATTTAACAAAACTTCTTCTTTTATATCATTAATTTAAAAAACATTTAATTATATTGATTCCATATTATAAGTCTTTCAAATACCCAGAGAACATTTGTATTGAAAATTGCAACTGTGGTTTACATCTGTTGTTTATGTACAAAAACAACAATTTTTAAAATAATTCAAGATCTAGGTAACTTATTGTCAGTCATTAAATGGTAACCACTTTACACTTTTTTTTTTAAAGCATAAATTAGATTGCTAAATTTTTCTTTAACAAATTGAACATATAGTAATAATAAAGATATAAATGACTTTGAAAAATGCATTAAATAGTGATATGAATATTTTTAGCTATTTTTTAAAGCATGACAATTGATAAGTAATCTATACTAATAAAAGAACAAAACGCTCTGTCTGTCTGTGTGTCTGCGATGGCTAGCAAAATCTACAGCACGTACGAAGCTCAAAATTTTTTTGAGAGTAGCCCCAAATCTCTCCTGATGCACCTGAGCTTCAGAATTTCGAAATTTCAATTATTAACTGAGTAATTAATTAAAATCGAGAGGTCACTCTAATAAAAAATCATCTTTTTCCCATTTTTTACTCTTTCGTTTGTTTACGGTTGGTTGGTTGTGTAAAAATTTTCGCTGAGTAATAAGAAAGCTGAGACAGAATTAAAGAAATCCATGGAGGAATGAGATAAGTGGAGATGAAGTAAGCCTCAAAAAAGGTTTGCAATATGAAACCATTTATCGCTCAAATTTTAATGTGCCAAATAAAAGGACGTGGAAGGGATTTTGTATTATAAGACGAATTGAAAGAAATGAATTACAATTGAAGTATATTTTAAGAGGAAATATCAAATTTTAAAAATGGTCTTTGTTCTATTATTATTTATTAAAATAAATGTTTGTTTTTAAAATGAAGGAAATTGGAAAATTAGCAATAATTAAATATCAAATTAAAATTAAATAAGATATTGAAAACATTTGATATGAACTAAAAATTGTATAACTAAAAGTTTTCTTCATTAATGTAATTTTAAATACTTTATGACGTAGATGAAAAATGTTTATGACTTAATAATTGCATGTAAATAAATATTTAAAAAATAATGATGAAAACATTCTTTAAAAATCATGTATGAAAACTTAAGTAATAAATATTAATCTAAAATATAGATTTCTGACTGCAGACGATTTTTATGTATTAACAAAAGAATGTTATATTTTCAAGCAAAACGTTAAAATAATTCTCTATATTGATATTTAAAACACATATGATAAAAAAATTAATAATATTTTACCGGTGAAGCGATAGATTAGTTCTTTTTAAGAAACAAGAGCAAAAAAATACGGGTTTAAACCTGTTTCAATTGATAGGCGTGTCAAATCACGTGCTTTTGTTGGTACTTAATTGGACTTAATGTAGGGTTACTTTTTAGCACCTCCAGAGATAATACTTCCACTCTATTAATTTCTTTTTACTCTATGAAAGAAACTAATTTGATATTTTGACATTTCAAAAGTGACTTTTTTTTCTCCCAAAGACCTTTAAAATTCATAGACTGGTAAAATGTCAATTTAACTTAAGATTTTTGAATACAGCTGTTACGTCAGATCGTTGGTACTTCGTACATTAGAATCTATGCGTCGTTAGCTATGTTGCAGTAAATATATGTATATATGAGGCTTTTTTAGCAGTTTTTTTAAATCATTGATTAAATATGAATGCATTTTATTTAAGTTAATATTTTATTAAGACTTTGTTTTTAAAACAAAAATGAAATGGCTGTTTGACGTACAAATGTTCGAATCGGCAGACGATGCATACACAGTAATAAATTATCAAATAGCAAAATAAATTATATATCAAAAATAGTCACTAAAAGCATAGTAGCAAAACATAATTTTTAGCCATATTAACACATAACCAGATCCCAACCAGAAAAAAAACAGACCATACTCCGATCCGAGCAAGACAAAAATTTTATGAGCATAAACCCAACCCAAACCTAAAAATTCCATTTGAAAAAAAAAAAAAAAAAAAAAAAAAAAAAAAAAACTATGGATTTGATATCTGATTCGAATCAAATCTGAATCCCACAAAAATATTCAAATGAAGCATACCCCAATCCGATCAAGGAAAAATAATGTTCGTGTACATGCAACCCGACCCGAACCTAAATATTTTCTTTGAAAAAAAAAACGAAAAATGACCAGAACGAAAACTGAAATAGATAAAAATATTCCAAAGAACTATAATTCGATAAGAGCAAGACAAAATAATTTCCGTGAACATAAACCTGACTCGAACCTAAAAAATTCCATTTGAAAAAAGACCTGAAATTTTATGCAAACTTTCTCTGAATCCTATCAAAATATTCGAAAGAACCATAACCGGATTCGAATAAGAGAAAATAATTTCCGTGGACATGAACCCGATCCGAACCTAAAATTTCATTTGAAAAAAATACCTGAAATTTGAATCGAACCAAATATGAACCTGACAAAAATATTCCACAGAACCATACCCGGCTCTGAACAAGACAAAAAATTTCCATGAACATGAACCTAATCTGAACCTAAAAAACTGAACTAAATCTGAATCTGACAAAAATATTCCAGGGAAGCATATCCTTATTCGAACAATGCAGAATAATTTCCGTTGATGCGCAACCCAACCTGAACCTAAAAATTCCATTAAAAAACCGAAATCTGAATTGAACGACATCTGAACCCGAAAAAAATATTCCAAAGACCCAAAACCGGATCCGAGCAAAACAAAATAATTTCCCTGGACATGAATCCGACCAGAACCTTAAAAATCAATTTGAAAAAATACCTGAAATCTGAATTGAACCAAATCTGAATCCGAAGAAAATATTCCAAATAACTATAATTAGATACGAACAAGACAATATAATTTCCATGAACATAAACCCAATCCGAACCAAAAAATTTCTAAAAAAAAAATCCCGAAATTTGAACCAAACCTAATCTGAACTTAACAAAAATATTTCAGTTTAGTATAACCTCATTGGAACTAGGTAAAATAATTTCTATGGAAGTACAACCCGACCCGAACTTAAAAATCCCACTTGAAGGGAAAAAAAACCCACGAAATCTGAATCGAACCGAATCTAAACTGATCAAAAAAATTCCAAACAACCATAACCGTATCCGAAGAAGACAAAATAATTTCCATGAACATGAATCCAATCCGAACCTAAAATTCGGGTGTTCTATAAAACATAATGCGTTCCGTAGCGGTGGAATGTGAAACTAGATGGATGATAGCAAGAGATGGTTAAGATATTTTGTTTATAGTTAGAGTTAAATTATAACTTGGTTACGGTTAGGTAACAGTTAGGTTGCAATTACGTTCCGGTTATATTTAATTTCCAGTTAGGTTACAGTTAGGTCATGGTTAAGTTACAGTTAGGTTAAGGTTAAGTTGCAGTTAGGTTGTGGTTAAATTATGGGTAGGTTATGATAAGATGACGGCCAGGTTACATTTATGGTTTATTTAAGTTACAGTTAGGTTACTGTTAAGATACAGCTAGGTTACAGACAAGTTATGATTACAATACAATTAGGTTGCGGTTAGGATTTTGTTCACAGAATGAACATTATGCATGTTTGATAAAAAATATACACCTATTTTTGTAAAATTGCTCTGAAATTATAATACTATATATTAACCTTCTAGCTAATCATCGAGAATCAATTTCATTCACGGTATAGTCGGATTTAAGAGTGATATAATTAGTTTGAAATTCAAAATATTTCACTTGGGACATCTATGTGAAAAAAGTATTTAGTTAAGTCACTTAACAGTAATTTTAAGGATAAATATCAACACTTTAACACGAAAAACACGCAATCCCAACACGTTTCCCATTGCAGTCATTTTGGGTATTTTTGCAGCTAAATATTAGTTTTTTTAAACCAATTTTTTACACAGTCAGGGGGTACGTATTTAATATAATGTACACTGCAAAAAATTTGACCTTTTTGCTGCATCGTCACTCCCCCCCCCCCCTTTTATAGAATATCTCTCTTTTGACCTATGAGAATGCTCCATAATAAGCTGAAGTAACCATTTTCTATAAAAGCTATGGAGTGACGATGCAGCAAAAGGGTCAAATTTTCAACAGTGTATTTATACGTATTTCGAGTTAAAGATAAAATCATAAAATTTTCAAGTTCGTTTAACATTATTATTACAGACCCGGGCAACGCCGGGCGGGTCAGCTAGTTGAACATATAGTAATAATAAAGATATAAATGACTTTGGAAAATGCATTAAATAGTGATATGAATATTTTTAGCTATTTTTTAAAGCATGACAATTGATAAGTAATTTAAAATATGATAATTATTTTTATTACAACTTAAATATAGTACAACTGAATAAAAATAATTTATGTAACATATAAATTACCATTTAATCAGTTTTTAGCTTGATTTTTAAAATTACTGACTACTTAAAAAAAAAAAAGTGTATAAGGTTTTTGACATTTTTCTGACATTAAAAACCCAACCCTGTATAGAGTACCTACCAAGACTTTTGGGAAGAGGTGGAAGTTTCAGCAACATGACACTTAATAGGCAGAATGTATCTTCCAGCAGTTGAAGAAACAAACTGTTGTGAAATTTCATTATTGACTGAATATGCATTTATTTTATGTACAATAAGTAAAAAAAGGACTGAAGATATTGAACAGTAAATACAACTCTTACAGTATATAAAGTAGAATTTCTTTCATATTTAAATTTTCATTATTGCCAAATTCGTGTTGCCCATCACCTCAGATGATTACCCCCTCCCCCCTCCCCCAAGCTCAAAAAGAAAAAAAGACAACAGTTAAAATAAAACATTTTGTAATAATGTATGTTAAAATAAAATAAATTGTATCTTACCTCATTATTGCTCCATCCAAAACTGTCAGTTAATTCTGTTGTTGATGCAGCCTGCTGATCTACTAAGAGCAATCGAGCAAATAGCCTCTGTAATTGAAGAGGAATAATTCGAACTTTCCCACCTTTATCTCGATTTTCAAGACTGCCAAGTTCATCTTCTGATAATCCAAAAAGACCTTCTGCATAACCAAAAAAATATATTTTTTAATGATTTCTGATTTTTTTAAAACTATACAACCATACCTGCCAACATGTCAATTCTGAAATCCTTACAATTCTCACGATGTATTCTTACATGCTTAAAAATGCATTGCATATGCAATGCAAAAAGGAATATCATTTCTCAATATTATTTTCTATGCTACTTTTATATTTATTTTTCTACTTATATTTTGAAAAATAAAAACATGAGGCTACACAAGAAAATGTTTTTCCAATTTCATACTTTGGGAATGTGTTTTCAAAAAACTGTCCTGCATGATGATCTGTAATAGATAGGGCAGATTAAATTCACAACAAATTTCCTGAAAGGTTACAGCAGTTGAGGGGGTGGGAGGAAAAGTATATTTACTGGCATTAATTATGCATATTTTGCTGGGTGTCTTTGATGAAGTGCACATTTTTTTCAGCGATCCTCTCACAAAATTCACGATTTTTACGCGATCTTTTGTTGAATCAGCCTTTTTTCAACGATCTTTTGACAAAATCTGAATTTTTCCAGCAATTCTTTGACAAAATTCACTGTTTTCCGCAACTTTTTTACGAAATTGGCGTTTTATCAGCGATCTTCAGACGAAATCGGCGTTTTATTCGCGATCTTCAGACGAAATCGGCGGTTTTTCCACGATCTTTTGACGAAATCGGCGTTTTCCCGTGATTTTTTGATGAAATCGGCGGGTTTTTTGTCCGATAATCTTTTCACAAAATTTGCCTTTTCGCGTGATTTTTTCTCGAAAACGGCATTTATCCCCGCGATCTTTTGACGAAATCTGCGATTTTTCGACGATCTTTTGACAAAATTTGCATTTTTACGCGATCTTTCCTCGAAAAGGATGTTTTATCCTCGCGATCTTTTGACGAAATCGGTGTTTTTTCGTGATCTTTTGATGAAATCGGCGTTTTTTCCGTAATCTTTTGATGAAATCGGCATTCTTTTCAATGATCTTTTGACAAAACATTTTTAAGCGATCTTTTATTGAAAACGGCGTTTTTTCCCGCGATATTTTGAGAAAATCGTGTTATATCCGCAATCTTTAGACGAAATCGGCGTTTTCACGCGGTCTTCAGACGAAATCAGCGTTTCATCTCCGATATTTTGGTGAAATCGCCGTTTTTTCCGCGCTCTGCACAGGAAATTCGCACTTTTCAGCGATTTTTCCACAAAGTTCGTTGACAAAAGCAGTGACAAAGTCGTCGTTTATCCACGAAATATTGACGAATTGTTCCGCTTTTTCGGCGATCCTGTCACGAAATTTGCATTTCTCCGCGATTGTTTTTTCCGTGCGCAAACCGTACAAGTTGGCAGCTATGTACAACACAATTTATATGAATATGGTAATTAGCGTATAGAATATTATATAAAGATATAAATCAATTTGCTTTTTATAATTATAAATTTATAAAATTAAAAAGAAAATTATATAAACATGGCAAAAAAGAAAAGAACACAAAACTAATATAATATACAGACAGCACTGATGAAATTATGGAAGTAGATTATAATAACATGCCGAAAATAATCTAGCAAAAACATCTGCAGTAACAATGCTTTCTTTCTAAAATGAAACAGCTGAAATTTACATTAGTACCTTGAGGACACATAAACAGGTATCTGATTTTCAGTAAAAATTCATGTTGTGAATAGAGATGGGAATGCTCGGAAAAAACCCCAGAAAAATTGAAAAAAAAAAACGGTTTTTTTCCGGAGGCTTATTGACGATTTCATGTATGAAATATATTGAAAATTTTGTAATAGCTACATTCTCATACTTTTAATTTTATTTATTTTTATATTGAGTGTCCCACATGAAAACTTTAATGTGGGTAATCTGATCTCTGAGCAGAAATCTGTTTGAGAAGACTTGAAAGGATCCTTCACATTTTTTTTTCTTGTTTGAAACACAAGACCCTTCGCAAAATTTCTCTTGAAAATAATAGACATTTCAGAAAAAAGTTTAATCTACAAATTGAATCTTTCGCAAATGCAGTGATTGAAGAAAAAAAATCTCATGCCACATAGGAGCTGAATCTTATCGAGTTGTATATATGTATAAATAACCTCATTAAAAATGTCTAAATAGGAACCTAAATATAATAATAATTTCTTATACATAAATTCTGATTATTTTGTACAAGTATATACAAGAAGTTCACAAATTCACAAAAACAGGATTACATGAAAAAAATCTAGATATATAATTAAATGCAACTTCTCTTTTTAAAAATTAATTCATGTGTAAAATTATTTCAATGATATGCGATTAATGGAAATGGTAAAATTAAAAGTTTAACATAAAATTTGAAGCATGCATTTATTACTTTTTTCTATCTTTTCAAAAAGTAAGTATTGAATTCGTGAAAAATTTGACTTCCAGTTTTTGGTGTATTTAAACGTTTTAGAAAGCCCTGAGCACGATTTGATGGTTTATGGAAAATATCTGTCACTCTGTGAGTCTGTATGTGACAAAAATTTTATGGGCCCTCTATCTCAAGAATTGATGCATATAATTTTACAATACTTTAGATTCAGTTACACCTTAATATAAACTCGAGATGTTTAGTTGTTAGTGTATATCGCCTAACCGATGGCGCTGCTATGCTGCATTATTCATAATTTCCACAATAATTCTATCTCAATAACTAATGTATGTATTTTCATAAAACTTCAGATTAAGTTAATCTTTGACATAACTTGCTCATTACTTTTTGGTGTAAATCGCTCAACAGATGACACTGCTATGCTGCATTATTCATGATTATCGCAATAGCTCTATCTCAAGAAATAACGGACGATTTTTTTTTAAATCAAACTACAGCTTCAGACAGTCCCTGATATATATTAATGTTGTTTAGTGTTTGGTGTAAATTGCCCTATAGGTGGCACTACTATGCTGCATTTTTCAAGATTTCGTTATAGCTGATTAATTGAATGTTTTTTCAAGGTGTTTAATCTAAAATTGACCTCCATAATTTACAGTAATGTTGTTAAAACATGGGCAGTTTGCATTAGAAAAGCACAACTAAGTAAAAATCTAACAGTCAATAAATCCTATGCTATTTTTTAGTTCCAGACCTGAGTAAGCCGAACTAAAACTTAGTTCTGCTTGAATTTAGATTGTAAAACTAAATCAAAACTTTTTTGAGTTGATTGGAAAGTTATACCAAAACTAAACATATTTTTTAAAGAAAATAAAATTATAATTGTAAGAAAAAAAATGTAATGATGTAAAAATATGCATTTTTTAAACAAACAATGGAATTTTTGAATACTGATATTCATAATAATGACATAACTACAATAATTTTTGTAACTAGTATTATTTACTTAAAAACTATACTTATGTAAATGGAATGCATAATTTATTTCATTCCAAACTGCAGACGTACTGGCTCAGGTTTTTACATTAGGTCAATTCGTAGTTAAACATGTAACTGAAAAATTATATCAACAGAGATATGATATAACAAACAATAGCGTTTAATAAAAATTCTTAAGCTGTGAAAAAAAACTAAACTTTTAAAAGCAGGCTTTGCTACTTTCTTTTTATTTTGTAATATAAAGTGAAAATAATTTTCTTTTAATACAAATAAATGATAAAAAATGTTTATTATTTAATATTCTCTAAGAAAATATAATTTAATTAGGAGAAACAATCATGAAAAATCAATTTTTCCAACTTTTCCGTTTTTTTCCGCCACTTATATTTTCCCAGAAAATTTACATCTCTAGTTGTGAAAACTGTATAACTAATTGTAAGAGGAAAGCATAGCCCATAGGGTGTCAACAATCTTAATCAGTATATTTAAATAAGCAATTAAATCAACCCTTTTTTTTAATCATCATTGATTAAAATTAAAATTTTTTATAAACGATTAAAATGACATAAAAATATTAAAATTCAAGATTAATTTGGATTTTTTTTCTACAGGTATTTTGGCTTATGAATGAATGAAAAAAAAAGTTAAAAAAAATGTTTTATAAATTTAATTTCTGAGAATTGTAAAACATTTACAAGTTTGTAAAGGCATAAAAGGCATTTCATTCAAAACTTTTATTTTAAAATAATTTGTGATGTCAATTTCCGTTAAGTAAGGGGCCATCTATGAATGATGTCACACTTTTTTTTCAATATTTTTTACACCCCTCTGTCCTATCCCCTTTTGTCATAAAGTGTCATACTTCACCAAAATATCTCCCCCCTTCTTGTCACATGTCACGCTATATTATATATGCATATGTGGAAGAGAATTTTTGGGTGTCTTTCAGTGACCGTTGGGAAAAACATATTATAGAGAGATAAGTATAAGTAATGTTATAGTCCAATGGCAACAGATTGGAAAATATTGTGGATTTATTTCATGACTGATTGAAGAATTTCATGCAATGTTGAATTCAGACACTTTTCTCCTGGAGGGACTTATGTGGCCCTAAAGAGACGGGGGGGGGGGGGGGGGCATTTTATTGTTCCGGAGAGGATCGTTCCTTCCCACCTGGTCCATTCCCTGAAATAAACACTGATATCATGATTTTTCTTACAATTTTAGAGGTTTTATTACATGCAACTGATAGGCAAATTTCATTATATTTTCTTTTAACTGATTGGCAATTTTATTTTGGCAAGTGATTGAACCAATAAGATTCTGAATTTTTCTAACAGTTCATTAAAGTATTTCTCAATTTTTTCAGCTGCAACCAATAAAGACAAATTTGTGATATTTATTTTGTACCAATTGGAAAACTTTGTCATCGTTTTTGTGATCAATTGCAAAGATTGTGCATTTTTTCATAACTGATTGAGAAATTTTTGATTTTTTCTTATGTTCTGCTGACAAATTTTACATTTTCCGAAAATAACAACTGATTGGGAAATTTTGCTTATATCGATAAGAAAATTTTATAGCAGTTCCCTTTGATTGATTTGAGAAAATTGTGCATTTTATCACTACTGATGGATGAATTTTGCATATTTTTACAAATGAAAGATTGGCGAATTTTTCAATATTTTCTTTCTACTGTTTGGCAAATTTAATTGCTTTTTCTCGAATGACTGATAAAAAATACATTGCTACTGATCAAATAATTTTGCATTTTACCCATGACAAATCAGTGAATTTTGCGACATTTTCTTTTTGTCAATTGGAAATATTTATCACTCTTTTGCAATTGATTGGCCAAATCTTTCATTTTTTCATGACAGACGAATTTCTGATTTTTTTCTCCTATGATCCACTGGCAAATTTTGTTTCCTTTTAAACTGTGATTGGTACTAAAATTTTGTGATATTTTTCTTGTAGAAATAGACAATTATTTATGGCTTTTTCTTCTATTGGAATATTGGAAAAAAAATCATGAGTTCTTTTCACACTACTAATGGACGAATTTCTCAGTTTGGTACTTACGTATTAACACTAGGGATGCACCGAATAGTGATTTTGGCCGAATACTGAATGCCGAATATTCGGCCGACAGGTGAACCGAATACTGAATATTCGGCTAGCCGAATAGTAATCATTGGGCCGAATACCGAATATTCGACCAGCCGAATAGTTAACTATTCGGCCGAATACCGAATATTCGGCTTTCCAAATTCTTTTTATATTTTAAAATTTAAAGGTATTAAAATATTACTTTTTAAAACAGTTTTACATAATATTTAATAAAAAAAACTTACATTTTGATAAACAAGAGCTTTTTATAAGAACATTTAGTATTAAAAAAAATCTGCCTTGAGTTATTTAAAAAGCACAATTATGAAACTTTAATTAATAAAATTTTCTATGAATCAAAACAAACATTTTAAAATCAAATAATGAAAAAATGGCCGAAGAAAAATTTTACAGTCTGATAATTGTCTTTTTTAAATAACTCAAGGCAAATTTTTTTCAATATAAAGTACAAATACTTTCAACTTAATTTTGAATGAAGGCATGTTTGGCTCATAGGTCTTTTTTTATGAATGGTGGTATTTTCCACCCTTCCCATCATATCATATTTTACAGAAATCAAAGCATATGAGTTGAAAATATGTTACATTATTTATTGCTAGTGTAATAAACGAACACACAAGTTTTGACCTAGAGTGAAATGAAATACAATGTACTTATAACTCAATAAGTTGATTATGATTATGGTTTCATGAACAAAAAATTGTCTGCCTTGATAGCTACTACTAATCTCAAAAGTTGTTTTTTCTTTTAAAGGACTTTTATTTGGGGGAAAGCAAGAAACAGATTATTTACTAAACAAAATTTAGAAAGTTGTATCTGCACATAATTTATTCTAGGGATGCACCGAATAGTGATTTTGGCCGAATACCGAATATTCGGCTAGCCGAATAGTAATTGTTGGGCCGAATACCGAATATTCGGCCAGCCGAATAGTTAACTATTCGGCCGAATACCGAATATTCGGCTTTCCAAATTCTTTTTATATTTTAAAATTTAAAGGTATTAAAATGTTACTTTTTAAAACAGTTTTACATAATATTTAATAAAAGAAACTTACATTTTGATAAACTAGAGCTTTTTATAAGAACATTTAGTATTGAAAAAAAATCTGCCTTGAGTTATTTAAGAAGCACAATTATGAAACTTTGATTAATAAAGTTTTCTACGAATCAAAACAAACATTTTAAAATCAAATAACGAAAAAATGGCCGAAGAAAAATTTTACAGTCTGATAATTGTCCTTTTTAAATAACTCAAAGCAAATTTTTTTCAATATAAAGTACAAATACATTCAACTTAATTTTGAATAAAGGCATGTTTGGCTCATAGTTCTTTTCTTATGAATGGTTGTATTTTCCACCCTTCTCATCATATCATATTTTACAGAAATCAAAGCATACGAGTTGAAAATATGTTATCTTATTTATTGTTAATATAATAAACGAACACACAAGTTTTGACCTAGAGTGAGATGAAATACAATGTACTTATGACTCTATAAGTTGATTATGATTATGGTTTCATGAACAAAAATTGTCTGCCTTGATAGCTATTACTAATCTCAAAAGTTGTTTTTTTTTTTTTTTTCTTTTAAAGGACTTTTATTTGGGGGAAAGCAAGAAACAGATTATTTACTAAACAAAATTTAGAAACTTGTATCTGCACATAATTTATTCCTAAGGAGAATCCTAATAAATCACCATTTTAATCCTTCTCATGTTTAATTTTTTTAAGTTATACTTTACAAACAGCAAATAAATAATGTAAAAACATTCTATTTTATTTTAAAATGATTCTGTTTCTAATTGTTTTAAATATAAATTAAAAAATTGACAGTTAAAAGTAGAAATAGTGAAAAGTTTTTAAAAGTTTTTATTAAGTATTGAATGGCCGAATACTATGGCCGAATAGTTTGATATTCGGCCATACCGAATATTCGGCAGGCCAAATAATTTCATATTCGGCCAAGCCGAATATTCGGCTCAACCGAATAGTTTAATATTCGACCTAACCGAATATTCGGTAACATGGCCGAATAGGCCGAATACCGAATAGATACCGAATATTCGGTGCATCCCTAATTTATTCCTAAGGAGAATCCTAATAAATCGCCATTTTAATCCTTCTCATGTTTAATTTTCTTAAGTTATACTTTACAAACAGCAAATAAATAATGTAAAAACATTCTATTTTATTTAAAAATGATTTTGTTTCTAATTGTTTTAAATATAAATTAAAAAATTGACAGTTAAAAGTAGAAATAGTGAAAAAATTTTAAAAGTTTTTATTAAGTAATTAATTCGGCCGAATAGTTTCATATTCGGCTCAACCGAATAGTTTAATATTCGGCCTAACCGAATATTCGGTAACATGGCCGAATACCGAATAGATACCGAATATTCGGTGCATCCCTAATTAACACCACCGCAGATACAGATATGGCAGTTTTTAAGTACAGTAGACTCCCTCAAATCCGCAACTCTCTAAAATCCGCACATATTTTACAGATGTAAACAATGAAACAGTCAGTTCAGATGTAGGTGCAAAATTTCACTTTTTTAGTTTTATATCAATTCCATACATTTTTTTAATTTGTAATTTTTGTTAAGGTTATTGAATTGATGTTTTTTTCATGAAGAAAGAATAATTTATTTCTGAAAAAAAAAAAGGATATTGCTGATATCATTGGTAATCAAAATCTTACCACATATACTTATGTATTATAATCAAGCTTTTTTAGTTATTAAGTCTGGCTAAACCTGAAATAAAGCTTCATTATTTTATGATCCTGATATGAATTAGTAATGTACTTTTATGAGACAAATTTCATTGAATAATTTAGGAAAAACACATTTCATATTTATAATGAACATTTAATTGTACATTAATGATTATTAACTTGACCTTTGCTTTTATTTTAATCATTTTAAAAAAGTATCTAAATTTTTATTATTTTAGTTTATTACTTATTTTAATATATTAGTATATTGTAAGCATTTATTATACTTTTGATTACATTATTAATTACATTCAAATTACTGTTTAAAAATTGTAAACAAAGCAATGACCAGAAATCCGCAAAACCTCTGGTCCCAAGCTGTGTGGATTTGAGGGAGTCTACTGTACTGCCAATCTGCACCTAAAATTTTTGACACAAAATTACAATAAAATAAAACACTTTATTTAAAACTAAAACACTTTCAAAATTCAAAACACTTTATTTAAAAATAAAGTAGTCAATCAGATTTCGGTGGAAAATGAGTTGATATAGAGTTTAACATAGATTCAAAACAGTCTCTTTTTTGGCAAATTCCAAATATGCATTTTCGTAGCACTAACAAATGGCATCAAAAATCAGCAAACAACAAGGCAACAAGGGATCCAAAAGATAATTGTGTGCGCGTGCTAATAACAAGAACAAGATTGGTCTTTATTAGCACATTAGTGCAACTTCTGCTGCAGTGGCGTTAATACGTAAGTACCCTCAGTTTCTTCAGACAACCACTATTTTGTGATTTTTTTAAAAAACTATAAGCGATTTGCAAATTTTTCCTTATGCCGTAGGCAAAACAAAAAGTTACCCTTTTTTTAATGAATCATGAACTTTTTATTAAATTTTTCACCATGGGAAAACAATAAAAGGGTGAAATGCAGTTTACTCTCCTTCGCCAAGGCGACTTTTTTTTTAGCGATAAATGTTTCAATATGGCAACCCTGCATTTTCATTTTCTCCTCTCGGATCTTCAATATGGCAACCCTAAGGAGTGCTCCGGTTTACGTATTCTACCGATTTCTAAGCCGTTTCCTGATTGGACACTCCTTTTTGACGCCTCTTTCTCATTGGACGAAAGAGGAGAACTGACAGAAATTGCTTCCGGTAGCATTGTTTTTGGGAGTTGCGTCTTGCATTCAACGAGTGAGTTTATTTTTTTACATTTTCCTCTTTTTATATTTAGTTAGATACCGTTCAGTAACTACTATGGAAGTTGTTGATTTCAGAAAGAATGTTGTTGATTGTTTGAATGAGGAAGTAAAGTATTCAAATGGATACTTTACGCTGTTGAAAGTTTGTGGGATAAAGTATATTATTGACCAGTCAATCCGGACCAAAACAGCGGCTCCGGGTAAGTAAAAATTCTCCTTTTTTTTCCTTTAGATTTGTATTTTATGTGCTTTTTATTTATTTTGATTGCCGCCATCTTGGAAAGTGTGTTTTTGCATAGTGTCTCTTAGAGCAAGTTGCTCCGGGAGACAAGACGCAAGAACGTGCTAATTTGGCGATTTTTGAAAATCGCATCAAGAAGAGTAAACTGCATTCGCACCCAATAAAAAATCGTAAAAACAGTGTAAATTGTCCCATATGTAACATCTGAATAGAACTACTGTGGCGTATTGGAATCACCCATATAATGTGCACGATTTACTGCACAGACAAATAATTCAGAAAAGTGTCTTTTTTTATAAAACATGACCATTTTAAAAGAAATGAGAATAGGGTAATAGCTTTGATTTAATATTTAAAATATTTAAGCGTTTAATAACTTTTCATTTATGATTCGGGTCTTATATTTTTAAGTATAAATATAATGTAAATTCAATTTTATAATTGTTTTTCAAGTAAAACGAATGTTCGAAGTTGAAAAAGTTTTCAAGTACGAAAGTAAACAATTATGCGCACACATGATCACTATGTACGCATTAGTTTCGATATTCAATTCAAACGCCGCTTAAAAAAAAAAGTCGACATGGAAATAAAGGTTCACTTTTTTTTTCTTGAAAATTGTATTTTAACAATGTTTATAATTACTTAACAGCAATAGGCAGCATTTAAAATTGCGTATACACTTCTCTTTTGAAATCCTAAAAAATTTAAGTCTATGACGGTCAATAAAAATAAAGTTGCGCAGTAAAATTATGGATTTGTGTATATACCTCTAAAATCTGGGGTGTACAGTAAGGTTTGTAAAAGTGAATTCAGGTAACATGTAGCTCCTTGATTTTCAATTCCACTTAATCCACAGAGAAGTCGACGATTTGGGGGTCGAGGTACGGCCAAAGTGTGCACGTTAGTCATCACACCAGCCGGCCTTTCGTCATCAAAAAGGCTTCCAAACATTTGGATAAAAAAATCACAATAAAATGAGCAAGTTTGAAGCGCTATATTTTAAAAATATAGCACTAATAAACGTATGCTAAGACATCAAACTACTGTTGATGAAAATAATAAACACAATCATTTCAAAACACCAGCGAAGCAACATTACATCAATTGATGACAGAGTTTGGTTGTATAAAACTTTTCTTCACTCTCTTGTGACCGTAGTCTTTCTTTAACCTCCATGGCCAGGCACCAGATAGATGTTGTGATGTTAGCATGAGAACCAGACAACGAGACTGACCAATCAGAAATTTTGCGTACTTAAAACAGAGAAAAGTTCACAAAAATACAGATTTCTGATTGGTCGATTTCCTTTCTCTAACAGTGCAAAATCTATCTGGATTCTGGTCTAGTCGAGGTCTAGTGCTGTGGCGGCTAAAAAAGTGGATTCATTTATTATTTTTTTAATTTCCAAAATGAATTTTCAAAAACCTATAGATAAATGGATATAAATATATTCAACAGGCAGAATCACATAATAATTAAGCTGAACAAAACAGGAAACATGAAGGTAGTCGACTATCTTAAACGATCGTTTATGAAATGTTTAACATATTTTTTTTTTTTTTTTGCTGTAACATAAGAAAAATCAAGCAGAAAATTAAATGAAAATGCCCTGATTTCTCTCTCTATATACATATAATAAATAATAACATCTTGTCCACAGATGATTATGTCAGCTTCATTTTCAGGCTACACTTGATTAAACCTTCAAGGACACAAGAAATCTTGAAAATTTCATATAACGAACAGAGAAATGATGAAAATAATTTTCTTATCCTTTCTTTTTCTATATCTTAATTCGAAAACAAAGAGGATATCACATATTATTTTAATATGTGAACTAAATATCGATTTAATATCATTAGCAAGAGATATATACTTTGGAAGAATAAAACTTTCATCTTACTAAAAGAACTTATTTAATACGGACACATTATTTACAGCAGACGATCACAGATACACACAATCGGCATAGAACACAATTGCCGCTTACATAAAAACATTCTATTTACATTTTTACTTAAGTTGCGGTTACAGTTAAATACACCACATCTCCTCCCTTCCTAAACTTCTACTACAAGTCCAATCGCTGAGGAGGTCTCCGGATTCTAGTAGATCGGCGAACTGGTTGTGGTGTTGGAGTTGAACCGTGGACACTGAGTGGAGCATGCTCTTGTGTAGTAACTGAGACTGATGTTGCATCAGTCGTCTCCGCCTCCACACTAGTGGGTGATTGTGCTAACTCAGCACTAGTTGTCGGAACATCAGCATTTTGCACAGGAATGGCAGGTTTTGAAAACGATCGGCGGAGATCGCTTTCTTTTTCCTCTATGTCTCCTCCATCCTGTATTTGATCGACATGTCTACGCCACAACTGGCCATTTACATCGACAGTATAATGTAGCTGTCCATCTTTTCGAACGACTTTACCAAACCTCCATCTCTTGTCGCCATGTCGGTAATTTCGTACAGCGACATTGTCGCCAATTTCGAATCCCCTATCAGAGAATTCATAAGTTCCTTTACGAACTTTTTCTTCCACTCTGCGTTTAAGATCAGGACGCAGCAGATCGATTCTCGTCCGAATCTCTCTCTTCAACATAAGCATGGCTGGACTATGAAGTGTCGTGAGGTTCGGAGCTTTTCTGTATTGCATAAGGAACGTACTTAATTTTTGTTGTATTGTGCCACTATAATTTTGCATTGCTCTTAGAGATTGTTTGACTGTAAAGACGTATCTTTCGGCCTGCCCATTGCTAGATGGTTTAAATGGCGCAGTGGTCTTGTGTTTGATACCGTTATTACGCATAAACATCTCAAATTCCAATGATGTAAATTGTGGACCGTTGTCACTTACCAGCATGAGTGGCAATCCAAATCGAGCGAAACAATCTCTTAAGCATTCGATGGTTTTGGTTGCTGTGGTGGATTTCATTGGATAAGCTTCCAACCACTTGGAATGAGCATCTACTATAATCAGGAACATATATTCAAAGATAGGCCCAGCAAAATCTATGTGAATACGTTGCCATGGTGCACTAGGATACTCCCAGCAATGCACCTTTACTCTCTGTGGGTCGGTTTTGTATCGAGCACAGTCTACACAATTCTTTGAGCAATTTTCTATATCCTTATCGATGTTCTTCCAATAAACATACGATCTAGCGATAGCTTTCATCTTAACAGCACCCAGATGACCATGATGTAACTCTTCAAGCACCTGAGCCTGGTACTTTTTGGGAACGCACACACACTGGCCTAACATGACACAACCATCTTGTAGACTATATTCTGCTTCTCTCCCTCTTAAAATTCCTCCATTCTGTAAAATATTAAGCAATGGGGCGAGGTCTGCATCCAACAGAGTTTCTTTGACTAAGTCTCTAGCTGTGACAGGAAGAGTTTCGATTTGTGCTAACTGAAATATATCAATTTCATCTTTAACGTCTAGCTGTTCAGAGGTGGACGGCAGCCTAGACAGAAAGTCAGCATTACCATGTTGTTTTGTATGACGGTACTTAATGTCAAACTGGAAAGATTGCAATACTAAAGAATAATGTAACAATCTTGTGGCTGCCAGAACTGGAAGACCTTTCTTCGATCCGAATATGGCTACTAAAGGTTGGTGGTCAGTTAATAATGTGAATCGTCTCCCTTTTAGGTAAAGATAAAATTTCTTGACAGCCCACACAATTGCTAGTGCTTCTTTATCAATCTGAGCGTATTTTTTCTCAGTTTTTGTGAGGGTTCTGGAGGCGAAAGCTATTGGTCTTTCCGTTCCGTCAGGTAAAGAGTGGGAAAGAACCGCCCCTACCCCTACAGGAGATGCGTCAGTTGCCAATATCAATGGCAGTGATGGATCATAATGCATTATGACACGCGGAGAACAAATTTCATTTTTAATTTTTTCAAAAGCCTCCTGACAATCCTTTGACCAAACCCATTTCACACCTTTCTGTGTTAGTTTATACAAAGGATTCGCTATTGTAGCCAAATTAGGACAAAATTTTCCATAAAAGTTAACAAGCCCTAAAAAACTTTGTACTTCCTGTACGTTAGTGGGTCTAGGAGCTTTTGAAATCGCAGAAATTTTCTCATCAGTCTTATGTATACCGTTTGCATCGATTTTGTGCCCTAAAAATTGAATTTCTTTTTGAAAAAATTTACTCTTATCTAAATTTAATTTCAGCCCATGGTCTTTACATTTCTGAAAAAAAATTCTTAAGGCCTCTAAGTGTGATTTATCATCTGATCCAGTCACTCTAACATCATCCATAAAAACTTTGATTCCTTCCATCCCCTGGAAAAGACCATCAATATATCTTTGCCAAATTGCTGGAGCAGAATTTAAACCATACATAAGTCTTTTACATACATATAATCCCTTATGTGTATTTATCGTTAAGATCTTTTGACTATCTGGATGTACTTTCATTTGTAAATATGCATGTTTAAAATCGATTTTTGAAAAATGTTTACCCCCATTTAAGCTTGAAAAAATTTCCTCTAATTTTGGTAAAGGATGTTGTTGTACCATAATATTTTGGTTTACGGTAACAGAATAATCTGCACATAGGCGTATAGACCCATCTGTTTTTACAACCGGGACAACTGGTGTTGCCCAATCAGAGGTCTCTACTCTCTCTATGATGCCTTCCTTTTCAAGCCTATCAATTTCTTGTTCAATCCTGTCTTTTAAAGAAAAGGGTACAGGTCTAGCTCTACAAAATTTTGGCACTGCATCAGGTTTAAGTTCCAACTTTACTTCATAATTATTAATTTCCCCTAACTTATCGTCAAAAAGCTCTTTATACTCTTCTAACAATTTACTCAAATTATAGTCATAGGATGTTCTTACAGCTTTTATAGAATTCCAGTCCAAATTTATACTATATAGCCATTCGCGGCCAAAAATTGTATCCAAATTTTCCTTAACAATATACAAATTTAATTTAAATTTTTGATTTTTGTATTCAACATCAACAGTAACAAAACCCAAAGGTACAATTATTTCACCTTTGTATGTTTTAAAAACTACTTTTGTGGGTTGAATTCTTTTTTTCGAAATCTCACGAAATTTTTTTATGCTCATTACCGAGACGGCCCCTCCAGTATCAAGTTCCATACTCACAGGTTTATTTTCAATATTTACTGTTAACATAATTGGAGGTTTTCTTTGCTCCTCCTCTTTCAGCGAGTTCAAATCAAAAGAATACATTGGGATAACATTTTCACTAGAATACAGGGTATCTACCTGTTTTTGTTTTACCGTGTTCCCTTTTAACCCTTTTTTCGCTGCAAAACAAGCTTTTCGAATGTGCCCGATTTTTTGACAAAAATGACACTTAGCTAATTTAAATCTGCAGGAATGTTTATCGTGATCCGTTGCTGTACACCGTGTACAGCTCGTTTTTACTTTCTTTCCCGAAAGATTTTGTCTTCCAAAGTTTTTCTTGTGCGAAACAAATTTTGACTGCTCATTATTTTTCCTCACGCTTAATTCTTTAATTTCTAAAGATTTACCCATTATCTCATTTGCCCCTTTCATAGCTTTCTCCATAGCTAAAGCAATTTTCAAGGTATTCTCAATATCTATATCATCTTCCTCAAAAAGTCTATCTAATATTGCTCTATCCCTTAGCCCGCTTACGAAAACATCCCGTAACATCGTGTTCAACATTTCTTGTTTATATTGACAAGGAATTGCCAAGGAGCGAAGTTCAGCCATAAAAGCACTGACACTTTCTCCCTCCCGTTGCTTACGATTAAGAAACACATGCCTACTAGGAATTATAAGCGGCGTCGGAGTGAGATGAGCTTTTAAAGTATTTTTTAGAATAAGGTAATCTTTATCGGAAGGATTGTCAGGAGCTAGCAGGTTTTTCAACAAATTATATAATTTTGCTGACAAACTAGAAATAAAAACTTTCCCACGTTTGCCATCCGGAACATTTTGAATATCCATGAAAGCTTCGAAGCGTTCTAAAAAAGAATCAAAAGCTTCATCTGTTTCATCAAATTTTTCAAATTCAACTGAAACCTTAGCTTCTTGCGTTTTCGGATCGGCAAAAGTGGCTAATTTCTCTAATAAAATTTTATTTTGTTCAATTAAACTTTGAACCAACTGCTCCATTTTTAATCTTCTTTAAAGATAAATACAAAAAGAATTTTTTACCTTGGCAGTCTTCAGCATTTAATGTACATGGATCCGATACTTTTTCATTCCATACATCGTCGCCAGATATCACATATTATTTTAATATGTGAACTAAATATCGATTTAATATCATTAGCAAGAGATATATACTTTGGAAGAATAAAACTTTCATCTTACTAAAAGAACTTATTTAATACGGACACATTATTTACAGCAGACGATCACAGATACACACAATCGGCATAGAACACAATTGCCGCTTACATAAAAACATTCTATTTACATTTTTACTTAAGTTGCGGTTACAGTTAAATACACCACAGAGGAAGTTTTCGCATGAGTAGTTCAGTGTTTTTCACCCTTTTTTGCCGTTTTGTGACTGGTGGTAACAACGAGTGGCATCAATTAACGCTCCATGTTGATGTCCTTTTAGAAATTTCGCAGGCAGTGTATGGTAGTGGATTCATCGGATTTTATTGGTAAAGCAATATAATACGTTTATAAAAGCTAAATTTTTTAATACTTCATTGTAAATTTAACTAAGAAAAAAGAACTGATGTTTTATTGCCTTTTGTGGGAAATTTCATGCCTTAAATATTTTTTTTTTTTTTATATGCGACCATCGATGCTCTGTTAAGCATGGTTCGATTGTCCCATTTAAAAATTAAACTCTGAGTTTTCGTTTATCAATTCGAAATATATTGATTTTTTAGCTAATAAAAGTAAACAAATATTTGTGCTAAAATTGTATTTTATGTTTCAAAACATTTCGTTAATTTGTGAGAATAAAAATGTTTTTGTATTTTTTTTTTTTTATTATGGTTGATGTAATAAAGCTGTTTTTACCTTTTACCGATTAGTATACAATGCATATCATTTTTTAAAAGCCGGTTTATCTTTAAAAAATTCCGTTGTTTTATTGTAAATCTTTCACAAAACGTTGTCATGGATACTATGATCGCAAATGCCATTTTAAATTCATTATTTAATTTGAATTCTGACATTCGTTTTTTAACTTGATTCGTGTAATGTAACAATAAAATTTTACAAATGAATTTTTACTCACTGATTGACTAAAACTGTAAAAATTATGTACACAGCTTGTGTTTTACTAATGATATAATGTTTTTAGAATTTCATTCTAAATTAATTTTAAGTCATTTCCTGCTACCGGATACCGGTGATAAATCGCCAAATATTCTTTATGGTTACATCTGTATATTACTTGCAACAACAATGTAGTGCAAAAGATATTCACTGTATATCATTATAAGGAAATGTTTTCCTATAATGTTTTTGACTGTGCAAGATTTTACCATACTGAAAGTCTGGCGAGCAGAGGGAGAGGCAGAGTCATTTTTTGCTTACCAATTTTCTTCAAGCTGATATTCAAATGTCTGTTATTACTTAATCGTGAAAACAGCTGTTATGGCAGTGATTGATGCAGCCTTGCCTTGGGTACTGAAAAATTCCCTGTCAAATGAAATGAGTGGTATCTAAGATTGTCTCTGGTCAGGAGAATAGCATTCCTTTTTTGTAATCTGAAATTTTTTTTATCCATTAATAGTTTAATGATAAATTAAGAAACAATTATTAAATGCCATAAGTAAGTGGTGAATTTCCCCATCCAAATTAGTGGTGGAACCCCTGGCGAACCCATATAGTGGTGGAACCCATGGGGGCCAAATTTATACTACAAACATAATTTTTAGCCTGTGCAAATTAGAAATTTTAGCATATGAAAAAAAAAATCTTATTTTCTCTTTTTTTTTTTTACCTTCTATGCATTTTTTGTAATGATTTTTATTTTGAAATAATATTTGTGCTTAAGTTATTCTTTCTTGTTTTAGATTAACTTACAGTTTTGAATAAAAATGCCTTCTGATGCTAAAAAACGTAGAGATGCAAAAAAGAAAGAAGCTGCAAAAGCTAGAACCCAGAAAAAACCACAGAAATCGGATGAGTCCACTAATGAAACAAATGGCTCAAGTACTCCTGTTGAATCAGAATCTGTTAATGGAGTTGACAGTTTGTCTGCAGGTATGTGAATCATTAACTGACACTTATGAACTTGTAATTGACAAATAGTGTTGAGGCCTGGTAGGAAAACTTCAATTTTAATGGTGTTGATTCAGGGTTCGCCGAAGTGGGCCCAGCCCGAAAAAACCCTTGAAAAAACCCATTTGTGGGTTTTTTCAAATTTTCTCGTATTTTCACAACTGTATCATTATTTAATCTAAGATATGAGAATGAAAAGATAAATACCAATTTAAATATATTTCAAACTAACCATATTTAAAAGAATTTCTAAGTATTGATAAAATGACCATAAAAAAAAATTAGTTTGTAAATAATGAAGATTTTTATGGCTATATATTTTAAAATGCATCCAAGTGCTTTAAATCTTAATGTGTACCTAAAGATGGCGCTTGAAATGTGATCCTATCCTGATTGCTTGTATTGTTATAGCTTTTAAGATTAATGGCAACATTTATTATTCTGCTCCAATGTTCAATGAAAGCTTATGCAGTAATTTTCAACACAAAAATGGTGATGGATTATACAGGGTTCCTAGCATCATGGAAAATCAGGGAATTTCAAAGTAGTTATGGAAAGTCAGGAAAATCTCAAAATATACAGGAAAAGTCAGGGAATTTACAAATATTTTCTAAAATAGTCATGGAAAACATTTGAGAGAAAAAATGACACAAAATTCATCAAACAGTTGGAAAAAAAAAAATACGTATGATTGCAGAAAAAAATTGCTAATTTTGGCAAAAGATTGTGAAAATAAGTATCAAATTTCACTGTATGCTTGTTTGGTCAGAGAATTTTTCAAGATTTGGTCTGGGAAAGTCAGGGAACTTTTTGAGATTTGGTCATGGAAAGTCAAGAAATTTGCCAGTCATGTTTTGCTGGAAATCCCATTATCACACACACACACACACACACACACAAAGTGAAAAAGTTATAGTATAGTACTTTAATAATTTCATTGTTAAAATTATTACTAATAATTAATTTTTGTAAAAGCAAATTATAATGTTTATTATTGTCATTGATTTATAAACTTTTTGTAATCAATTAGTTATTTTAATTTGTATTTAGTAGTATAAGTACCTTGTTTTCAAACATTCTGAACCATATTTCTTTAACTTAAAAAACCCTAATAAAATATAATCTAAAATGTATCCAGATACTTTAAATGATTGCTTACACATGGCATACAAAACTAAACTAGTAAAAGTGTATTGCCATTTACTGTCTAACTTTATAGATATGACTGACATTGACTTTTAGATAATCCAATTTAATACTATTGCAATATTTATGTTGCTTAAATTGTAATATATATATATATATATATATATATATATATATATATATATATATATATATATATATATATATATGTGTGTGTGTGTGTGACTTTTATTTTTTTCTTCACAAAAATAAAAATATGTACATAAATGTTGCTGCTTTTAAACTATTTAAGTAAATGAAAGAAATCGCATAAATTAGTCTGTTTAACTTAAGATTTATATAAAGAAATTCATTTGTACTTGGTTTAATATATCATTCTTCCAGTAATCTAGTTCTATGAGATACAAAATAATCTTTTTAAATATATTTATATTTTCTTTTTATATATTTATTTTTATTGTTAATCTATATTTAATGCAAAACTATATCTTTGTTTCACTGATAAATGAAAAATTTAAGTACTATGCATCATGTAAAAATTAGAAATTTGAAGAGTTCTCTTAAAATTTTTTAATAAAACCCGAAAAAACCCGGGTTTTAGACTACTGGGCCCAGTGGGTTAGGCTTTTTCAAAAAAACCCGGGTTTTTTCTAACCCTGTGTTGATTACAACATAAATTTTTCAGTCGAACCTCGTTAACATGAATCTCAAAGGGAATCAAAATTTCATTCATGTTATCAGTATCAAATCTTTGTATTCGTTTTTATAGGGGACTGTGAAAACAGTTCATGTTAAAAGTAATTCACGCTAAGCATGTTCATGTTAGAGGTTTGACTGTATTATTATTTTTAAACAGTTAAGTAATTTTAACTTTCTTAAATAATACCAATAATTAAAATCTCTGTCAATGACTGGTGAAATAAAATTCATTGAGCCAATAACTAATATCCCCCATTAAACTAAATTAAAAAAAAAAAAAAAAAAAAAAAAAAATAGAAACTAAAAATTATGGTTCTCATGTATCATAAAAATCTTTTAAATGATTTCTACAAGTATAACTGTAAGAAAAAGTTAAAGATGGTTGCACATCCAATATACTTAAAAAAAAAAAAAGCTATTTTAATTTTAGAAATAAGATAGATGCTTCAAAATAGTACTTTTTGTGTTCTCAAAAGTTTTTTCCTCATTAAATATCGTTTTCAGTCTACTAGTAGTGAATAAATTGATTCCTATATAAAATTGTCTAAGTTGACACTAGATGAATTTACTTGGCAGGAATTTTGAAGAAAATTTTTATTTGAACTACACAGTTAAGAATGAAAATGATTTCATGAATGCATCAAAAATTAGCCCATGTAAGATTAGAGAAAATTTTATCTTGAATTTATAATAACTTGCATAACTTGCAATATTCGAGATTTTAGCAACATTTGCGATCTCAAGATATTTGGTTGAGGCATCCAGTCTTAAGCCCTCGGCAAAAGGACTGAATAGTGATCAAATATTCATTCCATTCTTATTTTATTTAAATCATTGATTTAAATCTAATGTTTAAATTTTTTAAGACTGATAATCAGTTTTTTGAAAGATGAAACTTAATCTTGGTCAAAAAAGTAACTTACAATCTAAAGTTTAGAAAAAACTGTTTCAAATTTTTTTCAATCAAATTGTAAAATAAACTTGTAAGAAAATCTAAGCAGATATATATTAAATATAAGACTATTTACTTTACTACTTAGTAATTTAAAAATTGTTAATTTCGTCAAAGAATCATTCACACACAAAATCATCAAAAGATTGTAGAAAAAAACACAAGCCGTCAAAGAATCTTGAAAAAACATGCATCATCAACAGGGTTGCCACGCCACCTGGAGAACCTGGAAAACCGGGAAAACACAGGGAATTTTAAAATCCCCTCTGAAAACAGGGAAAATCCAGGGAATTTTGAAAAAATCTGGAAAACACAGGGAATTTTTTTCCCTACTATATCTAAACATTATTATTATTTTTTTTTTTTCGGCTTTCATTTTGAAAGCCGATTATTATCGTATGGTATTTTTTAAGATAAAAAATAAACCAGTGTTGTGTATCAAAGTTAACCTATATTTTAATATAAATATTAATTTAAATGCATAAAGTTAGTAGCTTTTCTTCTTTTCTTTTCTTTTTTATTTCTGCATTTTTTGTGATATTATGTTCAAGCTAATTGATTTCTAGATAAGATTCTTTAAAATTTTATATTCTTAAATTATTATATACAAAGTTTTTTGATATTTTAACATTCATTTACAAATATTCCAAAGTATTTTTTAGCAAAATGTTTGAGTATCGCTTTACTGTTTTTATTATTATTAATGTAAAATGTGGGATTTAATAATAAGTGTAACAACTTTAAAAGGTTTTTTACATTTGCTCATATCATATAATGTATTATATTTGTTCAATTAATTGGGTAATGGTAAATTATAAGATATCTAATTAAATTAGCATACATTTCGCATATATTTTTGTGCACTCACTCAGCATAGAATAAACGCGTTACAGCACAGGGAATTTTTTTTCAAGATTAGAGTGGCAACCCTGATCAAAGAATTGTGGAAAAACTGGGTTAACCTGAACTGAACTTGCAAAAATCTGCGTTCAGCTTAAAATTGATCCTTAATCCTCCAAGCGTCTTGCAAAAGGGTAAAATTGTAATGTTGTTTTCTCAACATTTTGTTTTAAATGTTAAGAAAATAGAAACTTTCAATATTATAAATAAAAACTTCATTATAAGAATGAATTTATTCCTCCAGAGTATGAATCATTCTTCGAAGAATTGAAAATTCATTAAATTTGTAGAGTTATAGTATTTTAAATATTGCTTCTATTGCAGTGAAAACTGGAGCTTAGTGTACGGAATATTGCGTTCCAGACGCTTAGAGGGACAAGCTGACCCTACTTGTCACAAAAAGTAATTAATGACAGAAAGGAATTAATCCCCTATCCCCCTCACTCCTCCTTATTTCCCATTTATAGATTCCTTGTTATATGTATCAATCTTTTGTTATATGACTTTTGTTTGAATAATTTTAATGTATAAGATGTACAAAGGAAAAAAAAAATTAATTGGTTAATTTTATTTATAGCGGAAAGAGAATTAGTCCAAAAATTAGAGCATGATATGAACTTAAATGCTGAAGCTAGAGCCTGTACTGGTGTACTTGCTGTTCATCCCAGATCTCGAGATGTTAAAATTGATAATTTTTCAATTAATTTTCATGGTGTGGAAATATTAGCTGACACAAAATTGGAGTTGAACTGTGGCCGAAGATATGGGCTAATTGGCTTGAATGGCTGTGGTGCGTATTTCAATTTTTAACTTAAATGTAGATTGGTTGATTTTAATATGCATTCTATCTTTTACCAAATTAAGTATTGTAAATGTCTTAATAAAATAAGTTGTTTTCTGTAAACAAGATATTAGATATATCTTTATCCTAAAACTACATTACCAGTATTACCATGTTTATTTTTTTCATGTTAATGAATTTTCAAATGCTTGATTTATTGCTCTGTTTTTATAAGAGCCTTGGTGAAATTGGAAAAATGGCTTTGGTTAGAGATACTTAGAACACATTTATACTTTTTGCAAACTGTTTCCAGTTTTCAGAAAATTAAAATAAATGTTCTTAAACTACTTTTGACAAAATGCTTATAATTTTAAGTTGTGTTATGGTTTGAGTTAGAATTTATAAAAAAAGTTTATTGAATAATCTTAATGAATTTTTGTATTTCCATAAGTAGTATTGAGTAATTAGAGTATCTTATTTAATTTTGTGATACATAGTTATTTTATAAAGATATAACTTCTAGTGGTTTTAAATTGTAAATGAAATAACAATATAAAATTCTGGAATCTACAAAGCTTCTAGTCCCAAGCTGCATGGATTTTTGAAAATGTACTGCAGTGGTTCTCAACCTTTATTGATTCGCGGCCTACATTTAAATAAAATAATTTTTTGCAACCCATGTAAGATAAAGGTGTATATCAATATGGAAAATGTTGCATTACTTCTAGCTATTGACTATTCTATATCGTATGAAAAAGGCAAATTTTTGTACTATCATCAGAAAGGTATAGTAATCTCAGTGTGTGCAAGTTAAATATTAACGCAATGCAAAAACTACAAAGATAATTCAAAATACATTTAATTTAATAGCAAACCATAATTTTATAATCTGAGATTCTTCTGATACTGGTATTTTTGAGGATGGCCAAAATTACAAAAATGCCATTTTTTAAAATAACCAAGGCTCTTATGAAAAGAAAAAAGTACCTATACTTTTATGTTAGCTGGACAAAGGTCATAAACTGCCAAGTATTGTTCCCATCATCATAATTTCATTTAAAATACAATCTTTTCATGAATTTCCTTTAAAATATGTAGTTTTAATTCTAAAGTCAAAACATTGAAAATATATGCTTCTCTTGCTTCAAAGAAAAAAAAAATAACAATAAAATAAACAAGGCATTTTATTACATACTGGCTGACCTGCCTTGTGTTGTCCACACCCATTATAGTAACTTAAGTTTGCATCATTTTATATCTTCAGAAAATCTTTCAAATGGTTTGCATGTGCTAAAGACAATCAAAAACGAAGTTGAATGAGCCAATTCCTGTAGTAATCAGGCCCATGGTATTCAAGATAAAAGTATGCCCTCTGGCACTAGAAGATGGGATTAAAATCTACAAAAGCTAAGTTGAATGAACTAATTTTCCTTGAAATCAAATCCATATAAACAGAGTAAAGAATTTGCTGTTAATGTTAAAGAATGGTAACAAAAATCTAAGATAGACTTAAATCATAAGTTAAGTTTGATCAAACTATTTCCATTTGGTCCATAAAGCCTAAGAAAAAAACACACTCTTGATGTTTTGGTAGAAGTTTTTTAGAAATCTAATATAAACTTTTAATACAACTGCAGGTAGCTGAATCATAATCTAAGTTGATTAAACTTATTTCCCATTGAAATTGGACCCATAGATCCAGGACACCCCTAAGCAGTGCAAGGTGCCAAAAATGTAAATTTAATGAATTAACATTAATGCAATATTTAATTTACAGATGCAATTCTTCTTCAATCTAAAGTTAACCACTTTAACAGTAACATAATTTTTAATTTACAGCTGTAGTGATGCAAATAGATGCCAAAAATAGGATTAGTATCTAAAAGTGGTAGTTGAGATATAAGGTAATTTTTTAGTAGTTTATAAAGTAGTCTGAAGATTTTGGAACTGTGTTAAAGAAATTCTGGTATTACTACGTTATCCCGTCAAAACACATGAATAAAAATACAGTTAAGAAGTTAATTTAAAACCACTTGATGGCGTTTTAAACATGTGTGTCATGATTAATGTGACATTCACAATCATCCATTATTGGCATTTAATCTTATAATCTGGCGAAAAATTTTTGGCTGACGGGATAACCTAGAAGTACTGAAATTTTCTAGATAATCTGATTATTTTTAAAGAAGCTGCCTCAGGAAGGCAATAATATTTTAAAAGCAGTTGTAGCTGGAATCTGAGAAATGTTTTTTGTTGTTGTTCATGTAATAGCTGGAGGATCAAAGAAGTTGTTAGATAGAAAAAATAAATAAGTGCAAGTGAATTGAACAGTTTTTAACAGGGTTGCAAAAAACCCGGGTTTTTTATAAAAAACCCAACCCAGGTGGGTTTTTTCGGGTTTTATTGGGTTTTTTGTTTTTGTGATAGGTGGGGGCAGGAGAAGTCCATTATTTCTAGAAATTATGTATTAAATTAAAAAGTCTTCTTATATTTTTATTAGTTAACTTAATATACAAGTAATTTTCATTGAAATACCCCAAATAAATCAGTGTAAAAAAATTTTTACTTCTGCTATCATGCAATATTATATAATAACCACATATTTAAATTTTACATTAATAAATTAAACTTTTAATCTGCATTCCCCACTAAGAACACGTTTTTTTTTTTCAATAAATATTTAATCTTTTTATTATTTATCAAATAAAGGATGCTTGATTATATTTTCCAGATACCTATGGTTCACTGTATAGATCAGTTTATTTTCTGAACACAATACAGAGCTGTTACTTAAAATATTTTACAAAATTATTACATACTGAATACAAAATTATACATAACTGATTGTAATTATTTAATTTGAACATTTTGAAATGAAATTATAATACACTTATATCCAACTTTTTTTTTTTTTTTTTTTTTTAAATCAACAAACTTGGATGGTACAATACATAATATGAAATGATATTTAAGGGGGGGGGGGGGAATTTAAAAAACCTGATTTAAAAAAAGAAAAAAGTTCAAAGAAACAAAAAAAGTTTAAATGAAATCTTGGACTTACGCTGTAAACATTATAAGATAAAAACAAAAATTATTACTTATCAGCGTAAAAAACAATTTATTATAGATTAAAAATTCCTAATGTTTCGAACTCAATCTAATGAGTCATCTTCAGAGGTATATTTTTAAAGGAGAAATAATTTACATTAAAAACAGATTGGCATACTATAAATTGACAAAAATTATACTAAATAAACATTAAAGGCCAAGATTCAAAAATAAAAATATGTACCAGTTGCCATCACTCAGTAGACAATACAACAATGACAAAACCATGGAGGAACTTACAAAAGTATTTCTTTTAAAATATTAAACCAGATATTAGGTATTTGAAAGGACATATTGTCATTGCAGACTTCATTCTTCCTGAAACCAATTTCTATAGATTCCCTTATGAGTGCTTTTTGCGGATTTGAACAATGAGAAATAATCTTTACTTTATCAAACCAAACATTTCTTAAAGTCCCCTTCATCGATAATCTGGACAGAGCTGTTGATTGTATGCTCAAGGAGCATAAAGCCGATTTAAAATTTAATAGACCATCAACTGCTCTGTCCAGATTATCGATGAAGGGGACTTTAAGAAATGTTTGGTTTGATAAAGTAAAGATTATTTCTCATTGTTCAAATCCGCAAAAAGCACTCATAAGGGAATCTATAGAAATTGGTTTCAGGAAGAATGAAGTCTGCAATGACAATATGTCCTTTCAAATACCTAATATCTGGTTTAATATTTTAAAAGAAATACTTTTGTAAGTTCCTCCATGGTTTTGTCATTGTTGTATTGTCTACTGAGTGATGGCAACTGGTACATATTTTTATTTTTGAATCTTGGCCTTTAATGTTTATTTAGTATAATTTTTGTCAATTTATAGTATGCCAATCTGTTTTTAATGTAAATTATTTCTCCTTTAAAAATATACCTCTGAAGATGACTCATTAGATTGAGTTCGAAACGTTAGGAATTTTTAATCTATAATAAATTGTTTTTTACGCTGATAAGTAATAATTTTTGTTTTTATCTTACAAAAAAAGTTTATTTGGATTTTTTTAAAAGTCTTTCACTCCCTCCCCCCCCCCCCTTTTTTTTTTTACAAACTCTGGCCTAAAATGAATAAGTCAAATTTGTATCCAGTTGGGAACATACATTATGAAATTTTATATTGTTAAATCTTAATATAAAAGATCTTGTCATTTCTCATCTATGCAAAAATGTTATAATTAGCTATGTATATTGATTTTGGGTTTTTTTTTTTTTTTTTTTTTTTTTTTTTTTTTTATAACATTAAACTTTTAGAAGAATTAAGCACATTATTTTGACAATTTTGGCTTCATCATATTTGACAGTACACCCACAATCTGTTTTGATAGGATAGAGTACCTATTTAACACAAAGATTAAAAATCTAATATAAAAGCTGCTGAATATTAAATAAAAATATCATAGATTGAAAAAAACCCACTTTGATGCGGGTTTTATTGGGTTTTTTAGAGTGGGTTTTACCCAATAAAACCCACCCGGGTTTTTTTGGGTAGGTGGGTTTTTTGCAACCCTGGTTTTTAAGGAGTTATTATAGGAGGTCCAAAAGGGGTCTGATAGTTGAGGGCAGGGGCCTAAGCTGAAACATGTCCTAATTTGACTTAGTTTTTTAGCTCTTTAGTTTGTCAAAATTAAGCATGTAATATAAATTAATCATTAGAATTTTTTTTTTCGAGAAATGTACAAAAAAATATATATATATATATATATATACTTAATCATAGGACTTATAAAGGATGTTGGTCCAAGGAAAGGAGTTCGACTCAACTTTAAAGTTATGCATTTTGAAGGTGACATAATTAGGACTTTAAATAGATAATGCACAAAAAGTTAAATCAGCACAATGACCAAAGTGCCAGAATCTTAACTACAATTTAGAATTGGAGAAATAATGATAAAGGGCCCCAAAAACGAAGATCTGATTATAGGGGTGCAATTTACATATAACAATTTCGGGCATGAAAATTTCAAAGGGCTCAAAACCCAGGTCAGCCAGGGTCTCAACTGTAATGCAGAAATGAGAAAAAAACTTAATGAATAAAGTCTCTAAGGGAAAAGAATAGATGAAAAGCAGTCAAATAATTAACAAATTAAGCCATAAAAACTTAGAAGCTCAGGGTGAGAGTTTAAAAATAATAATAAAGATTTGACCTCAAGTGCATCAAGATCGCTTTGGGCCATCCTTATCCAAATTTTCAGACTACATGCAGTAGATTTTTCTAGGCATTGTAAACAACAGATAGAGCAAAACTTTTTTTAATTGGTATAAATTATATGTCAAAAAATACATGCCTTTTGTTCATTTCATATGAAATAAAGAATAAAAGGAATAAGAAAATAGGAAATGTCATAAGCTCAGACATTTTATTTCAGTGCCAATACCTTGTTTCTAATTTAGAACTTACAAAAAATAAAATTGTTATTTGGAAGAAAAACAGTACTATTGCGAGGTTTTTGTCCAGCTGACATAAAAGTATCAAAATATCAAAGATTTTTGGTCTGTTAAAATAATAATTATGTGTTGTACTTTAAAGCATTAATTTCTTATAAATTCTTATTCTTGTGTTTTTAAATTAAGTTTCCTTACAATGTTTTCTATTGGTGCTTTTTCTGACATCGTTTTTCATATATAATTTATAATCTGTAGAAAGATGTCAATCAGAACATTACTCTTAAAGATGAGAGTAATGTTTAAGCTGGCACCAACAAAAATTTGATGGCTGTTTTATGATCTATTTTTAAAAATATAAAATAGATTAATTTCCCATTCACACATTATGCATAAGAGAAATCTTATGATTTTCTTGATATTTTAATCATATTCATTATTTTTTTTTTCTTGTGTTGAATTTTATTTTATTTAAATTAGTCTAACTCAACTGAGGAATGTTTGAGAGAAATACACAAGGCACATACTAAATATGATTTGCATAATGTTACAGGAACCAAGGGTGCAGAATATGTTCTGTCGATCTAGGATCAGAGGAAATTTAGCAGAGACATGCAATTATTTCTATTTTAACAACAAATCCATAATTCTTTGAGATAAATATCATTATTTAAAAAAAATTGCAAATGGCAACCTTCACATATTTGCATATAGCAGCAATCTCAGAATAACATGTATTAGGAAATATTTGGCTCAAAAAAAAAAAAAAAAAAAAAACTGTTCATTAATCAGAAAATCCAGAAATAACTAGTTGGATGTGTCAATCCCAAAACTTTCTTCTATCTCATAAGTACATTTTAATATTTAAAAAAAACATGGTGACCCCAAAGTTACCCACTATCGAATTTTCTCGAACATTTGACCTAGCCTAATGAGATTCTGTAGCCGAAAAGCCTAAAAAGCAAAATTTAATTAATATTCTGAGAAAATGATCTTAGTAGTGCCTCATGTTGGATAATTTATACTAAAACCTAATAAGCATCTATTTATGTCAAGACCTAACAGAATCTGAAATTTGATCGAATTTCGTCCATTAGTTCTTCAGTTATAGTTATAACAAAAAATTTGCAAAACGTAGAATAGCAACACCATATCTTGGACAATTTATGCCAAAACGTAAAAAAGCGTCTGATTATGTTATGGTGTAAAAGAATCTGAAGTTTGATGAAATTCTGTGCATTAGTTCTTGAGATATAGCTAGTTTAAAAAAACCGTGTAAAATATAGCACAGCAGCACCATCAGTTGAAGGATTTATAACAAAACGTAATCATCGTGTAATTATGTTATATGTCATTTTGTAACAAATTCTGAAGTTTGATGAAATTCTGTGCATTGGTTGTTGAGATATAGCTATAGGAAAAATCGTGCAAAATGCAGCATAGCTGCACCACCTGTTGCAAGGTTAATACCAAAATGTAATCAGCTTCTAATTATGTTATATATTCTAGTGTAACATAATCTAAAATTTGATGAAGTTCTCAGCATTAGTTCTTGAGATATAGCTATCGCAAAAATCGTGCAAAATGTAGCATAGCAGCGCCACCTATAGGTCAGTTCACACCAAAACCTTATCAGCGGCTATGTATCTCAAGGTATCGCAGAATCTGAAGTTTGGTGAAATTCTGTGCATTAGTTCTTGAGATATAGCTATCATGAAAAACGTGGTATAGCAGCGCCACCTGCTGGACAATTTACACCAAAACTTAATCAGCGTCTATGTATATCAAGGGGTCACAGAATCTGAAGTTTGGAGAAATTCTCTGCATTAGTTCTTGAGATATAGCAATCTTCAAAATCATGAAAAACGTAGTATAGCAGCACCACCTGCAGGCCAATTTTCACCAAAACTTAATCAGCGTCTATGTATATTAAGGGTTCACAGAATCTGAAGTTTGGTGAAATTCTCTGCATTAGTTCTTGAGATATAGCAATCTTGAAAATCATGAAAAACGTAGTATAGCAGCGGCACCTGCAGGCCAGTTTTCACCAAAAACCAATAGGCGCTAATTCATATCAAGGTCTAACTGAATATAAAATTTTATTAAATTTCGAGCATTAGTTCTTGAGATAGAGCGCCCACAAATTTTTTGTCACATACAGACAGACAGACGGACAGACTCACAGACAGACATTTTCTAAAAATAGTCAAAACGTGTTCAGGACCTTCTAAAATGTATAAATCCGTCGAAAACCGGAAGTAAAAAATTTTCATGAATCCAATACTTTCTTCTTGTAAAGATAGAAGAAAGTAAAAATACTGCAAAATTTGTCTGAGAATTACGAAAAAAATATGAATTGATTGCAAATTTCGTCACAAGAACACTAAAAAACAAGTTTCACCAACAGATAGTGAAATGAACATAAATTTTGTTAAAAGATCATTAAATGAATGCGAATTTCATCAAAAGATCACAAAATAAACTCAATTTCATCCAAAGATTGCGGAAAAAGAATCGCCAAAAGATTGAGAAGCAACCGTGAATTTTGTCATAAGGTTGCAAAACAACCACAGATTTCATCAAAAAAAAAAAAAAAAAAAAAAAAAAAAAAAAAAATGAAATTTTTGTTAAAACATGGCAAAATAACTGCAAAGTTTGTCAAAAGAATTGCAGTAAAAACAAAACAAATTTCATCAAAGATTGCAAAATGAATACGAATTCCATCAAAAGGTTATGAAACAATTGCAAATTTTATCAAAAGATTGTAAAACAACTGCAAATTTTGTCAGAATATCATGAAACATAAAAAGTCAGAATATCATGAAAAATCTGTGAATTATGTCAAACAATTGCATACTTACCTAGTTTTACACATTAGGTGTAAAATTTACACATTTGGGCTGTTTTTTACACTTTTACACTTAGAATACTCATTTTTACACATTTTTACAATTTTTTTTTTCAAGCTCCATTTTCCTCTTTAAATTATGAATTTTTTTCTAACTACTTTTAATTTAATTATAAACATTTTTAATCTTTCCAGCATAGTGTGCCCACTCCGGGCACACTTAATTTTAATGCCAAACTTGCAGTCGGCACCAAGAATATTTTAGTGAAATTTTGTTTTTACAATCAAATCTTTAATTAAGGAATTTTTAATTTCTAAAAAAAGTTATTTATAAATTCTGATGTCAGACAATAATTTCTCATTTTATGAACATAATTTGTGATGAAAAGGGTTAAGGGGATATATTGAAGTAAGTTAAAAAATTAGTTTATTTCATTATTAAAACATATTTTAGAATTTTTAGTTTTCATTGTATGTAAAAGATTTACTCAAACGGGTGCTGTCATGCTGGACAGTTTCAGCTATTGGAGCCTAAATGAATCATTGGAATAGTAAAATCATTCATTCTGCCCATTACTAGTTTCAGGTTGCATTTGAGGGATGCAGGATGATAAATGTTCTGGCCACAAATGCATTAGATTAATACTAATAATAGTAGTTCAAAGAAAATGCTAAATGCACAGCATCTAGCAAAATAAAATTCTGATTATACCAAAGAAAATATTTAACTTTCTTTCTGTTAGAAATGTTCTTAAAATTTTTCAATCCATTAGCCAGATCATTATGAGTAGCTGTATAATATTGTCTCTATTCAAAACTTACCAGCTTTTCTTGAAATGGAAAGTGAAATCCTTAGTAAGAGATTTTGAGCATAAACTGAACAAAATAAATATACAAGATAGGCTACCTCACTTTCATTTCTCAGCTTTGTACAGTCTGTCATCTGCCTAACAATGTGTGTTAAATGAACAGGCTATTAATAAAACTTAATATGGTACTTATCTGACAAATGTACTGTGTGGCTCTTATTAAAAAAATAAAAATAAAACCTGGAATTGTTCTCAGCTTAGTCTTGTTGTCAGGATAACTAGACAGTCTGGCATTTTCTTTTCTCGCTGATTTACTCTTATTCAATCTGCCACTTCTATGTATGGACACACTTTTTCGCCTGCAATTTTGGAAACCCCATAAGCAACAACTTTATTTAGGGTTTTTTTTTTTTTTTTTTTTTTTTTTTTTTTTTTTTTTTTTTTTTTAATCTAAGCCAAAGAGTTTGACTTTATGATAGAACATTGACAGATTCAATTTCCTTTGTAATTTACTAACCTCACGTGTGTGTGTGGGGGGGGGGGGGGGACTCTTAAAAATAACATTTCTCTGCTATGTCATAGTTGGAGAGTCCTGGCATAGATTTTAGATGTAATTTTTTTAAAAATAAGTCTTTAAAAAAAATGTAATTTAAGAAATTATGTTTGTGATACTCAAATATTTCTTTTGTACTCCAAACTGTAAGATGTTTGTTTCTATTATAATTATAATGAATTCACTATAGCAAACAAATTTTTGTTAATTCATGGGTTCATTCTAATATTATTATAGCTTTGACTTGTGCTTAAAATGATTAAATGTGTATTGTGGGGCTAAGCAAAAGTGTAAAAGTTTCATTCTTCAGGTAAATCTACTTTGCTTGCTGCTCTTGGACGTCGTGAAGTTCCCATTCAAGACCATATTGACATTTACCACTTGACACGTGAAATGGAAGCCAGTGAAAAGACAGCTTTACAGGCTGTTATGGATGTTGATCAAGAAAGAACAAGATTGGAAAAGCTTGCTGAAGAGTTGTCTCAGTACGATGATGATGGTTTGTTATATACTGATGAATATTTGTTTTGAATATTTTTTGTTTGTAATATTAATTATTTACTTAATCCTCCAGCTAATGAAAAATCTTGAGGTAACCTACAGGGGCTCAAATTTCAAAACTTCTTAAAAATTTTGAGTGGATTTTTTTTTTTTTTTAAATAAAGCTTCAAAGTTTATGCTCCATCTGTAATGGCCATACAGTCTAATACAAAAAATCTCAATTCGTCTGATTATCAGATTACTTATTAACCTGTAAAAAGTTTTTTGGGTCTTAATTGTTTCAAAATCCTTTTTGAGGATTTTTTCTCCCCTAAAAATTCTAAAAAGATGGAGGGATTCCCCCCCCCCTCCCCCTAGCAAACTGTCAAAATGTTAGTATGCATATTAATTTGGTTGTGCATAAACAGCCTTAATTATTTTTTATGCAATGTATTTTAAATATTTTTTTATTTTATGTACTTATCCTCATTTATCTTTCTGCATTCTCAAGTCCATATAATAGATACAATAGAGTGTGCTAATTTGCACAAAATAAACTTGATTTTTTTTTAACCATTTGTAAAATATTTTTCTTTTGGTTGAGAATAGAGATATCTAAATGCTTCTGATGTCCATATCTTGATTTCTTGGTATATTATTTAATCCATGGCATATGTAATATGCAGGGGTGGGAAAATTTTCAAAAATCTTACCAGCAAAAAATGTATTTCACCAGCCTGCAAGATGCAACAGGTACACAGCTGAAAATAGTTATGACAAAATTGCACACGAAATTACTATTACTACACTGCATTTTTGTAATTCTTTTATTTCCTATAAAATTAAGAAATATGTGCAACAGAAGTAAGCTTAATATAACATAGAATTTAGTACCATATTTACACTGTAATAATTTGGAAAGTTAAAACATCTAGATTGAAAAAGGGTCTCTAATAATGTATTACCTACAGCTTTGAAAAACTAAAAATGCACTCGCCTTGCCAGGAAATCCACTCGCCACTGGCGAGCAAAATGATGTATATCCTTACCCCTGGTAATATGTGACTGTTATTACATTAACTACATTTTTTTTTTTTTTTTCAAGCAAAAACGTACCAACAAAAATCTACTATTTTTTCATTGCTTTCAACAGAAATGGAATACTTCTGTTGCCACAATGACAAAAAAAAAAGCATTAAAAATTACAAAAAAATTAACTAAAAAAAAAATTGAGATATAATGGCTGGCAACAAGCCAAACAGCTTTCAAACAAATCTAAATACTGCTTGTCTAGGAATCTCAATTTAAATTATTCCATGGGTTTTATAATACAGACATGCTTATCATATATGAAATAATTCTAATAGTTAATGATTTGTCTAGTATACTAGTATACCGAATTTTTCAAAAGTGTGGTCTTCATTTCTTTAACTGGCTCTTTCTTCTCTCTTTCTGCTTAGCTTATCCATAATGGTCTGGCATTTATAATTGGTCTCCTCATAAATGTGTGAAAATTCAATCTTGCTGTTTTTCAACACTCACTGCTACTTTGCCTTTGATGGTCGAGCTGTGATGTATCTTTCTAGCTCGCTATGTTTTTAGCCTTTAGCTTTTAATTTTGTATTGATGATGGGGCTTTAGAAACCCTGAAACGGCTTTATGCATCTTTTGTATACATTCATTTGTGCTATATAATGCTGTTCATTCTTTAATGCATTACTTTCAAATTTTTCTCAAATATAACATTAATTTTCTTAAATTGTCTTTAACGAAGTCTCCATTTAGCAAAGTTTTCTACTTAACGAAATTTTCTGCTGAACCTTGGCTTTTCTGTACAACGAAGTTTATTTCACTTTCATGTACATTTAACATTCAAACAGAGAGATTGATGGTGCAATAGATTTATGAATTTATTTCAATTAATTGTATGAAAATTTATTTCATTGTTTCCTTTCAAAAAAAAAAAAAAAAGTGCTATTCATTTTTGAATCATTAATAATGGGATTCCAGTTTCACAAAAATGCTATCAATAAGTTGTTCTGATACTACAAAAAAGTAAAAACTTTTGGAATAATGAATATTTTGAAAGAAATTTGTACAAAGTAATATTACAGACTAATGATTTGGAATAGTAATTAAAAAGGTATGCAATGCTTTAGTATTCAATTATCTCGCTGTATTGTCTTTTTTTTTAGGCACCATTCTAATTAAATTTCTCATTTGTTGCCATTGCTTAAAAAATAATTACTGCTGGAATTAAAATGCACTTTCCAATATTTTCCATTTTATGCATGTGTACTTTATTATACAAATTTCATAGATTTTGAGTTGATTTCTATTTAACAAATTTATTTCTTAACAAAGTGTTTAAGTGTAACAATGAGATTTCGTTTTGTGGAAATTTCACTGTATTTTGTTAGTGTTAAAATGTTGTCATGAATTTTGTTTTTGATTTTGTGGTATTGTTTTCTATTTTTAGAGGCTCAAGAACAATTGATGGATATCTATGACAGATTAGATGAAATTGGAGCTGACAAAGCTCAAACAAAAGCTGCTTATATTCTTCATGGTCTTGGCTTTACTAAGGCTATGCAACAAAAAATGTGCAAAGACTTTTCTGGTGAGTATTTTTAAATTTTCATTTATTATTTTAGTTTTTCTGTTTTTGAGCAGAATTTATTTACACTGAGTGCTACATATCAATGATATATTTGATGTTATAAATAACAGAGTTGCGAGACAGCTAGGGATGTTCTCATAGTAACATCACACAATTTCGCTACAAAAGGAAATGAAAGGTTATACCAAACAGATATCCCCTCCCCCAAAGTCATAGACAATTGTCACTAATTACAGTGCCATTCATTTTGTTTTGAAATAAACTGTGCATTATTCATAAATTCTGATTTCATAGTTTTTCTAATGAGCATCAGTCAATTTCAAATGTTACTGAATAAAAATTAATTCAGAAATATATCAAAAAGTAGCTCCTATAGATTTAAGAACAGACTTAATAGAAATTTGATTTTTAACTATCAATAAATTTATACAGTGAAACCTCCAAATAAAGGACACTCATAATAAGGGACACCTCTTTTTAAGGGACAAAAGTTCTGGTCCCATAGGTGTCCCTTATTCGGAGGTTTCACGTATTGAGCAATATTTCAATGAATTTCATATACAGTAAAACCTCCATAACGGACACTCCCGAATAGCGGACACCTCTATTTAACAGACAGTTTTTAAATCCCCACTCCCAAAACTTAAATTTTTGTATATTTAACCTCTGAATAATGGACATTCCGAATAGCAAACAGTAATTTTGGCAAAAAAGAATGAAAAATTACTTTTTAACGAGGAAAAAAAAAAAAAAAAAATCCCCTGATTTTATCAGGGCAATGTATCACAAATTTTCTGATCACAGATAAATGTGGGGTGTGAGCTGGAGAAAATCCCCTCTCCCCCTACATTTATCTGTGTATCAATGCTCATCATCAGGGTTAAAACAACAAAAGTATCTTTTGTTGTTTTAACCCTGATGATGAGCATGACATGCTCGAAAGTACTAGGTTTTGTTAATAAAAAAACACCTTTAAGTAATCTGGGTATTTTATTTTATTTTGGTTTTATTGATAATAGTTTTGATTGCATTATAAATTACATTCAAATTGCTGTTTAAAAAATGTAAACAAAGCAATGGCCAGAAATTAGCAAAATTCTAAAATCTGCTCAACCTCTTATCCCAAGCTGTGCAGATTTGAGGGAGTCTACTGTATTTTAAAAAATAATGCTATCTTAAATTTTGTGGATCCTTTTAGAAAACATTCTTTTTATTATATTATATTAGTATCCATCATATGAGTTTTAAAATTCAAATAAAGCATTTTTTTTTTTAATTTAATACTTATTAGGTGGATGGAGAATGAGAATATCATTAGCACGAGCTTTGTATGTAAGACCACATTTACTTCTACTTGATGAACCAACAAACCATTTAGATTTAGAAGCTTGTGTATGGCTTGAAGATGAACTTAAAACGTAAGTATTAAATGGTTAAAGTTTATTTTTAATTAAAAAGCAAATTTCAAAACATTGTTTTTTTATTATTTTATTGATGAATGTTAGTGTAGAATTTTGACTTTTTTAGAAATACTGTGTATTTCAGATTTCCCAACTTATAACATCGGAGAATTTCAAAGTAGTCTGGGAAATTTAAAAATATATACGGGAAAAGTAAGATAATTCATAAATATTTTTTAAAAGGAAAAAAGTTTGGGAGAAGAAATGAAATAAGACGCAGAATTTATCAAATGCTGTCCTGGAAAATATTGCAAAATTCGTCTAACAACTGGGGAAGAGCTTAAGAAAAAAAATCTGAGAAAATCAGTTATTTTTAAAAAATAATGAATTTTGTTGTAAGATTGTTTGGTCATGGATTTTTTTAATTATTTGATCAGAGATATTGTCAGACATATTTTGCTGGGAATCTTGTATTCATCTGTTTTAAGTCTTAAAAAATAGTGAATAATGTTTTAATATTTTACAAAAGGACACTACATACACATATACCTAAAGTTACAGTAAAAACTTTTATAAATGGAATTTTCAGCCTATATAATATATTTTCACAGGCAACAAATAATTATTAAAATGACCTTTTTTTTTTTTTTAATTTCATTTTATGGTTCCGTACTTATAAAGTGAAAATGGAACCATTATGAGATCACTTCTGTGTATGTCTGTCACAGCCATTTTACTCATAAACTATGAAACGTAGAAAGCTCAAGTTGGGGTAGAGAAATAAGGACTATTGACCGACATATTTACAGATTATTAAATTAAACAAAAACATAATTTGCTGAACAAATTAAAAAAACAAAATTTATTTCCTACACTATTTAAGCCCGAGAAGGGACAGATATTAAGATAATTGATTTAGTTATTTCTACATTTAATATTAATTTTTTGAGAAAAAAAAAACTTAAACCAAGTGAACATTAAAAAATAAAAATGAAATTCCAACAATTTCATACTTAAACACCCTAGATCTTAGATTCCGCTCAAATGATATCGAAATAAATCTAAGACTTTTTTTCAAAACTCAACTTGCAAATATTTGTATTGCAGATTTTGTATTATGTTTATGGCAAGTGCAAACAAAATGAATAGGCAATCTAAAAAAGCAAATGTTCTAAAAAATTTTTAGATTTATTGTGTTATCATTTTCAGTGGAATCTAAGATTTAGGGTGTTTTAAGTATCATATTGTAGGAATTTCATTTTTATTTTTTTATATTCACTTAGTTTGTTATTTTTTTCAAAAAATTAATATTAAATGTAGAAATAAGTAAATCAATTATATTAATATCTGTCCCTTTTCAGGCTTAAATAGTGTAGGAAATTTTGTTTTTTTAATTTGTTCAGCAAATTATGTTTTTGTTTAATATCTCAAGTTTTTTAATAACTACTACATTCAGATGAACTCCTTTCAAAATTAACTGAAGGTACCATCATCAGGACTTCCTTTATGCGGTATCGTATCACAATTACTGATGTAATTTACCCAGGACCATACCAAATCATATGACTCATTTCCAAATTGTTAGTTTTTTTATATATAGAACTGAAATCTGTACATGCTTCCTGTTTTGCTACCAAATATTTCAAAATCTTTCATTTCCAATATGACGTCATAAATACGCACCTTTTAATTTTTAAAATCCAATTCACTTTTTACGATGTCAAAAATCAGCTGTCACTTTTCTCCTTGGCAAATTTTTTCCTATGAATCATGACGTCATTTCCGACAAAAAAATGTTTTCTGTATACAGGGATGTAGTAGAAGGTTTACAGGGGTATCTGCCGTATGCCTTCTGAATTTTTTTAATGAACACCGTATGCCCTCTGTTTCTCAAGAAAGCTAATAATATCTACACTCTAAGGTATATCCTCTAACTTGAGCATATACAGTCTGCTCAGAGGGTAGTATTTTTTAGGACTACACCACTGTGTCAAACATTATTGATACATTGTGTAAAAATACAGATCTAGACATTCGCCTTTGGACAATATAAAGTACCTCCAATAATACCTCAAGACATAGTATCAATAAAATGCATTTATTTTTTTTATTTTACGTATGACATCATCATTTTTATTTTCTGTATTTCTTAAGTTTGAAAGTTCTTGATAAATTAATCAATGTTTGAATTGAAATTCTGTCCAAAATCAGAATTTAACTTCGACAGAATTTCAACAGCGAAAAAATAATCATACCGCTATCGCAGCTCTGGGCAAGGTTCAATGTAGAAAAGTTGGGGACATATGTCATATATGCAACACGTTGGCACGATTGGAACAAAATGGCGATTATGGGTCTCACATGCTAACCCGGCTATCATTGTATATTTATAAATAAATTGTTTATTTTCTTTTACTTTCTTTTTAAAAAATATATAAATTGTTTTGTTCTATAGTTATTAATAAACTTTTTTTTTATGTATCACTATTTTTTTTTTCTTCAAATAATAGAAAATAATTTTAAAATATGTACGTGACTGGTATTTGAAAACGAAAATTTCGCCAAATTGGCGTAAAAAAATTGCGACAACGTTGTAAGTATTTAGACATCTGGGCCAAAAAGTTGAGCGTTATGAATGTTTCAAATGTGTTTACATTTTATTTCATACAGATAATGAATCAAGAGTTTTATAAAAATATTAACTTGAAATATAAAAAAAGATACTTTTCAACTGAAACTCTTTGATATTTTAAAAATTAAATCATGTAGTGCCTTATTTTAAAAATCGCCAGAATAACTAATTTAATACATGTTAATTCAAAATTGATTTTATCCAATGGTTAATTATTTGTAATATTACAAGTTTAGGCGCGATTTTAAAATATTTTCAAATTGGAAATTAAAAAAAATTACTTGTAAACATTATTGTTTATATTTGTTTACATTCGATTTGAATGTTTAGGTAGATAGAATTGGCTAATTTATTGCAGTGCCAAAAAGTCTTATGCCAAGTAATCGTTAATTCTGTGGTGTGGCCTTAAAAAATGCCTGGACTTGAGTTTGAAGGCCTATTTCTGCAGATTTACTAGTTTCATTGCATACCAAGGATGATATACTATTATTTTTTACTATTATTCTCTAATACTATTATTTCTGAAGACTTTTATTTACCTTAATTTATTTTGATTTTCTTCAAACGCACAAGGCGGAAATTTTTTTAAAATGTCGTATAGGTACAAAATCCCAGAACAGATATCATATACGCACTGGGTTTAATGTGATTTGTTTCGGATGTCAATGTGTCAGAAACCTCACTTTCAAATACCAGTTACATATATATTTTTAAGTTATTTTCTGTTATTTTGAAGGAACAATAAATAGAAAAAAGTTTAATTTACTTATTTTCTATATTTCTTAAATTGAAAATCTTCTGGATCCATTAATCAATGTTTGAAAATGTTTTTTTTTTTTTTTTATTATAAAATCCTGCTTCATATTTATCACTTTCTGTAAATAATTTCTGTCTATCTAATCTACCAAATGTTTCAAAATCTCCCTTTCATTTCAAATTTGATGTTTTTAATATGCCGTTTTTAATTCTTACCCAAAAAAAAAAATCAATTTTATTTTTTCTTTTAAATCACATAAAAATGATTAAATGCCACAGGGAATGTTTATTGATCTCTAGTTTTTTTTTTTTTTTTTTTTTTTTTTTTTTTTTGTAGGAAATTTTTTTTTAACTCAGTTAGGTGCTTCGAAGAAAATTTATGGCAGTGCATACAAAATGTGGGAAAATGTCTAGTAAATAACTCGTTCAATGTTAAATTCAGCATTAAAATAACATTAAGAAGTCTCACTAGAAATAAATAAAGCATAGCACTGCCGTGCTATGCTTTAATATTGACAAATATATTTAGGTGGGAGGTAGGGGGGCTAATTAAGTTACTTGAAGGAAAAAAATCTTTGTATATCATATGGGGTATCTTGTGAAAGCTTTGGTTATGCAAACTCAAAAATATATTTCTTTTAATTTTAGGTACTATTATATTTTCAGAAATATTGTCAAAAATATAGTGTCCCCCCTCCCCCATCTAATTCCGAATCTACTGAAACTAAAATTATAAAAAAAAAATTAGAGGTTATAGATGTTAATTAAATCCTTGCAGGAAAATCATAGCAATTACTCTAGATTGCATAGTTTTAGAGAAAAGCACATTTTTCTGTTACACACAAATTTCAATTTCTGGATATTGAGCAAAAGTTGTTGAGGAGCGTTGTAGGTACCTATTGTAGCAGAAGTATAAAAGCATTGTTGATAATGATTTTTGAAAAAAATCGCTGGTAAATATTAGAGATATTAACCCTTTAAGACAGGGACAGTTTGCACATAATGACAGGGCGGCATACTGTGCATACCATCGGCTTTTGAAGCCTAGATAACAACTTTTAATAATAAATTTGTGTAATGCAATACCTAGTAGAAATCTAAAAGTGATGAGCTTCCTACTGTTGCAAACTGTTATAATTTAATTGGAATTAATTTCATGAATCAGGGTTTGTACCCATAAGAAAAAAAAATTGATCCTTTTAGTACCTGGATATATATATATATATATATATATACACAGTAGACTCCCTCAAATCCGCAACTCTCTAAAATCCGCACATATTTTATGGATGTAAACAATGAAACTTTCAGTTCGGATTTTGGGACAAAATTTGACTTTTTTAATTTTGTATCAATTCCCTATATTTTTTATTTGTAATTTTCTTAATAATATTCTATTCAAATTTTTTTCATGAAGGAAGAATAAATTTTTTGGAAAATATTCAAGATATTGCTGATATTACTGGTATTCACTATCTTCTTACCAAATATATTTATGCATTAATCAAGATTTTTTTGTTACTAAGCCTGGATAAACTTGAAAAAAAAAAAAATCCTTATTTTATGATTTTAATGTGAAGTAGCAATGTACTTTTATGAGACAAGTTTTGTTAAATAATTTTGGTAAAATACATTTAATCTTTATAATGAATACACTATTGATTATTAACTTGACCTTTGCTATTAGTACTTTAATCATTTTAAAAATATCTAAATTTTTATTATTTTAATTTATTAGTTATTTTAATATTTTATTATATTGTAAGCATTCATTATAGTTCTGATTGCACTATTAATTGCACTCAAATTACTGTTTAAAAATGTAAACAAACCAGTGATCAGAAATCCGCAAAATTCTATAATCCGCACAACCTCTGGTCCCAAGCTGTGTGGATTTGACGGAGTCTACTGTATATATATATAATTTTTTTTTATTTTTAAGTATTATTTGCTTTATTTAATGCAAAACATTCCTTACTTCGGACGTGACCTTATGAAATTTCTAATAATGTCTTTTTTTTTTTTTTTTTTTTAATTCTCTATACATGCAAACTTGTTATAAATTCGTAAAAAATTATAAATGCGAATTGGTTCGCAACTAGTTTGCATTGAGTGGGTCTCTCATTACGACTCTTGTGCTTTTAAAAGTTAATTAAAAATCTATCTGAAAAAGCAAATTATGGATCAAAAGTGGCTTTGCAAATTTTGGAACTTCTTTCTACACAAGGGTTTTGTATTAGCTAATCTGAAAAAAAAAAAAGTTATTACTGTGCTGAATTTTATTTTATGAATTGCCAGATGAAGTTTAAATATGCACTACCTTTTATTCTCAGTATAGAGTGAGGTTCCTTATGAATAGATAAGGATAAGTTTTAAAAAAAGAGTGATACAGATTAGCAATATTTGATATTATTTAGGCATCATGTCTCTTTGAATTTTTATGGCATATTCATTCATATTTTTCTAGTATATACAGCTATTGCCAACCCTACTTTGCATAGTATTTTACAAAATCTTATTCTTTCAGCAATGGTTTTCTTTTAATAATGCAGTTAACTCCTTCATGATGCTTAATTTTTAATCTTTGACCACTGATTTTTCAAAACAGAAAATTTTCTTTACTTGAATCGCAAAAATGCTCCAATGAAATAAAGTAAACTTTATAATAGAAAATAACTGGTGGGAATTATGAGGGATTCTGAGAGTTTTAAATATGAATTATACAGGGTTGGCACGGTTTAAACCAACCAGTTTTAACCATAGTTTAAACCAACTGTTTTTAAGAAATTTAATGACATTTTCTTTTTTGCCATACTTTGCTTGTTTCAGATTATTGGATTTAAATAATTTCTACTTTTAACAATTTATATCAGAAACTAGGATTAGATATAGTGGGTTTAAAGCCTTTTATGTATAGGATTAAAATCTGTATGTGCTGGTGAACATAATTATTGCTCTATAGAAAAAGCTTCAACTGTTAACATTATTTTTGCTGAATTGCTTTTAGTTTTCACATTTATTGTGCTTCCCTCTTTTTTCTTTTTTATCTTGTATTTCTTCCAACCCAATCAGTGGAATTGGCTTTGACATTTTGTTATAAATATATCCTAGAAATCGCATACGTTTTCAAAATATATTCTTAACACATTTTCTGCCATGATTTTTGATATTGCAACCTTATTGTCATGACTAATCCTGTGTTACATAAATTAAAATTTTTCTTTGAGCAATAACAAAGCATATTAGAATAATGAATAACTTATGGAACTGATACTTTTGTTTTATTTTGCAGGTATAAAAGAATTTTAGTTGTCATATCCCATTCACAAGATTTCCTTAATGGTGTTTGTACAAATATTATACATATTAATAAGAAAAGTTTAAATTATTATGGTGTAAGTATATTTTCTCAGTAAACAAAAAGTTATATTTTTTAGCTTTGATCTATTTCTAATTTTTTTTAAATCTTTTTTAAATGGTAATTTTATTGTCTTTTATAAGTTTTCTCTTTTTGTGTATATCTAATCAAAAATCCTTTTTATAACACTTTGCAACATAGTTGAAAAGTGTTTATGAATTTGGTTTGTTTGTGCTACGCTACTTGTTACTATTCTTGGTTTGCTATATTTTTGCACCCAGTAGCAGAAAGTTGTGTCTGCGACAGCAATGCAGCAGGGTAAAAATTGTCTGTGGGAGGACATGTTATGATTTTCTTATCTACATTATAAATACAGTTCTTACTGATTAATGTTATAAAAAGACAACTATGTTCCAATTATAATGTAACCTGAATAAGTAAATAGTCAAATTAATATTTTTTGAAGAATTAGATTACTAATGAACATATAAAGTGGTTCTATAAGTTTGAAGTTAAGGTTAAACCTTTTTAAAATTAAATTGAAATATAGTGTACATCTATTGAAAACAATGTATAGTTTCTTACCTTGCCTAAGTATTCAAATCTACAGAAGAAATAAATACAATGATATTAAAGAGAAAAAAAATCATTTATATTGCCACGTGTGAAATAGTGATAAAATGAAGAAAAGAATTCCAATTCCATTGAACAGTAGATGCTATACTGCTTCCTTAAATTCTCAAAGCATTTGTTTACATGTTAAATCATAATAAAACGTTAAAATAAAATTATGTTAAATGTTTAAATGTGCTAAATTTTTCTTCAAAAAAAGGGGACGACAAAAATCACTTAAAATATCAAAATCTTAAAATTTATTCAAAAAGGATGCATTGAAAATTTAAAGTCACCATTTCTTTACCATAAAGTATATATATTATAGTTTTATAGCAGTGATACCTTGAAATACCAAGTAAATATTATGAAAAAGAAATAGAAATTTTTGAATGATAATTTTTATAAATACACTGGATGTGTATCTAAAATTTTGTTAAAATTTGCAGTGCTAATTTGTGGTTAAAAAACGAATTTTGGTGCAGAAAATTCTTTTTTTCAAACTGGGAAAAAAAAAAAAAAAAAAAAAAAAAGAAAAGAAAAGAAAAAATGGGACAGGAAAATTAGTTTATGGAGAAAGAAAGAGAAAAACAATTTTGTAGCTGCAAAAACAAGAATTTTGTAGCAAAAAAATACATAAGTTATTTTTTATTTTTATTTATTTTGCGCCCCTTTAACGAAATTTCATTTATTTCATGATTGTTTGACGAAATATGCAGATTTTTTGCTATATCTTATCGCAATTTACCATTTTTTTGCAATTTTTTGATGAAATCTGCAGCTTTTTTGCGACATCTTAACGAAATTTACCATTTGTTTTGCGATTTTTTTTTAGACGAAATCTGCTACTTTTTTGCGATATCTTAACGAAATTTACCATTTTTTCGTGATGTTTTGTCAAAATCTGTCGCTTTCCCGCGATATTTCGATGAAATCTATAGTTTTTTGTGATCTTTTGATGAAACTTACCGTTTTTTCGTGATTTTTTAAATGGAATTTATTGTTTTTTCATGACCTAATTGATGAAATCTTTTTTTTTCTCGTTTTTTGCGATCTTTTGATGAAACTTACTGTTTTTTTTCGCGATTTTTTAAACGAAATTTATTGTTTTTTCATGACCTAATTGATGAAATCTCTCCTTTTTTTTTCTCGTTTTTTGCGACCTTTTGATGAAATTTACCGTTTTTTTCGGGATTTTTTAAACAAAATTTATTATTTTTTCATGACCTAATTGATGAAATATCTCCTTTAATCTTTTGACGAAATCTGTCTTTTTCGCAATCTCTTGACAAAAAATTCTGTTTTTTCAAGATTTTTTGACTAAAGATTCCATTTTGTATGTGATTTTTTGACGATATTAGCCGTTTTTTCACGATTTTTTAACAAAATTTACCATTTTTTGACGAAATCTGATTTTTTTTGCGATCTTTTGTTAAAATCTGCCGTTTTTCTGCGACATTTTGATGAAATCTATCGCTTTTTTACGATCTTTTGTCGAAATCTATCGTTTTTCCGCGATCTTTTGATGAAACTTACCGTTTTTGCACAAATTTTTAATCGAAATTTATTGTTTTTTCATTATTTATTGATGAAATCTCTCGTGTTTACGCGATCTTTTGTAGAAATCGTCTTTTTTTTTTTTTTTTTTTTTTTTTCAATCTTTTGACAAAATATTCCGTTTTTTTTTTTTTTCCCCCAAGATTTTTTGATGAAATTAGCTGTTTTTCACGATTTTTTAATGCTATTTACCATTGTTTTGTGATTTTTTGACGAAATCTGCCATTTTTTCACGATCTTTTGTCGGAATCTGCAGTTTTTCGCGATCTTTTGATGAAATCTATGGTTTTTTCTCGTGATCTTTGAATGAAATTCGGCGTTTTTTCGCGTCCTGTCCACGGGGTTTTTTTTTTTTTTTTTTTAATAAAAAAAAATTTTCTTTCCCAAGCAAATTTATCTGCAAGGACAAAAATAAATCTGCGACGCGCATCGCGCACTTTCTGCTACCGGGTTTTTGCATGTTATTAAATATTAGAAATATGCTATAAAATATTCTATGTTGTATTTATAGTTCATTTACAAAGATACTTAAAAGATTTGATCAGGGGTGATTCTGTTCTAAATTTTCTGAAAATGCAAAGTATTCTGTTCTGAAAATTTTAAATATCATTATCCAAAAAAAAATCTGGCATTAAAATCTAGAAAATAAAATAAAACTTAGTATAAATTAATAAAATTCTCTAAATAGATATTATCCATATTCTACCATATTCTGTAATGATTCTGCAAATGCTACATCACTTTATTTACCATGAAAGCAGATGTGTGATTTCTAGAGTTTCTCGGGGGGGTTGAGGACAGCTTTATGAGATAACTTGTGTGATTTTTCTTTGAATATTTTGATGTAATTTTGCATTTTTTTGACTTACACAAAATATATTCATTAACCAGCAGACAAAATTGTGAATTTCTTCAAATGCTTGTGAACAACCATTGTGGATTTTATTGCAGATTTCAGAGAAATTGATTTTCTCCAATTGATCACTGTAAAAATTGTTAATATTAATAATCCCAGAAAAAAATAAAAAAATAAATAAAAATAAAAATGCACCAGCCGTGGAAAATCTTAAATATTTTAAAGAGATTGGAAGAACAAATTATGAATTTTGTCTGATAGTTATGGAGAAGGGATGTTAATTTCGCAATGCAATCATCCCCCTTCCCATTAAAAAAAACTGCATTTTATCAAAAGATTATGAAAAAAAGAAAAAATGCAGATTTTGTCAAAATTGCAAAAGAATTTTCATTTTGTCCAAAAAATTAGTTTTGTCAGATGGTCATGTGAAAATTCATGAAATTCAGTTTGTCACGCCAGGAATGCAGAATGTTTGATCTGGTAAAAAAGGATTAGGAAAAAAAATTCAGTAAAAGATAAAATTTATCTGTGAATTGCATAATTTCCTGAGACACAAAATTTTATTAAAAATAAAGATAAATCTAGCTCTTCATAAAATTTATCTTAAAATAATTACTGTATATACTTGCACATAAGTTGAAAAATTTTTGAAAAATATTATATACTGATGGTAATATAGAACTTATGTAAGCCTATAAGCTATCTTAATATTTTGGGAAAATGGAAATAAAAGCTTTTCTGTACCCCTAGATCATGCTATATTCATCACTAAATTATCATTAATGTGTTACAATCATTACAAAATATGGATTTTTGCTCTATAAGGATAAGGAAGTTTCGTTGACTTTTTGCAAATAAAAATTGTCATTAATGATTTTGTGCTTTCCAATTCAGAAATCTACAAAGGTTTTTGTCTCTTAATCCAACATAAGGATGCTGTTTCGAGTTCATGTTGACATGATTTGTTTAATGGAGAATTTTTTCCTCTCTAGAAAAAAACATCAAAATTGTTTTGCAACACGGAAAATTTAAAAATTGCAAAGGACAAAATCTTACTGCATTGGGCTAAAAGATTGAAATCTGGTTCCTTGTATGAATGTCAAGCAACCACCACAAAACAGAGAAATGATAAAAATCATATAAAATTTGCAAAGGAGAAATTTATTATTCAGGTAAAAGATTGAAATAGGATTCCTTTTATGAAAAACAAAAAATCCCTGCCGGAAAAAAAGGCTTAAAACATTAAATTATATAACCAGATTTATTCGCTAGTGTGAAAATTTTTTCATGAAGTATGAAAAAACACATTTAAAAATTTTGAGAAAATGTAATTAAATTCAAACTTACTTTGGAGGTGTATGACTTCAGACATACTGGTATCTTCCTGCCAAATTAATTCAGTGTGCAGTTAACCTCTTCAGAAAATAGGACACACAGAAACATCTGTTTATTATTATAGGTTTAGTTTTTATTCTAAAAAAATATACTGAACTAGCTTTTTTTTTTAAAAAAAAAGTCTTAATCATACTTGCCATGTTTTGCACATTAGGTGTAATGTAAAATTTACACATTTGGGCTGTTTTTTACACTTAGAATACTTTTTTACATATTTTTGAATTTTTTTTTTTCTCAGGCTTCATTTCCCCCCTTAAATTATTAATTTTTTTCTAATTACTTTTAATTATAAATACTTAACTCTTTCAGGCACTGTGTGCGCACTCCGGGCACATCTAATTTTAGTTCCGAACTTGCAGTTGGTACCAAGAATATTTTACTGTAATATTGTTTTTACAGTCAAGGCTTTAATTAAGGAGCTCCTAATTTCTAAAAAAGTTATACATAGATTCTGGTGTCAGACAGTAATTTCTCATTTTACGAACATAATTTGTCCGTGATGAAAAGGGTTAAGAGGGTACATTAAAGTATAGTTCAAAAATTAGTTTATTTTATTATTAAAACATATTATAGAGTTTTGAATTTTCATTGTGTGTAAAAGATAACTTTGTTTTGAGTAAATTTTGCACGTAATTTCTATTAAAATGTGAGAATGGAAAAAATTAGTGATGCAACGAATAATGCTTTGGCCAAATAACTGAATAACCCAATATCCAGTACTTCTTTCAGTACTGCTTTTGATAACGATGTTTTAAGTAAAGCAAACAAAATTACTATTGCCTTTCTGTGTTTTACATCCATTGCAACCAAAATGTTTAGTCCTTCAAAAAAAGAAAAAAAAAATCATTGTGTATTAGAAAATATATATATTTCTTATCATTTTGTCACTTTTTAAAAATATTTATAAATATATCAGTTATACAACATTAAAAAAGATTGTACATTTTGTAACAAATTCATTAGAAATGTCACTCACTTGCTGTTTCATAGAAGTTAATTAGAAATTTTGTTCACATTGTGTTTCATAGATAGCCTTTAAAAATGTCGTTTATGTGCTATTTTATAAAAATTCATTAAAAATGTCATTCACATATTGTTTTACGCATTTGAATTTTCTCAAGTTGGCAGGTATGGGTTAATCCAGCCTAGAAATAAATAAATAAAAAGTGTTGGGATGTGGATTTTACATTCCTTGTCATATCATTTAACTTTCCCTGGGTTTTGCTAATAAAAATGAAAATTTTAATTTTATCAGTTTCCTTCAATTTTAAAAAACAGAATGCTGCTGTAAAAGTGCGCATTTTGAGTTTAAAAAACTCCTTTTTATGCTAAAAAAATCATAAAACTCAGATAAAATTTTAAAGCCAGTGCATTTTTTTTTTGGGGGGGGGGGGGGGGTGAGGAGGCAAGAAGAATGCTATTTTTGTATGTATGTGTGTGCAAAGGAGTGGTGCTGTTTTTTAAATAAAAGGATGGGTCACTTTCCTTCAAATATCTGTGGGAGGATGGGCAGAAGTTCAGTCCTGAATTATATTTGATGTTAAAAACACTTGAAAAAAAATTATATAAATATTAATGCTGTCTATATTTATCTTTTTACTTACATGAGTGTTTTTTCTTTTACAGTTATTATTTATAGTTCATGCTTCAAAATTCAAAATGTATCTTTATTTTATTATTATTATTTTAATACTTTTTTTTTTTTTTTTTTTTTTTTTGAAAATAGGGTAACTATGATACATTCGTCCGTACTAGATTAGAACTTTTAGAAAATCAGATGAAAAGATATAATTGGGAACAAAGTCAGATTGCTCATATGAAAGTATGTTTGTCTTTTATCATTATTACTATACTGTATGGTTTAAATATATCATTAATTTTATTTTATGTTTATGTGCTACAAAAAGATTATATTTTTTAAGTCAAAATTTTGTATGTAAAAATTCTTTATACCTAAAAATCTTCTGGTTTTTATTCCCCTCCCCCCCCCCCCAAACTTGATTCATTCTTATAAGTTTCATAACCAATTTTTCATTTGCTGTATGAGATGCGAGTTATAAGAATAATGTTCAGAAAGATCTGCTGTTGATTACAATTCTGTATTTTAACATTTTTAGAACTTAATCATGCACTAATTTTAACCTCTTGGCGATGAGCAAGGCATACAGTGAGCAAAAAAAGTATTTGCACACCAGGTAAATTTGTCATAGCATATGTATAAATAAATAGAAAGCAACTAAGAATTAAAAATACCAACACTTTTACAAAACAAATAAACATATTTAACATCTGACTTATTGATTATATTTAGAATATGAAAACATAAAAAGTAGCATTTGTACAGCCAAAATAATATTTGCACACTAGCAATAAAAATAGAACTAGAGGAATCATTTATAAGTTAAAAACAGTGCTAATATTTAGTATGGATGCCTTTTGCTTCAATTACGGCTTGTAATCGTCTGGGCATTGATTCTATTACTTTGTGACATGTTTCACTGCTGATTAGTAGCCATTTTTCCCTAACAACTTGCTTAAGTTCTGATTTGTTAGAAATTTTCTTTTTCCTTATTTTCACATTCAAAATATGCCATAAATTTTCAATCGGATTGAGGTCTGGTGATTGTGGTGGCGTTTTTAATTAGATTTTTTACATTATAAAGCAACCATAACCTCGTAATGTATGCAGTGTGTTTTGGATCATTATCCTGTTGGAAATAATATGAATTAGGAATTCCTAATTTCAGAGCACTATTAGATAAATGATCTAACAATATATTAATGTATTATTTAGCATTCATATTGCTTTCAATAAAGGTCATTTTGCCAGCACCGTTAAGACATGAATTCCCAAATCATTACATGACCACCTTCATGTTTTACAGTTGGTTTCAAGTTTTTAATTCGAAGAGAAGTATTTGGCTTTTGCCATACAGTTTTCTTACCATCTGAGCCAAAAATATTAAACTTGCTTTCATCGGAAAAAATAAGTTTTCCAAAACTCTAGTGGTTTGGTGACATAAGCTTTTACAAATTCAAGTCTTTTCACCCTATTTGTTTCACTAATAAATGCGTTTTTTTTTTTTTTTTTCCTTCGAGTAGCTCTTCTTCTAATATTTGCATCATGAAGCTATTTCTAATTGATTGTGGTGTAACTATTGTTCCCAAAGTTGAAGCAACATCAACAGCCAATTCTCGAGCACTTAAAAAAGTTTATTTTGAAAATTCTTTTATGATGGCTCTCTATTGTATGATATTTAGCTTTCTTGGATGCCCAGTTCGTGGCTTATTTATTATTGAATCAGTTTCTTTTTTCTTCTTAATTACATAACGAACACTAGAAAAGCTTAGATTTAATTTTTTACCTATTCCTCGATAACTTAATCCAGAATTGTTAAGAAATATAATCTTCTCACAGGTAGCAACAGACTGTTCGCACGTTTTTTGCACCAATAGAACAAAAACTCTCCAATTAATATATTACGTTACTTTACACTGCAGGCTTATATATTGCAGGACTGATATGCTAAACATTTGTGTAATGTTCACATTTAATGCCTTTTTTAACAGTCGTTGCTTCATGTGCAAATACTTTTTAGGTATGAGAAAATATTAATTTATTTTTTGAAAATGTATAATATTACTGTTTAAGTAAAATGGTTAGTTAATTTTATTTTCTTATTTAAATAAACAAATAATTAAGAGAATAGTATCAAATTTGATTTCTATGGTTACTTATGCAAAAAAATAGTGTGCGTGCAAATATATATATATATATATATTTTTTTTTTTTTTTGCTCACTATACATGCTGCTTGAGGTACTGAGAATCCTTGATTATCCCCATCAGTTATTATTGTAAATTTTGCTTTATTTCAATCAGGGCATTTTTCTAATTCAATTAGGCAAAATCTTCCGTTTGAAAAAAAAAGTGTCAAAAGATTAAATTCTGTGAAAGATGCCATTCTGAAGGGTAAAGGTATTTTTTCATGTTGGACATAGGTGCTAAATCATCATTGATGTTTATGATTACTTGCAACTGTTTGGGTTTTGTTGTGCACTAAATGACACTTACTAAAATCATCAAATAAAATTGTAACAATGTATTTTCTAAACTAAACAGTAGGAAATATAGATAAAAATTATTGAGATGGTTTTTTTTAAGTATATTTTTATATATTTATTATTTTCTGACATATTTTATTTTTATTTTATTTTTCTGATATCGCCATTATTCCCATCGCAGTTTGTTTTTTAATGTGGAGTTTTTACTCTATCAGTTATTTTAATATTCCTGAACTATCTTTTTTTTTTTTTTACAAAAAATACTGTGCAATTGCTTACTGTATTTAGCCACTTCTTCAAAATTTTCGATATTGCACAGGAAACATCTTCAGTTTCAGTATCTTTCATCATAACTAAAAGACAGCTTTTGTCGAAAATTCTGAAACAGCATAATCATATATAACGATTGATTATTTTTCAGTAACTCATCATCAATATTAATGAAAATTTTGGCAGTTTCTTCAATTCTGATATATTTCATTAATTCATTTATTTTGCTTAATTTTTTATTTGTGTCGGAAATGTGTGTTTCATTTTCTTTTAATATTAAACCTATTTTTATGGAACACTGCCGAAATCTTACCAGTTTATTTTTTATAGCTGAGGAAATCCAAATTATAGCATTGACTGCATTAACTAATATTAGGCAGTTATCAAGTGCATTCATAGAATCTAACTTTGAAAGAATGTGGCATAGTAAAAGCTTTCTGTAATAGGCTTTAAAATTGTGTGTTACATCTAAATCAAGTGACTGACATACTGAAGTTATGGTTGGAGGAAAAAACACAATTTTAACCTTATCGAATTTCAAATGTTTGGATGAGAACTTGCATTTCCAGCTCACCCCCACTTTTGTATGTGATCAAAAAGTTTGTGACACATTATCATGATAAATTTAGAGACGTTTTACTTTTTTCCATTTTTTTCCTCGTTAAAAAATAATTTTTCATCCTGTATCGCCAAAATTACTGTCCGTTATTCAGATGTTAACTATACAAAAGTGTAGGTTTTGGAAGAAGGGATTAGAAAACTGTCCGTTATGGAGGTTTTACTATATTAACTTAATTTCATACCTGCCGGGATTATAATATTTCAATATAAATCTTATTTAATTATAAATGAATACTTTATTTGTATAATAACTATACTTTATATAATAGCTATAAAAGTAAAAAAAACTTATTGAAAGTAAATATTAATTTTCTATTCAACGCTTTGTACTTTATTACCTATATGAGAACACGCTTGTTGTGTGGATTTTGGATGCTGGGATTTATTGGTGTTTTGACATTTAATTCATTCAAATATAATCAGTTTAAATTTAAATATTTTGTTGAAATATTCTAAACCTTTATATCCAGAGTCAATGCATAATGTAAATCAAAATAGTTGTAATTTTTGTGCATTTAAATGTATTAGATTTTTAGAAAATATCTTCATGAGTGTGTCCGTTTAAGGCTAACTTTTATTTTTTTAAAAAAAGATTAATAATAGAAATGTATTTTGAATTTATTTGGCTGAAATTCAACTTCATTCGCCAAGAGATTTATAGGATAGGTCAAATATAGAATATTCATTCCTATTAACCACGTAAACTTTTCAGTTTCAGATATTTTTCTGGCAGAATGAAATTCAAAAAAAGCTTTAGATAAAGAATCTTTCTGTCGTTTTGATATTCACAACATTAATTGCAAATACTATGATTACTGTTATAATGAATGCAATGAAACAATAGACTTTGTTGTTTATGTGTCGATTTTACTCTTGCTTTAAGTGTATTGTTGTTGCCTTAATGTAATGAATTATAATGAAAGATTGTTATCATAATCAATCAATTTGGCTAAATATGACATGGCCGTAATAACTAAGATCTTTGAAGAAAATCTCAAATTCTTATCTCAGCTTTTAAATTGTAGCTCTTCTTTGGTTTTATTTATATTCTGAAAATTCTTGACTCAATATATTCACTACATTTTTTTTTTAGTTGTCATGTGTTATGCTGTATTATGCTATTACTTAATTCATTTCTAAATTATCTTCCATTTCTGTTCAGAAAACCAATGATTTTGCATAGCAATTTTATCTTGAGCAATATTTTATTACCAGCCCAGTGAGTCCATATGACAATAGCACATCGAACTGTTATGACTATGACCTTTTGTGACAAATTAGCTTCTTCTATCATTTGAGTGAGTCAATTGCTTTTAAACCCAGATGAAACAACATTAAAGTTTTATCTGTTTAAATACTTCTTGTCATCGCATAACTCTCAATCTACAATGAATATATTATTTGATGATTGAAGTAAACTTAAACATAGATCTCAGTGACTGTATACTGATATTTGTGTCCTTCAGAAATATTAGCAAAAATATTTGAATTAAATTTTTTTAAAGTTATTAAAGAAAATAGAAATGACAGTTAAAATTTAAGTGACTTAAATATAATATAAAGCATTCAATTCATATGACACAATAAATAATATGGATTGCATGAGAAAAATACTTTTCTCAGGAGGGAAGACATTTATTTTGTGCCAGAAAATGGAGAGAGGTGTTAATTTTGTTACTGAATATTGTATTCTTTTTTTTTTCTCCCCCACAAGTGAATTTTGTATATTTTATAGTACTTGATGAGTATGTTTCCAGTCACATATACTAGAATTACATATATAGAATTTACTTATGTTTTTCCAATGATTATATTTTAGATAATGCTAACTTATAAGGTGTATTTATTTTCTATCTGTTTTTTGACATACAATAAACTAATAAATCTAGAAAAATGTAAAATATGCTAATAGTTTTATCTTTAACTCTATTAGTTAACAAAATAGTACCATATTTTAGGGAATAAACGCCGCACCGTTTACGATTTTAAAAGTTGAAATTTTCATATGCGGCGTTTACTAAAATTTTGAGCAAATTATTCAGTGTTTCAAGAGAAAAAAAATCACTTTTTCTTCCTTATTTCCAGTTTCTGCGATGTTATCAATCGTAAATCAACAAATGCAATATATCATGAATCACCCTTTTCCAAGAAATACGGTGACTGGAGTAAGCAGGAAGGGACAATAGATGCTTGCTTTTATTGCACTTCATTGTAGAAACAAAGTATTGGAAAGACAGTTTTTTTCTGAATTTCACATTTGAAATGTCTCTTTTGTAGGTACATTTTAGTTCAGTTACAAAAACTACAGGATTTCCCATACGATATTTTCGATCCCCTGTTAGTGCAACTTTTTCCAGTTCTAATTCTTATGATGACTTGCATATTTTAAAAATATTTTTTATCATTTATCCAAGATAAAGAGCGAGATTTTGTAATTTCTGTTCTTATGACAACCGATAACACATATTTATTGGTACACTTTAAGGCATATTCCGTAAACGTTTAGGGAAAAAAATATTCCAAGAAAGTAAAAAAAAAAATTCCAATAAAGGAAAAAGTGAAAAATTATTTTAATTCTATTCTTTTTTTATTTAAAAAGGACCCCGTGAATGTGTCATCAAAACCGCAATGTTTGAATGTGGAAAAAGAAATTAATGAGCTGCAAACAAACGAAAAAGAAAACAGAAAGAAACAATAAATAACACATGTTTTCTTTCTTATTATTTAAAAATAAATATATATCTTTTTTATAATTTACGGATTTCGTTCAAATTTTCAGCAATTTGCAATAATAGTGAATTAGGCTGTGTAATAATTTTTTATTAAAATATAATAAATTATTTAAAAGTTACAGCACCCTACAAAAAGGTCCACTTCAAAGTAATTCCAAAGAAAAACAAGCAGTCTGAGGTTTTTTGAAGTCAACCTTATCGGAATAAAGCTGCATTCAGATTGCAATACTCTTTCCTTCAACTAAATTCTTGAAAAAAAAAGTGGGGAAGTCTTTTACATAGGATCTATTTGCGGTTTCTTCATAATAAAACGGAAGGGAGCAAACACAACAAACGAACCAACACCGAACTTCAAGAAGTGGTCAAATGTGTTAGAGCCTCAAGATCATTTGTTCTCCATAGATACGTTTAGTGTAGGGATGGGACGAATATTCGGCCACTATTCGGTCGAATATTCGGTATTCAGCTATTCTGCCAAATTGGCTATTCGTCCCATCCCTAGTTTAGTTATGCAAAAAGGAATTGCGCTTGGAATTTTTTTTTTTTTTTTTCTTTTGTTAAAGAAAAAATATTTTTGATGGTGGGCTTACAAACTGATATACATTTCGAAAAATCAAATTTGTTCAAAATGGGAGCGGTGTTTTCGAGATTTTACAGTATTTATTTAAATTAAATTTTAAAAAAATCAAAAAAAATTCAGGAAAAAATTCTGGTTTCAAAAGTTCTGAAAAATTGGTTCTATAATATAAATATTTTATTCCTACAAATTTTTTTACAATTATTTTAATAATTCAATTAGTCTAATAATTGAGTTTTTTGCCGTATTTATGTGATATTTTGGGTATGTTATCGCCTCCTTCAAAAACAAAATAATTTCTTTTGACTGCGGCGTTTACGATGGGTACGGCGATTATGCCGATTTTTTTTCAAAACGCTGTCAATATTTGAGGGTGCGGTGCTTCTTCCCTAATGTTATATCTTAATTTCACGTTGAAGTAGGCATCTAAACATTTTCAACTTTGTGAATTGTTTTTTCTTGCAATAGTATTTCTGAATATCTTCAAATATATGTTTCATGAGATGGTGAAAAATTTGTGCTCAACTCCTGTGACATTTGTTTTGAGAGAATGATGATATGAGGCCGAGTTTGAGTAAAAATTAAAGCACTTGAGATTTTGAATCTGTCGTATCTGATATGAAGCAAAATTTCGTGCTTTAAATTCTTTACTGTGATTAACTCGAGAAGCGTATCTATCAATCCTGACTCTCATATTTCATAAATTTCTGGCACTGCTCAGTTATCAGAATATTTTAAAGCTAAATTTTAATAGTTTTGATTATTGGTGAATATAGTTTGAAACATTGGTTTTTTTTTAATTCTAGGATTATATAGCACGTTTCGGTCATGGTAGTGCCAAATTAGCTAGACAGGCCCAAAGTAAAGAAAAAACAATGGCTAAAATGGTTGCCGGTGGTTTGACAGAGAAAGTAGTTACTGAAAAGGTAATTTTTAAAAAACTATCATTGTTATGATTTGATTGAATTGCATATTGTTTATTACTAAATGCTTTATACCTTAAAATAGTTTTAAATCTTATAAATTGTTAGATTTTTCTATTTTATGTATCTTGCTTTTGTATGATGTTTATCTTGATCTATTTTTATTTAATACTAGCTGACCAGCATTGCCTGACGCTTTAATAACCTTAAATATATACTTAAAATCAATGTTGAATGAATTTATATATTTTAATGGAAAATCTTTTTAAACAATCCTGATACTGGGTCAGCTACTTCCTTTGTTAGTGTACATCTGACAGCTTTACATTGGATGTTCAATGCAAGCTTAATTTGTTTTTATATTTTTAAACAAAAGATAGCATAGCTCAGGCCCAAAGTAACAACGTTAAATGAGGTTTATGCTGATGAATCATTGACACATAGTCGCGGCCGTAACTAGTGGAATTTCGTTTGCTGGCCTTTGGAATATCAATAAAGAATTTTATTGAAAAGCCGATGCCTTGACTCATGTCATGGGGAAATACAAAATTTTACTCCATGTTTCGCCAACACATGCCACGCTAACTGCAAAAAATCCTCCCGAATTTCATTCCATGAGTTATAACTTAGTGATGTGTGTACCGTGATGGTGTAATATGTAACACATAGGGTAACACCCCCAGTAATTGGCATGCACCAGTGATTGGCATGTCCTACAATTATGTCCTAAAATAAGATTTATATTCAGTCTTTTAAAAATATAAAACCATATACCAGCTATATGTTCCTTAACCTTAAAGATTATAACTTTGATTTGTGCTACTAGATGGCCGTAGTGCATTAAAAGAGAATCAATTGTACCTTGTATCAAATTAACCATTTTGGTTGCAGATGCTTCGTATCTAGCTTAAGGTAGTATGCATTTTCGTTCCATTATTCTCTGATTTATAAAACATTTTAAATTTTGATTGACAAAAGTTTTGATTAGTTGAAAAGCGTAACTTTAATTCTGTAGAAGCATTTTTGACAAAAATATTTGGATTTATGAATTAATGACAAATGCCATTTAATGGTGCTTCAGTTTTGCTAATTCCCAGTAATTGGCACATGTGCCAATTACTGGGGAATCAGAAAATTTAACGTTAAGACATTTATTTTGGCAGTTCTTTTAAAGTTATAAAGTAATTTTGTTTAGCTGTTGTTTTTATTCAAAAATATAAAATAGTACCAGTAATTGGCACGCATTAAAAATTCACATGACAATTACTGGTGCTGGCATGACAATTACTGGGTATTAATGTAAACAGGTCATTTTCAAAATAAATTTTCAGAATTTTTTTGATTATTTTAAGGTATAAATTTTCCCACAACTTAATTTAATCTGTCATCACTTTAGTAAAATGTTTTAGACCAGTGACGCATAATAAAAGAACTTAGCAGGTTTAGAAATATTTTCCTCTTTGTAAAAAGTGGATCACATGGAGGCAGCTAATTTTTCCATCATTTTGTTTACAAATCGTGTTTTTAACATAAAAAGCAAATTCCTTCAATTTTTTTATGATCAGAGTAATGTTTAAAGCTGAAAAATATTAGTTGTTTGACCAGTGACACAAAACATGCAAGACAGTCTTTTCATAAATTTATTCCATATTAAAATCAGTTTTCAGATATATTTCTATAAGTACTCAAAATTTATATTGTTCTCAAAATAAAATTGCCCAAATCAGTCAAAATAGTGATTATTCATTAGAAATTATAACATGTTAAAAATGAAAGTTAAGATTTGAGACAAACACTGTTCCCTCTGAAAAGTCAATTTATTTTTATTTTTAAACTAATTTATTTTTAAATAAATTATTTGATTTAACACTCGCACTATTAAAAAAAGAAACAAAGAACAAGTAAGGGTTAGAATTTTTTTATCTTTTTTTAATATAAGTTTTTTAACAATAAGACACCAAACTGCACTTATTTTGAAAATGACCCAAACATAGGGTAGATGTGCCAGTAATGGGCCGCCTCACAGTTTTTGGTGTATTAAAAAGAAATAATAATAGTTAAGCTTTTATTATTGTTTTCTTAATTCCCTCTTCCATGCTTTATATCTGGATTATTTTTTAACACTTTTCATCAAAGCAATTAGGAAGCAAAAAATAAAGTTTTACTGATTTTCATTGAAAATCTTAAGGAACATGCTAAAAGTTGACTTTACTTATTTAATATTCTTTTTTTTTTCCTTGTAAAAATTGAATGTTTTAGTCTGGATAGTAATATAAAACTTTGAATTTCTCAAACCAATGGTCATTTAGAAAACTTTATTTATTTTTAAGATTTTAAGGGGGGGGGGGGGTGTCCATTACTGGGCTTGAGTATTTTGATATATTTCGATTATTTAAAATTAAAATGTTATTTCTATTGTGAAATGTAACTGTGGTATTTGTTATATATTGTTTAAAGATTAATATAACATGAAAAACAGGAATATAATAATTACAACAATTGATAAAAGAACACTTTTTGAAGAAATTCCTTAAGGGAGTCCATTACTGGCACATCTACCCTATTGTATTGTTTTAAAGTATTCATTTTTCAAGCTAATATGCTGCTTTTTTCTCTCAGAAACTTGAAATATGGCATCTTCGCCTGCAATAAATTCATTGAAAGGGTTTAAACCCAAATTCTTATATTCTGAAGAAACCATGAAGAATGCAATGCATGCTGTTGATACTAAAAACATGAGTTGTCATAAAGCCAGTGTTAAATTTGGTGTGCCTCATAGTACTTTAGAAAACAAAGTGAAAGGGAAAACTCCAAGAGAAAGAAAAATGGGACCATCATCAGTTCTTACAGCAGAAGAAGAAGATACGTTAGTAAAATGGATTTTAAGTATTGCCAAAGCTGGATTTCCCTTGATAAAAGAAGATTTATTGTGTACAGTTCAAAAAATTATTCAAATGTCAAACAGGAAAACTCCATTCACAAATAATAAACCTGGGAAAAAATGGTTTAAATTATTTTTAGCTCGTCATCCTGAAATTAGCGTGCGCGTACCAGACACCCTTACTCAGTCAAGAGCCAAAGTAACAGAGGTAGGTTTGCGAATGTGGTTTCAAGAAATGGAAGATTATTTTTGCAAAGAAAATCTGAAAGACGTCTTGAAAGATCCCCAGAGAATATACAATTGTGATGAGGCTGCATTTTTGCTTTGTCCCAAGACTGGAAATGTCTTAGCTCCAAGAGGATGCAAAGATGTTTATGAAATCGTACAAGGCTCAGACAAAGAATCGCTTACTGTACTGATGACAGTTCGAGCTGATGGTGTTGTTTGTCCACCATTTATAGTTTATCCCTACGTGAGATTGCCATCAGAATTGGTAAATAATTCTCCTAAAAGTTGGGGTTTAGGGAAAAGTAAAAGTGGTTGGATGAATGGGGAAATATTTTATGAATTTATAGCTAACATATTTTTTCCATGGCTGCAGCAAAATCAGGTAGATTTGCCAATTATACTTTTTATGGATGGTCATAAGAGTCATCTTACATTACATTTAAGCAAGTTTTGTGCTGAAAAAGGTATAATATTGATTGCTCTCCCCCCAAATTCAACACATATAATGCAACCATGCGATGTCAGCTTATTCAAAGTGATGAAATTAAAGTGGAAACAATTAGTTCATGAATGGAGAGTAAGCAACTCTCATAAAGCTGTTACAAAAATTACATTTGCAAAAATGTTTGAAGGTGTTGTTAGAAGCATTAGTCCTGAATGTATTTCTAACGGCTTTAGACGTTGTGGCCTGTATCCATTTAACCCAGATGCAGTTGATTATAGCAAATGTGACAAATTAACTGAAGAAGCGAATATGTTTGATTCTACTTCAGAAATAGCTAAAAATACATATTTACAGTCATTAAAAGATTTAGAGCATTTTATTGATGAAAGCCTTTTAAATAAATTTAACGAATGCTTTTCTGCATCTTATGAGTGGAATGGTGATGAACATGCAAGAGAGCTATACAAAGTATGGCAAAAAATGAAATATAACACTGTTTCTGATAATCTTGTGGCAAATATATCTTATTCTACTGCTTCTACTGCATCTAATCCTGCCACTTCTGATGTTTTTAATACTAATGCTTCTTGTATACCAAATCTTATTTGTTCTGATGACCATAATCTTACAGCTTCTAGTATACGTGATTCTACTGCTCCTACTAATGCATCTAGTCATACAGCTTACAATGCGTCTAATTGTACTACTTCGGTGTCCAATCTTGCTGCTTCTAGCATATCTGTTGAAGCTAGTAACCCTGAATGTCCTGCCTCTAGTTTGATTTCTGATACTTTTGAAGAAGATATAGAAGTCCCAAGACCTTCACAAATCCAATTAAATGGAACTGATGTTTCAAAAAATGAAAATTTTGTAATAGCATCTAACTCTTCTGATATCATTAACACTACAGTAAGTTCTCCTTTTAAACGAGCGTTGTTTTGGCCTGAACCTATACAAAAGAAGAAGAAAACTAGAGCTCCTAAAGAAAAAATTCCATCAGTTGCAACATCCAATGAATGGCGAAAATACTACCAGAAGAAGAAAAATGAGAAGACTGAAAATGAGAGGCAAAAAGAGGAGCGAAGACAGAAGAGACTAGTTAAAAAAGAACTGCTTCTTAATAAAAACTGTAAGAAAATTAAGAATGTACAGAAAAAGAATAAATATAGAAACAACAATTCAAAAGATTCAGAGTCTGATGCAGATATAATTTATGATGACTCTACAGATAGTGATAATATGAAGTTGGGAAGTCTTACAGATAGTGATAAAGATATCAAAAAAGGAATTAATTTGTTCAAAGAACGTTATTATGCAGTTTTTTATGATGAACAGTATCACATAGGTCGCATTATTGATTTGACCTCTGCAGAATCTACTGTTAAATTTTTAAAAGAAACAAATGAAAATGAATATATTTGGCCCTTAAAATCAGATATAGCAACTATAGAGAACCGTGTCATTTTTTATGGTCCTTAAGAATTGTCAGGTAATGTCCCATTTTCTCTGGAACCATCCGTTATTCGAAAAATCAAAACTGCATACCGGCAAATGAAGCAGCGTTTATTTCTATATTAATATTTATCTATTAACATTTCAAATTATATGTTTATTTGCTTAAAACATTTACGTTTCCCACATCAAGATGTGTGGCTTAGTATTGATTATGTGATGATTAATATTTTTCGCATAAAGTTCTTACAATTAATATTATTAAGCTATGTAATTTTATAACCACGATTTTCTGCGTATAATATGTCATTAATATTTTGTTTCTCATAGTCATGATATTTTCATGTATATTATTTAAAACATAAAAAAATAAAGCATTTTTTTACTTATATAAACATGTGCCAATTACTGGGTCAGAAGGTGTCATACATTGGTGCACTAGGTGCCAATTACTGGTGATTATAGTAACTTTTCATAAATATATATTTATAAAAAAAACTGCTCAAATATTTTTGCTTTTAGTGAGCAAAATAAATGCACAGATATGCATTGTTTGATTTAAAATTATTTGCAAGTAAATATTTCCCCCCTAAGTAATAAAAACAGAGGCAAGTTTAAAGTCAAATCCTTAAAGTGCCAATTACTGGGGTCATTACCCTATATATATATAAATATAAAATTTTTTCTTTTATGGCTTATTTGAGTATGATTTTGTTAAACATTGTATTTTATGCAAGGTCTAAAAAAATTAAATATTCTCTGAGAATGCTTAGAAAATTTTCATTTTATTTTGGGGGAAAAAAGAAGGGAGAAGGACTTTTTTAAAAGATAGTGCATAATGGATAAATTTTATTTTCTGTCTAGAAGATTTTAGAGAAATAAGTTATTTTGATTTTATAAACTATCTAATTCTGTGTAAATGATACTCTTTATTATTGATGCTGTTTTATTCTTTTCATATGTTATAATCGAAATTGTTTATTTATTCATATCATTTGAAAATATATATAAAATTAAGATGTTATTTAAAAGAAATTGTTTGGTAGTACATAATTATGCGTGTATAAGTTGAAAAGTTTAAGATCTGTCAACAACTCAAATTATATGGAAAAATAACATTGTGTATTGTGAAGCTTTCTTATGCAAGAGCTTAATTTAACTGTACCTAAAAAACTAAACTCTGGTCATTACAGTCCATGAAGGATCAGCGCTGACAATGATTATCTCTGTTTACTAAACCCTGGGGCCTCAGGTGGTGCTATACAGCATACGTCTTGGCCAGGTGGTCAGTCTAACACGAGACCTAAGGTGTTTAATTTCCAAGCAAGTTTTGTACTAATTTTATTGATCCCGAAGGGATGAAGGGCTGAGTGAGCCGCGCCCAGTCGGGAGTCTAATTCTTAATGTGCGTAATATAACCTTTAAAGGTCTATATATGCTGAAAAAATATCCTTACAGTAGCAGATAGCACATATGGAGCTTTTGCTGACACCTAACACAGTAGTGGAAGTTAAAATATGTGTGAGCAGAATTTGATGTCGATCTCTTTAACAGAAAACAAAAGTCAAAAATAAAACTAAAGTAATTATTGATTACTTTGAGAAGTAGACTTGGCTTTACAGATGACTTTACATGGTGAACTCCATTTAACATCACTTGAGCAGATTGTAAACGAACACAGGTGAAAACATATGGATGATTAAGTTTGCAGTTGACATAAGTACATTGGTTAAAAACAATTAAAAATAAACTTATTAAAAACAAATATCTTACAATACATCCAGATTGAGGACCAGCCTCAATACAGTGAATTGAAATACTTCCATTAGTAGGAAGATAAAAGCGGCGAAGATATATTTATACCAAGCTGGCCGGATTGAAAACACCGTTTCAGAGCAACGCCCACGAAACGAGCCAATGAGAAAACGACATGTGTACGAATCGAAAGATTGATTCGGTAAAACAGATGAAAGATTCGATTAATGTTACGATATTCCAAGTCGCCATCTGGCGGGGAAAATATCGTTATGGAAAAATATGATTAGTCGGAAATAAGTTATTGCCGATGTTGGTTGAAATTAAAGATGGAATTCATGGCGGAAATTACGAAAGGCTATTGAAGTTAAATGGATTATTGAATGTTATGAAGTTGATAACTTCCGGAAAGGAATTGTAAGGTAAGTTAATATTTATTGGATATGGTTATTATGAAATAATAAATAAATAAATATTAAAATATGAGTGAATGAATTAATGAATAAATGGATATAGGAGGTGATGAGAAAACCATCTGTTGATGGAATCCCATCAATTCTCAACTTGTGGTACTGCAGTCACATGCTCCAACCACTCGGCCACTAAGCTTCCAATTTAACTGTACCTTACTATTTTTTGAAATTATATATTTAGCAATCATAATAAATGTACAGTCAAACCTCGTTGACATAAACTACTTTTAACATGAATTGTTTTCACAGTCCCCTATAAAGACAAATACAAAGATTCGATACTGATAACATGAATTGCTGTTAACAAGAACAAAATTATGATTCGTCCTGAGGTTCATGTTAACGAGGTTCGATTGTATATAGAAAACTAAGCTTTTTTTGTTTTCTGCAATACATTTATGTCTTAATTTTATGACTGCAATGAATTTCATTTTATTTTTTCTTTCTTTAGGTTGTTCAATTTTACTTTCCTGATTGTGGCACAATTCCTCCTCCTGTGATCATGGTGCAAAATGTATCATTTAGGTATAAGGATGATGGGGTATGTGCACAATATAAACTGACTTCTGTGTAACATGTAAAATTTTCTTAGTTTGAAATGGTGCTGGTTATGCATATTTTACTATTGCTGAATTATTAAGATATTAAAACTTAAATAAGTAAACTTTGTTCTCATTATTTTTTTTTCTTTTTCTCCCATGTATATTGTTTTTTTCAAAAAGTCGAAGTTTGTATTTTTGTTATTACTTGATGTGATATGTTTTATCTTGCATCTTTATTTGTAATTTTTGAAGTGAAAACTTCTTTAGCGGCGCTGAGCACTTTTTGTATGGGTAAAAACTTCCAAACTCGCGTCAGGGTCACGTGATGCTGATCGAAAAAGCGCAAGATCGAGGGGAAGGGAGAGGAACTAGTATCTCCCACTCTTTCTACCGTGCCTGAGTGTGCTGCTCCGTTTAGGCGGCACAGGGCGCTTGTGCGAATGTCTGTGTGTGTTTTTTAAAGTTATAATTGTATTTAAGTTTAACAACTTATACTGTTAATAGATGGAATAAAACGTTATGAAAGAAAAAGTATGACATTGTGCATTGATTATGCTGCAGTTTCCAACTACTTTTTTTCATTTTTTTTATTGTATTTATATAATAACAACATAAATTGATACCAAATGGAATAAAAAAGTAAGAAAGAAAAAACATGACATTGCACATCAATTATGCTGCACTTTCCAACCATTTTTTTCAATTCCTTAAATTTTCAATTGTATTTAAAGTTTAACAACTTACATTGTTATCAAATTGAATAAAAAGTTAAGAAAGAAAAGACATGACATTGCTCATCAATTATACTACACTTTTCAACCAATTTTTAAAATTATAATTGTATTTAAAGTTTAACAACATATACTGTTACCAGAAGGAATAAAATGTTAAGAAAGAAAAAATATGACATTGTGCATCAATTATGCTGCAATTTCCAACCACTTTTTTCAGTTTTTTAAATTTTTGATTGTATTTAAATAGTAACAACATAAATTGATACCAAATGGTATAAAAAGTTAAGAAAGAAAAACATGACATTGCACATCGATTATGCTGCACTTTTAAACCTTTTTTTTTATATATATATATATTTTCAATTGTTTTCAAAATTTAACAACTTATATTGTTATCAAATGGAATAAAATGATAAGAAAGAAAAGACATGATATTGTACATTGATTATGCAGTACTTTCCAACCAATTTTAAAAATTGTAATTGTATTTAAACCTTAACAACTTATACTGTTACCAGAGGGAATAAAGTGTTAAGAAAGAAAAAGTATGACATCGTGCAATGATTACATTGCACTTTCCAACTATTTTTCTCTCTTTTTTTTTTAATTTTTGATTGTATTTAAATAGTAACAACATAAATTGATACCAAATGGAATAAAAAGTTAAGAAAGAAAAAACATGACATTGCACATCAATTATGCTACATTTCAAAACCATTTTTAAAAATTTTAATTGTATTTAAAGTTTAACAAAATATACTGTTACCAGATGGAATAAAAAGTTAAGAAAGAAAAATCATGATATTGTGCATCGATTATGCTGCACTTTCCAACCATTTTTTAAAAAAATTGTATTTAAAGTTTAACAACTTATATTGTTTGATTACTATTCAATTTGTTGCAAGTTTCAGAAGATACGGTCGTCCAGCAGCAGGAGTAGCTATTTATAAAAGGTTGTTTGATGTAATGGGCATATATTTCCACAATTCATATGAATGTGCATGTGAGGTACACCAGTATGTTTAGTAGTAATGTTTTTGATATCAGTGATATATGTGTTTGTTGTTGCCACTCTGAAAATGAAAAACTAATTGTATTGGTTGCCATTTATATTTCACCGGATCAGTCTTTAAGTGCAAATGAGAATTTTTGTATGAAAATTTATTTATTTGTTCTAAAGAGACTTCTGCATTACTTCAAGATAGAATTGGAAAGAGATTTGATGATTTGCCGATGATTTTGAGTAGGGATTTCAACATCAACTTTGTGGATGATGAAAATCTACAATTAATTGAATTTTTAAATAGAAAATTTGATTTAACAATGACCAACCATCGCAATCTTAGCACAGAGAGATAAAAAATTACAATTGATGCAGTCATTACAAAATATTTAAATAGAATTGAATCAAAATTGTTTGCTATATATTTTAGTTACCATAAACCAATAATATCAAATCTAGAATATAATGATAATAATGATGATGATGATGATGGAAGAATTGTTGAAATGGGGATGAAAATTCATAAGTTTTATGGGTATTTATTTCAAAGAATACCAACTGACGATATTTCATATTTCATGCATTTGTAAATTTATGTTTTAAGCAATAGATTGCAATTTTTGTATGTAAAATAATATGCATTATTTTTCATGTACAATAGCGCATTAAATGAAAATTGTAATATAATTTTTGTAGCAGTAGTTTATAATAATGAATAAAAAACACTTCATTTAAAAGTATTTTCTGCACAATAAAATATGTCCAGACTACTAAAAAAATACACACATAATTGTTCAAGTTTTCACTTCTGTCGGCACTCCCGGAGTGCCTTTTTTTTTTTATTTTAATTTAAATTTCTGCATAGGTGTCATGTCAAAGTATGAAAATATTCTCATGAACATGATTTTCTTTATAATCTATATATAAATGAATGGATACTTTATCTGTATAAGTAGAGTATATATTTTTATATTCTAAGCATAATCTCTTTAAATTTAATAAATTTTAAATTTCGTTTATGAATAATGTTCATCTTTCAAACATTATCATGTAATCCAAAGACTAGTATTATTGAATTAACTGTATGCTATGTTATATGACTAACTCTCATAAATTTAATTTGTTAGAAATCTATTTTTGTTTGTTTTCTTAGAATCTGCCGTTCTGCCTTTTTTTAAAAAAAAAAATCCCCCCCCCCCCTTTCAGTAAATTTGACAACACTAGTAAATATGTGTTAAAATTGAACTTGTTTCCTAAATGTATATTTTCTTTTAATAAGTACTGTTTAGCTCTGATTTCTTGGCAGATGACCTTGGAAGAATCTATTCCTGACCAGGAGTTCCAGGGTCAAAGGTTGCCAAGTACATGTGCGTAATTGGCAAACGGTCAATCTGCCAGATACCGGAAATAGAGATCTGTACTAAGTATCAGCCCCCGTTATCTCACAAAGTACATTTCTGCTCATGATTGTCATTATCTAGGCTAGCACGTCAATTATGGGTGCAGGAATGAGATTCTTCAGACTTTAGTCTGAAATTCAGACTTTTCTTCAGTTTTTTAAGAAATAATTCGTGTCACTTGTTTTATCTGTATCTTGGTAAAATAAGACTTTTCACTGCAGTAAGTAAATAATTTCTGCCTAATTCTACCTTCTTTTTAATTTGCTTAAAGCTAAATTGTATGTAATATATAAATTTCAATAGCCATTATAATATTTATTCCGCTGGAAATTCATAAACATTATTGTTATACGTCGTTCATGCAGATTTCAGATTTTTTACTTTTTTGTCAATCTCATCCCTGTGGGTGCCATTCTCCCTTGTGTCTTACAGCGTTTTACCTATTATTCAGAATAGAACCGTCAGAGTCTCTCCGCTCGAAGTGCCAAGAAATTGGAGTCCGACAGTAGTTCGCTTTTAAGTATTAATTTTTTATTCTTTAAAATGTAGTTATGTCAGAAAATGCAAAGTATGAGCTATTTAACTTTTTAAATAATTTTTGATGCATCTTTTAAACACTGCTTGCTATGAAGACTAAACTTCAGTAATAATACACAAATATGTGTAATTGATAGAAGTTATTAAATGAGAAAAGTTATTTGTCTGAGGTTGTTAAATGAGAAAAATTTGTCTGTTTAAACTTTTTGATTTAAAGCGTTGAATTATTAAATCTAAAAATTTTAAACACTCTGCTTGTACATGACATTCTAAATTTAATATGAAGTATGTTAACCCCCCATGTGCTAATAAGCTCTTTTGATTGACTGTTTTGGGGAAAAGAAAGCTATTTTTGTTAAATGCTAAACTTTACGCAAAATGCGCATATTTAATGACAGCATTTGTGCTTTCAAGATTCAAAATATTTTCAGTCTTGGCAAAATTTCAAACTTGCACCCATGCTCTTGAAGCATCTCACCATCTTTCAGAAATAATTAGTTGAAAATCTTGCATTTTTTAATTCAACTCTTATGTTGTCAACAAACTATATTTGTTCTCAAGAATTAACCGATAAAACTTGAATGTGTGAAATTATTTTTGTTTCTTGGAATCTTCCTTTTAAAAAAATAATTTAATCAAGATATGTATGTGAAATCAGAAATTTCTTTATGCAGTAATATATTTGATTCAGAATCTTGCTGATTGGCTGAACTTCTGTATTATGCTTTTAAGTAATACAGTTTATTGTTTGATGCCCTTGATATGTATAAGTTCTGCAAATTTGTGATCTATACTATTGATCAAGAATTTATATTTTTCCAGCAGGGGGGGGGGGGATTGGATGAACTTTTAAACTCAATTAGTTTCGAATCTTTTGATAGGTTGTTCAAGATCCTTGATTTCTGGGTCTATACTTTTTCAAGCTCGAAATGCCAATAAAAATTAAATTCTAAAACTAAAATATCAGATTCTGAGAGATTACTGTATTCTTAGATTTTTACAAATAATTTTTTCCTACCACATAATTTATTCTATTATCCAGGCACTCTATATAGAAAAAGTCCAAATTTATTTTATTTATGTTTTAGTTTTTTTTTTCTTTAATTATACTTAACTGAATATTTACATTTTTGCTAAACGTAAAATGTGTGTCTGAGTGGTGTATGAATAACAATTTTTAATGTACTTTTTCAGCCATTAATTTATAAGAATCTGGAATTTGGAATTGATCTTGATTCAAGAATTGCTCTTGTTGGCCCAAATGGTGCTGGAAAATCCACTTTATTAAAGCTTTTATGTGGTGAAGTAAGTATACTTAATCACTTCAAGAAAAACTTTTATTTTTATGTATAATAATATAATAAAAAGAAACTCCATTGTTCTAATTTAGGTTGTCCCATCTGATGGATTAATCAGAACACATTCCCATTTACGATTTGCTAGGTATCATCAGGTAATTATACATTTTTTTAAATTCGTATTTATTGATGATTTTCTCGTTCTGGTTTTATATAAATTGCTACTTAGATTCAAAATGCACATTTTTTTGAGAAGATTGAAAATTTTGTTTTTAAAATTATTAAAATATATGGTTTTCAATAAGAATACACTTTTCACAAAACTCTTCGATCTCTAAATTCAACCTTTTTACAAATATAATCATTTTAAAGTAAAATTGGACTATTCAAAAGAACCTCTTAACTTTTTTTAGCTTAAAAGATTTTGGTACTACTCTGTTATCCCGTCGACCAAAATATTATCACCAATTTATAAGATTAAATGCCAATAATGGATGATTGTGAATGTCAATTCAATGACATTAAATACCATACACATGTTTAAAACGTCATTAAGTGATTTTTATTTCGACTTTTTATTTGTATTTTTATTAATATTATACTAATTTTGTTTTTTATTATTTAAAAAAAAACTTACATCAATATGTATAATTTGGCTATTAGTTTGGCGATTTGTATAATTTGGTGAAATCAGTCGACGGGATAACAGTAGTTCCAAGATTTTTATATAAAATAAGTAGTAGTCTAAGTATTAGTAAAAATGATTAAATTTTTCACAAATATTTAAAAAAAAAACTTTCTAATTTTACAAAAAATAAATAAATAAATAAAAATTAAAGTTTAGACTAGAGATGGCCAACCTGCTGCTTGTGTGGCAAGACATTTCAGAAATATTTTTGATTTCCAATCTGAGTCCTTCACAAATGTAATAATGAAAAAAGGAAAAAAATAAACTTTAATAGCTGAAATCATGAATGAAACTATTATAATTAGTTTACTATTAAAACAGCTGAATTTAAGTTTCAAATATTTGTAAAAATTAATAAATTTCTTTAGGGTAAGGTAATGCCTACAGTGTGTGGTGTACAAGATTTATCACAGTTATTATGTAATACTTAAATAGTTTTGTATCTAGCTACAGTTGTAAATAATGTAATGATACGTTTGTAGTGGGGAGGAGGATTGCATAATTTTGTGATAATGCTTAATGATTTAAAAGAAAAATTGAATTTTGCCTTATTATATAATAAATGTGGTTTGTGAAAATATCTCAATAACGATTACAAAGCTAATTTACTTTTTTTATGGATTGTACTGTTATTTGACTGTCTCCTAATTGATTTGGATATATTGATCGATAATGACATCACAGATGTTTCAAAGATATTTAGTGCAAGAGTGCACAGAGCCAAAGTGTGCCAGTATGTATACATGCTTTTGTAAAAGCTGTTACTGTTGCTAAAGCTCAATTTAAAATATTGACTTTGTTTTTCAAAGGAAAACTGCACCAAAAAAAAAAAAAAAAAAAGGCTGTAAATATGACTATGCTGCTTCAGAACCTATTCTTACCAATTATATAGAGTACTAAATTAAATGCATTTCTTACACAAACTGAAGACTATGCAGATCATTGTCATTAAAATGTAATATTTGTAAGTAACTTTTTTTTTTTACATTCACTGTTAAAAATCTGCAGCATTTTATCCAGTTTTTTTACTGTTTTCTACAAAAAAAAGTAAAAAAAAGTCATTTTACGTTATTCTGAACTTATTATTACCATTTTTATGGTCAGAATAGAGTTAAATTATGGTTATGTTACTGGTTTTTCAGAAAACGGTGAAATGACTGTACAAACAGGGGTGAGAATTGTCCTATATTTCCTATATATCCTATATTTATAAAATAACCTTCAAATATGTCCTATATTGTCCTATATTTTTCAAATTGTCCTATATTTCCTATATTTCTCTACTTTCTCATAATTGATATTAATATTATTGCTTGTATTTTCATGCATCACTTTGCTCGCTGAGTTAGTCTAATGTTCAACATGGTTCTGTGTTTCATTGTGATTGTTTTAGTTTTTCTTATTATTCAGCTGCAATACATCCTTTTTATTTATTTTATTTTTTAATGTAGAAAAGGCAAATTTATTGCATTACATTAATGCAATGACACAATGTGAACATAGATTGATGAAGTTCTGTGATGCTTGGATAGATCAGATTGACGGGCGTGGGGGAAAAAAATCGTTTGAATGAGGTGGGAAGTGTAAAAATTATTACCATGTTTGGTTCCCATCAGTAACAGTGATTATTTACAATGAATGCAGAATCCCAAAACAATGAAGCACAAAGATAATTCAGAAAAACAAAGCGTCTAGTTTTAATCTCGCTTTGTGAATTCTACTGGCAGAAAAAACTTGAGTTTGAATATCAAAATTTTAAAAATAGTTGATTGAGTACTTGGTTTTTAAATAAGGAAGAGAAGATCTACTCTTTCAAAGATTCTGTGGATAATTCACAATTCTCCTAATTATTTATTTCAGTCATCAGATGAAATACAAAATTTATTTTGTCTGTCATCTCTGTATTTAAACTGCCATGTGCCATATCTCATTGACATGTATTTAAAACAAATTAGTGATGATTTCAACAAAGATTCATCTTTTTTTTCACTCTCATGTATGTATTTATTTGATGTATGTATGTATTCATTTTTCACTCTACATTAAATGACCAGAACTTAAAACAATTAAACAATTTTGCTAGTAGGTATTGGTGTAAAAAAAATAGTGGTATTACCAAAAAATATATTGGAAGTGAGCTTTTTGATCATGTAATTTTAAAAATGAATGTAATGAAAGCCTCTAAATTGGATCTAAACCATTGCTCATCTTTGGATCAAATGGTCCTAATGTAAATAAATCAGCTTTTAAAATTTTGGATTGAAAAGTACAAACTATGAAAAAATTTGGCATAGTGTTGGAACCTTTAATTTACATTGTTCACAATGCATTTGACAAGGGTATCTATCACACGTGAGTCTTTCTCAACATAACAGATTTCATTGAAATCGGATTTTAGAGGAAATTGTGCTTATTAAAGATTTCCTTGAAATCTAACATTTTCAGTTTGGAAAATTTCCATTATACTAAGAAGATTTAAGAATAACAATGGAAAAATTAATTTTATGCATATTTTTTTTAATTGTTTCTTGATTTACTATATTTAAGTAGTGAAAATTTATAAACTAACATAGATTATGTTTTAAAAATGTATTTTATACCAATATATATCCAATAACATCATTTTCTAATTGTCCTATATATGTCCTATATTTTTCACAAAAAATGTCCTATATTTTATGAATTGGTCACTCCTACCCCTGTACAAAATGCTGCAAGATTTTTAACAGTGTTGTGCACTGTTGCATCTTGCTGTTGTTTGTCCCATTATTGACTTTACCTTACAGTCAAAATTTTCATATCAAACAGCTAAAATTTTCTTTAAAATATATTTTCCCTCAAATTTTCAACTATTTTTATGTTGCAAATCATCTCTTAATACAAATTTTTTTTTCATTTTTTAGTGGAACTTCAAATTTAGCTTTTTAATATTTTAAATTATGATTTTTACTTCTAAAATTTTGTTATACTTATAAATTTGTGTCTATATGTATGTAATGTGGCTACAATCATCTTATAGCTTTTTGTAACTTTTTATTCATTGTGCTATTCGTTATTTTCATGATTTTTCTTTGTTCTTTTTTCCCCTTTTAGCATTTACATGAATTATTGAATCTTGATATTTCTGCTTTGGAGTATATGATGAACAGTTTTCCAGAAATAAAAGAAAAGGAAGAAATGAGGAAGATTATTGGTCGCTTTGGTTTAACTGGAAGACAGCAGGTAAATTTGGTCACAATACCTTCATTTATTCATTCATGCTATAAATACAATAAATGGTTGAATAATGCACCATTGCAGTGTCAACTGTTGAGCAATTTGTACCAAAACATAATCTGCACCATGTTAGATCAAGTACTAACTAAATCTAAAGTTTTATGAAAATCCAAGTACAAGTTCTTGAGATTCTTGAGCTCTTGGCTATTGTGGAACTTATAAATAATGTAGCATAGCAGTACCATCTGTTGAGCGATATTCACCAGAAACTAATCAGATCTAGTTTATATCAAAGTCTAACAGAATCTAAAGTTTTGTGTAATTCCATGCATTAGTTCTTCAGATAGAGCTATTGCAATAATCACAAATAATGTACCATTGCAGCGCCACATGTTAAGCAGTTTGCACAAAACATAATCGGCAGTATATTAAGTACTAACTAAATCTAAAGTTTTTTGAAAATTTATGTATTAGTTCTTGAGATATGGCTGTTGTGGAAATTGTAAATAATGAAGCATAGCAGCACCATCTGTTGATCAATATACACCAAAAACTAATGAGATCTAGTTTATATCAAAGTCAAACAAAATCTAAAATTTTGTGAAATTCTGTGCATTAGGTCTTGAGATAAAGCATCAAAATTTTTATCACATACAGACATTTAGTAAAAACAAGCTTTTTGGATTCTCTGACCTCTAAAACATGTAAATTAGTCGAAAAACAGATTCGGAAAATTTTCACCAATTCAATCCTTTTTTCTTGCAAAGATAGAAGAAAGTAAAAATGTATGTGTATTGATAATAATAGAAATAATGGAAGTCTGGTGAAGATAGTCAGGAGAAAATCAGGAAACTTTTTCTTTAAATTTCTGTAGACACTATGTAATGCATTATTTCTTACAAATCTACTTTTAAAATTGTTAGTTTTTATTCAATAATCTTATAGTATGCACTGAATTGAAGATATTTATAGTCTACTAATATATTTTCATTCCTATTAAGATTTTATTTTTGTGATTCTGAGCCACTGAGATTTATTTATAACAGGATGTCTTTTTTTTTCTTTCTTTCTTTCTTGTGATAGATTTGCCCAATAAGACAGTTATCAGATGGCCAGCGTTGCCGAGTAGTATTTGCATGGTTAGCCTGGCAAGCTCCTCATTTGCTGTTACTTGATGAACCCACCAATCATTTAGATATGGAGACAATCGATGCTCTAGCAGAAGCCATCAATGACTTTGCAGGAGGCATGGTTTTAGTGAGTCACGATTTCAGACTCATCAGTCAGGTGAGTTTGGCAGCTTTTCACAGTGGAAAAATTCTTTTTATCATAATATTAATTTTTTAGTCTTACCTTTATTCTCAGTTGCTATGTGTAAATTGTTTTCTTTGAATCATAGTTTTGTATGGCATTTTGCAACATTTGCAGTGTTTGTTTTTATTTATTTATTTATTTATTTTTTAAGCTTAATGCCCTGTTTTCAACTTTCTCTTTACTTTGAAAGCAGAAAAATATTTCTTCATCTGTGCTAGCTGGGCACTGCCATTTACAGTTGGTTTATGTGTGAGAGAGAAAAATGAACTTAGGGATGAGAACTTTTCCTGTATCATCATCCCATCAAGATGATAGGGCTTGTTTATATATACATACAAATAATATAAAACAATGTATATTATTTGCATGTACCTTTATGATTTGAATGCAGGCATTATTTGTATAGTGTGTGTGTTTTAAGGTGAAAAAATTTTGAAAACATGCCATAACATCAGTTTTGTATTTTCTCCCCTGAAGATGGCTGTCTATAGCTGAAAGTACTAAGAATTGTCTAATGTAGTTTAACAACTTTTCATATTTTTTATCATCTTTTATCTTTAGTAATAAAACACATCACTTGAAATTTTGATTTTTTTTTTTTTTTTTTTTTTTTAAACACAAGTTTTTAATTCTTTTCTTAAATGCTAAAATTATGAAAAATTACATGCAGTTGTCTTTCCAATGACAATCCAGTGTCTTCACATGTGATAAATGCTCAAATATTCTTTATGGTTATAGCTGTTTATAAGTTAATGTAATTAATGATAATGATGACTGTAAAACAGTAACAACAAAATATTTTAAAAATTGATAAGAAAAAACTTAAAGTACTTGTTTATCATTTCATAGTTTAATATTTTTTTAAATTATGATTGCAGAATTCATGCAGAATCTTTAGTCTGTTTAGAAATGAAAAGGTTTCCAAGAGGTACTTAGAGTACTTAGAATTTTTTAAATGAATAAAATATGCATAGATATGAACAGATATATCAGTTTGCGGTGGTGAGGTGGTTACCTCACCACCGCAAACTGATATATCTGTTCATTAAGCTGTAGGTTTTGCTGTGGTAGAAGCATTACTTAAATTAATGTAATTCTACAAATATAATCCAATTTTAAAAAATTAAGTTACTTAATAACACTTAAGTCTTTTATGATTGTTGTGGTTATGCATAAAACATATTGTGTTAGAAAAAATCTGTTTTTAGCATTTAAAAAAATTATGAAGAAAACTTTACAATTTTTCTTTTTTCTTGACGGTCAGATGGTTAAAACTGATTAAATTCTGGTGAAGCAAAACTTTGGTCAATAATTTAATTGAAGTATGCAAAAGTAGTATTAGCGTCTTTCTTTAGGCTGCTGGTTACTCATTTTCCAAATTCCTTCCCCCCCCCCTCCCCCCCTCTCCATAGTATGCATATGGGTCATTTTCAAAATAAGTACAATTTTGTGTCTTACTATTCTGAAATTTATAATATTAAAAGTAGGTAAAAATTTCAAAACCATACTTGTTCTTCATTTCTTTTTTTAATAATCAGAGTATTAAACTAAGTAATTTATATAAAAATAAATTAAATTGGGCAAAAAGTAAAAATGAACTATCGACTTTTCAATGGAAATCATTTTTGTCTCAAACCCAAACTTTGATTTTCAGCATGTTATAATTTCTAATTAATAATCACTATTTTCGCTGATTTGGGCAATTTTATTTTGAGAACAATGTAAATTTTGTATATTTATTACAATTCTGTCTGAAAATTGATTTTAAAGACTGTTTTACATGTTTTGTGTCACTGGTCTAACAACTAATATTTTTCAATTTTAAATGTTATTCTGATGATAAAAATTGATTGAACTGGCTTTTTTATGTTAGAAACACTGTAAACAAAATAGTGGAAAAACTAGCTGTCTTCATATGATCTACTGCTTAAAAAAAGATATTCCTAAGTCAGCCGAGTTCTTTTATTATGTGTCACTGGTCTAATAAGTATTCTATTAAACTGATAACAGTTAAATCAATTTAATAAAAAGATTATAATAATACAGCAAATAAAGTTGTGTTTAACATCCTAAACCACACTTACAATTTTTAAATAAGGAATAAAAATTTATTTTTAAAGAAATGTCACTGGTCTAACAGTCACTGGCCTAACAATATGTTTGTTAGGCTAGTGACAAATCCTGTTATGTCAGTGACACAATGTTAAGCAATAAAATAATTTCATGTAGAAAATTGTTTTTTAAAAGTTATAGTAATGGTATGATTATTCACAACTTTAATAAAGAATGTCTTCAGATTAATACAAAAATTTTACCAATCTAATGCAAAATGTCACTGGCCTAACACATGTCATTGGTCTAACTAATACTTACTTTTAAGTAATTGCTGTATTTGTGTTAATGAGCCAATTAAGCTCAGCCATTGCATTATTTGAGTTACAATTACCATTTTATTAAATTTAATAAAATAATTTGTGGAAAAAATTATACTTTTAAATTTCAAGAATAAATTGCTGAAAATGTACCTTATTTTGAAAATGACCCATATATAGTTGTTAAACTAAAATTTTAATTTGAGTGTATAAAACTGTTGGCCAATACTTTGATTATTACAAAATTTTCATGGGTTTTTTTTTTCTTATTTTTTCTCTCATAAGATATTGGCAAGCTAGATAAGTATGTTATATGAGGTAGCAGCATACATGAAAAAAAAAAAAATTGTAAACACATATTGTCAAAATATATGTGTATAATATCATCAGTATAATAAAATTTTTACAGCTGTTCAAAGTAATAATATCTGATAAAATAATCACTGTGAAAAAATGGACAAATATAAAAAAAAAGTTCATTAAGTTAGAATGCCTGACAGAAAAATGTCAACAGCATTAAAAAAAAAAAAAAAAAAAAATCAAGCTCCTTATGATTGATAAATCATGTATCTGCACTGTTTTACAAAATAAAGAGTTTGCTATGTGAATATGCTAACTATAAGTAGAGGATCTTTTCATTGCTTATATGCAGTTGTAACCTGCAAATAAAGGAAAAGTTTAAGAAGGTAGTACAGTCAAACCCCATTATAACAAACTTCGAGGGACCAAAGGTTTTGTTCACTATATCCAGTGGTTCGCTATATCTGAACCATTAAAAAAATGTTAGTGTTCATAAAATATATATGTTTTTAGCTGGTACCTTTATATCCAATAATGATGTATTAAAAAATGTAAAATCTATTAAATATGATCATTAATGGATTAAATTGACTAAAATAGATTACATTAAACTGACACACTACTAAATAAATTAAACTGAAGACAAATAGAAATTCAATACAGTGCTGATTATCCGAACAAGTAGAGACCAACTTTAGTTCAAATAAGCAAAAATTAGGATAAATGAGCAGACAATTTATGAAATGTTCCCGACTGTACTGAAAACTTTATACTTTTTCCAGGCTTGATATTCCAAAACTAGTTATTGCTGGTATGTTTAAAAATCATTTTATTTTATTTTTTTGTTTATTTACTTTTATCATTTAAATTTTCTTTTTTTATCATCTTCTGAACTCCAAGCATTATAATTTAAGGAAAAAAGCTTTTGCTTATTGCTTGCTTCATAGAAGACATTCATGCTACCATATCTTGAATGATTCTTAATTAAGTTAGTTGAATATGTTAGTGTTAAATATGTTGCTGAACAGCTGTGATCAAAGTAATGTAATATGACTGACGGGTGGGCGTGATCACATATGCGGAATGGCTATAATAAAAGAGAAAGAATTCAGTTTCTTCCTATCCTTTTAATAAAAAGACTTATCACTAATTAATACAGTGTTTCACTAAACAGCATACATTTTTGCTTTTTTTAAATTGGAGTCTATCCTTTTTTCACATTTGCAAAAAAAATTGAAATAAAAAAATTAGACGAATAGAAAAATGTTTGTTATAACTGATTTTTTTAAGATTTTGGAGGTTCGCTATAAAAGAATAAATTAGCATCAAATACAATGGGAAAACGGTGGCACCAAAATTTTAGCTCGCTCTATCTGAGAGTTCATTATATACAGAGTTCTCTATAATGGGGTTTGACTGTATTTGTTTTTACAGCTGCTTAGCCCATTAGAAAAACATTCTAGATTCTAAAAGCATCACATCAAGTTTTTGCGACCAGACTTGAGAAGTGTCCCAACAAATAGTTTGTACTGTAATTATGGTCCTAAAACAAAATTGCCAAAAGTCTCTAGTTCATTTGGTTTTCATGGAACAGTATAAAAATTAACATCTGTCTGTTTGCTGGATAGGATGCAGCATTTGTACAAATCAGGTACATATCAGGGTATTGTTAACAAATAAGGAATTGGAATACAGTCATAACTTCCTCCAGCCTCTTAAAATTTGTTTTAAACTGATTTGATTCTCTGTGTGTGTGTGTGTCTGTCTTTCTGATTTTATTTTTATTAACCTCCTCAGTCCTTATGTTGCCTATAGGAAACACTAAACTGCACCCTTTAAGTTAAATACTTTCTAGAATTCACTAAAATTACTTCTAGACATTTTTAATAAATGTGTGCATATCATAAGCATTGATTTGTAGACTGATACATCTTTGGAACTGTTTCACTAATTTGAAACTGTTTTTTGTGATCTGATGCAATATTTGTCTCAGGACTTAGGCAGTAAACTGTAACACATTTCTAACATTCATATGTATAACTTTCAAATGAAAACAAAACTCAAATAATGAAACTTTTATATTTTATTAATGGATAGTTATTTTTTAACTATACAAAATCTTTATTTTCTAATGCTTTGCATTTAAATTAATCGAAATAAACTACTTAATAGGGTTTTGTCTCTCAAGAAAACTATTCATATAAAAATAATGTAACCTGCTAAATGCAAAAAAACTTCTGTTTAAATTGTATTTAAAAAAATTTTCTCTCTAAAAAATGACCATCTCTCTTTCTTAAGTTTTGAAATGACAACCCTGTTTATAAATGTCCCCAAGTTGTTCCTCTGTGCCTCCGAACAAAATTTCCAATTTTCATGCAAAACAAAATGTAAATAATTCATCAATTATATCTGCATATTTTAATCTGTGCATTGAAAGAATCTTTAATATTTAGTCATGTAATCATCAAACTCACCTTTTCAGTCAGTGATAATTATATATATACGTGTTAAGATCATAGAAATAAACAGGGTTTCATTTGGGCTTGTAAAATTGAAATCGACAAGTAACGTTGAAGATTCCAATGAAGAAATAAGCTTCGAAAATGCAGATAGTTTTAGTCCCGTTTAAACATTCAGCCGTATAATTGGTAAAAATGAAAACAAATCCTGATATTCAATTTAACTATAGTTATCAATAAATACAATCAATTAAACTCACTTATTAGGTATATACATAGATGTTAATTCAGAAAAGCATATCAGTGATTATACATTTGTCTATTTTAGGTTGCTAAAGAGATCTGGGTGTGTGAAAACCAAACTGTGACAAAATGGCAAGGTACCATACAGAACTATAAAGAACACCTACGTAAAAGGATTTTGAAAGACATTGAAAAACCAGTATGAATAGAAAATAAGGACAATTTACTCTTTCCATATGCAAAGCCTTCAATCATTTCATTATTGTACTCTCACTTGCTGCCTGCTAATCTCTGTGAAAGAGAAAAAAAAATAAATTTAAATTGACCAAATCCATAGTATGATTTGTGATATTGCTGTCTCAAAAATCCCAAGGTTTTCTGGTTTTATTTGTGTTCGATTTTCTTTTTTATTTAGTTTTTAATCTAATGTGACTTGTAACTATTAGCTGTGGAAAACATTGTCTTTCATATTTCTAAAAGAGAAAAAAACAAAAGTTGCTTTAAGAGTTGGACAAATAATTAATTCAACTGAATTTATACTTTTATCATTATGAAAGAAATATTTTATACTAAACAAATATTAATTTTTGATTGATGAATTACCACAAACAATTAAAAAGGGGTTGAGGGACTTCTGCTGTTAATCTTGCAGGTCATTATTTCTTTCGTAATAAAGTTAAATGCTGTTTAGTAAAATAGATGAACTTAATCAGTATTTCAGTTACAATTGGCAATCATCTATATTACATGATCAAAACATATTAATTTGTGGCACGAATAAAGGAATTTGGATTTTTTTTTTTGGGGGGGGGGTATGTAGGGGGTGCATTATTCTAAGCAAATGAAAGTAAGTTCTGAAAGATTGTTTTTAAAATTGAAGTAGTTAAAATAATTTATGTAATTTATTATTTTTATTATACTATAAGTTTGCTTATTTGCTTTAAATTTGTCAATAATGATATTTACATATTCAGATGAATTTGTGCTTTGGCAGTACGTTTTGAAGTTTTAAAATGGTTTGTGTATATGTATATTGACATCTTGATTTGCTGTCATGTGTGGTATATTTATTATTTTGATAGCTGTGAAAAGCGACCACAAATCAGTTCTGGAACATAACATTCTTCTTGTGATAGTTTTTATGATAATGTATTTTGACAACAAAATGCATTGGAATGTGATAAAACTGCATTATGCAAATAAATACCTTCTACTTGAATCGTGTTTTATCTCCTATTATTGATTTGTAATCATCACTACACATTAATCACATCTTGCAAGATTATTCTTCAATGCAGAATTGGTGTTAAAATTCCTCATGTGTTTTTTCTTTAAATTCATAAATAGACAGACTTCTGTGCTCCCTGTTTTTTAATGGGGTTTTTTATTTGTAATGACATTTTCATGAAATTAAAATCCCCTAAGCCAGAGTTTCTGTAACTATGGTATAGCTATGGATACCATTTCTGGTTATCTATAATTCTAATTGGAATAGGGTGAAATAAAAGGTTTGTATCATTCACATAAGCTTTTCCAATACTTTTAACTTAGAAAAATACTAATCAGGGTTGCTACACAACCTGGAGAACCTGAAAAAGTCAGGGAATTGGGAAATTAGTCAAATAAGTCAGGGAATTTCAATATTTTTTCCTAAAATCTGTAAAAGTCAAGGAATTTCAATATTTTTTCCCAAAACCTGGAAAAGTCAGGGAATTTGATAAAATTTCGTTGTGATCTCTAAGAGAGTTCGATCATTGTGTGGCCAGAAGTGAGAATCTTCCATGATTTGGCAAACTGCAGGTTTAAAAAAAAATAAATAAAGTATCTACCTTTTTTTTCCGAAAATTTTCTCTTTTATCCTCCACATTTTATATTTTTAATACTCATTATTATAGATTTTAAAGCTTTTTCCAGCAATTATTTTCATGCAACAATAAGTAATTATCACATGCCTCCATCTTCCCAATCTGTGTTGCCTTCCCTTGTTAAAAATAAATTTTATTGATTTTGGGATATGGTTAACAAAATGAATATTTGTGAAGTCAGTGCACAAATATTTTTAGCAAGTTTGTACAGTTTGTAGGAAACTTTAATAATTTATGATTGCAAACTTTCAAATAAAGAGAGTGGTCCCGATTGTAAACCTCAAAGAAAGATTGTTGTCAATTTGGGAGGGGATAAAGTGTTTTAGCTCAGAGATTATATTTGCAACTCTAGTCAAGAAATTTTAATGTTTTTTGAGTAATATAACATTTATTTACTCTCAGCATGTCCAATACGTGCAACAACGCTAGACTAGAATTTTCTTGAAATACACCTGGAAAAGTCAGATAATTTCATTCTCCCATATGAATAGCAACCCTGACTAATTAAAATTGACTTCTTGAAACTTAAAATATTCTTTTGCTTTTTGTGCACCTAAATTATCTGAAACTCGTAGAATGTTTAGTTTAGTCTGTTATTTTATTATAGATCAATATAACATTTAATAATAATCAGGTGTGCCGCTTTTCTGCCAAATAATCTATTTCAGCTTTTTTTTTTTTTTTTTTTTTCCAACTTTTGAGAATTTGCGATTTACATTAAGTGATCGTGTAGTAAAATAACGATTTTCACCAAACGATCACTAAATACAACAACGATTTTCATTGGATGGTCGCCAAATAAGACAACAATTTTCATCAAACAATTGTAAAATACAACAGTAATTTTCATCAAACAATCACATAAAACAGAAATTTTCGTCAAATGATTGCATAATAAAACGGATTTTTATGAAATGATCACATAATAGAGATTTTCATCAAACGAACGTGAAATAAAGCGACGATTTTTGTCAAACAATAGTGAAATATAAAGCCATTTTCGTCAACCAATCATGAAATATAATGGAGATTTTCATTGTACAACCGAGAAATATAACTGCAATTTTTGTTCTAACAATCGCGAAATACAGTGGTGATTTTCGTCAATGATCGTGAAATAAAATGACGATTTTCGGCAATTATCACGAAATAAAATGGCAATTTTTGCCAAACAATAGAAATTTTCACTATTCACTCACTTTGAATAATCTTAGAATCTATTTCTGGGTTATCTCAATTGATTTAAAACTATGCAATGCATAAAATTCCTCATTGAGATCAATGCATCTAATGCTGGGTTACCTTAATTTATGTAAAATACTGTGGACTAAAGAAAAATTATCATTTTTATTTCCTCTTATAAAATTCGTGCCCAATGAATTTCATACTACAGTGCAGAACCATTTATACGTAATGGTTGGGGTCAGATGTATTCCAGATAACTGGTTGGGCACTAAAGCATCATTCATTTGATATGTTTTATGGAATATAAGTGATTGTGCTATAAGTCTTATTTTAAATTAATTATTAGGTTACTTGAACTAAGAGTCAGATGCAAATAAGATCAAATGTTAGAGTTTGAAAGAAAGTAATTTATGATAATTCCTTTGAAACAAAAATTCTTCTGTTTTTTCTGCATAAAAATGAAAACATCTATTATAATATAACTCTAGATGCTTCTATTCCAAATACTAGATGCTGTTATCAAACTATACAATTGTTTTAAGCAGTGTATATGTCAAACTGGCAGCACATGACACTTTTTTTCTACAAAGCTTCTAACATCAGTCTGTTAAAAATATATCATTCCGGATAAATGGTTCCATACTGTATTTGACAAATGCTCATTTAGAAAGACTTGTGTGTTAAAAATTTACAAAAAAATATAGTTCTTTTCCTTTTTTAAAAAACAGTTTATAATTTTTTTTTTTAAGTTTATGATAAACAATATAGTTTACAAAATTCATGCATAAAAATGTTGTAGAAAAATGTCATATATTTTACTTTCCGAGTGGCATCCCTGAATATTAATAATAATAAAACAGTGGTAATGAGTAGTATTGTAAAATTATATTTTTATTTATTGTAAAATTAAATTTTTTTAATTGTAAAATTACTTGCGAAAGTCCAAAATATAGTGAAACTTCCTTTTAATTATTTATGTATTTTAATTGGGGCAGTAACTTTTGTTTTATTCAGTCTCGACATATGAAAAAAAATTAGACTTATGTCCAAAAAACACATAAAAAAGAGAAGTAAATAAAAATTAAAGTGTGGCATAACTTTTCTCCCTTTTTTTTTTCTCAGTATTTCAAATCTTTAAAAAAGTCTGTAAAATTATTTTGTACAGGCTTCTTAATATTAAAAAAAATAATAAATACACAATCCACAAAAACTTGAATACCCTACTTATTGTATTGAAGGCTTAAGCAATTCTTCTTTTGAATGAAAATGATTAAATAAAAGATTTCATTTTTATGCAATTCGCTGTGAAGAAATAAATCCATAAATACATTGCAACAACTGCTGCTCTGTTTGAATGTTGTATACACACTCAAGTGAAACTTCAATACATAAAATATATTTTTTATTACAGGGAGATTAATTTAAATGTTAATGGTGTCCAAAAACAAGATTCAGCAGAAAATTTTGTTTAAATAAAAATTTTGTTGAATAGTTTTTGTTAAGAGAATGTCTGACTGTAAATATAAATGCTTTGAAAAGCTCTTTGTAATGAAGTATAAATCAAATTGCTTTCAGAAAAATGTACATAAGTTGTAAAACTTTTTAAAAATTCTTGGAAAATGATTAGTTGCTCTGTGAAATGCAAATGGCCTCATAATGAAGTCAATTTTAACTCTTTAACATTTTGATATGTTGAATCTAAAAACTACATCTATCATTGTGTGATCCATTCACGAAAGTAATAGTATCTCTCCTTCATTTAAGAGGCTGGTTTAGTCTTATAAAAACATTCAGGTGCTAGTGAATTATCAAACTTATCGAAGGTTTTTTTTTTAAATCTCCTTTGCATTTCTAAATTTTTCTAAATAAAATTGAAAAAGTAAATGGCCTTTGATCTATCTACCTTAGCAATCTGTTGCAAACACATTTTATATGAATCTGCCCACTGGCTTAAGATTTAGGTTGTGAGAGTTTTTGTGCAATTGAAGTAGCTCCTTAAGATATTCTTTCGATTTTGTATGATAAATTTTTCTCAATGGTTAATTATTCTCCTCTCCTTAAGTCTGCATTTTGATGACAGCTTCAAATTTGTGATAAAATAAAATGTATTAAGTGGATGCAAGAGATGCACTTTCATTATGAATTTTTGTCATTAGCAATTTGTCAATATTTGTTTGGAAATGGGAAATTATTTTTGAGAAAATAATTTTTCTTATCAAAATCAGTTGGTTTCAAACTCTAAATTTGACTGGACAGGTAAAAAGATTGAAAAAAGGGAAAAAAATATATATATAATATTGAGTAAAGTGTTGAAAATTATTTGTATAGGCCTCTGCATTTATGCTGGTTTTTGCTATGCAGCATGAGACAAGTCTCAGCAGCTGTGCAAAAGTATCAAAAGCATAAAAAAATTAGCAGAAAATTCTTAAAGAAAAAAAAACCCTGCTGCTCAATTTTTCCAAAACTTTAGCTGAAAGGTGATGGGAGAAAAGTGTAAACAGCACTGAAAAAAATAAATAAAATTGCTCCCCCCTCCCCTTAAAAACAATTTTGAAATATGTTGCAAAAGAACAGGCTGAAATACAGTTTTTTGTTAATTTTTTGATATGAAAAAATTATTGGTTTTTGAGAATTTTTTAAATAAGAACCTTGAATAATCATTTATGTAAATGATTTTTCTGCTCAAAATTTCTTCTTAGTCTTTAACCAAAGACTTTCTCCTTTCCGAATTCGCAATTTTTAAAACTCTTCATTAATGTTTTTTCTCTTTTTGTAGCAAATAAATTCCTTCTCTTCCCTGAAGTTTTCACCTCCTCTCCACCCAAGCATGTAAAATTTAAAATCTGAAAAACTACATATTTTTAAATATTTCTATCTTATTTGTTACTTTGTAGCAATAATACACAAGATATTATTTAAATCCAGCGATGATTTGGCATTATGCTTATTATAAGTTTGCAAAAAATACATCTCTCCAGAAAATCCTTGCTGCTTTTCCTCAGAGCTATAAAAATCCATCCTATAGAATCTGAATTCAAAACTGAAACTATCTGTCCTATCCCACCTTTTTGAATGTTTAAAAGTTATATTTACATAAGTGAAACTCTATTCTTTAAATGTATATTGTAATTCATTAGTTTATTCAATTTGTAGGCCTTTTTGATTTTCCATATCAATTCTAAAAGTCCTTGATTTTTTTTTTTTTTTTTTTTTTTTTAAGGATTTTGTCCCTATTAGCAAAGACAATCACAAGCTAATGTTATTCCTATGGATAAGTTATTTTCTAATAACTTGTTTGCATTTGATTGGATGGGTAAGGTCCCTTTCCACATTGTTCCTTTAACTTTTTCAATTTGGGCTGCAGCTATTTTCCATATTCTGCAGTTAGTTTCACTTTCAAAACCAGTTTAGAAAATGAAAGTGTCATTTAAAAAAATATCCGTAATCAAAATCAAAAAAGGAGCGATGTGGGGAGGGACCTCAGCTATCCAATGCAAAAAAAATTTTTAAAAATGTCAAAATGCTGACGAGTTATTAGAAAATAACTTTCCCATAGGAATAGCATTAGTTCACGAGTGTCTTCAATTGCATGGACAGGAGTCTCAAGGAAAATTAGTGTGAATTCTGTTAAAGCTTATATTCAGTATAATATAGTCTGTTCAATATGTATCTATCAACAAGCTCTGTTTAAAGTTTTAAATAAAATGTCAAAATAACAAGGAGTAAAGAAATACTCTGACACTTTTTAAATATATGTATATATATTTATTACATAGACTTATATGTCTTAGAAAACAAATGAATAATGATATTATATACATGAAATAAACCTTGAACATAAGGCTTTTCAAAGCTGAACAGGTTTGTTTACAGGAAAATAGAATACAGAAAATTTTCCAGTGTATCACTGCTTGTATAATAAACAATGCAGTTAAATAAGAACATCATAAAAAAAGGAATAGATTACATTTAACAGTAAGCAGTTGAAAAGCTGAAGCCCAAAAAGTTTTGCTCCGTAATCATTTGTATTATGTATCTGCTGTGAAACAGTTGGTATGCTATACCTTTTATGTTATATACTTCTTAAAATTGAATTTTTTAAATGAAAAAAAAATATATTTTTAAAGTTTGTGTGGAGAATAGATCTAAATATGTAACTTTTTGTGAATTAAACACCCAGAATTCTTTAGCAAATACCTGTAAAAGCATATAAATGAATTTTAGAGTGTAACATTATATATGAATGCTTTCTATTTTCATCAGAAATATAAGATTTAAATATTCTTAAAAGTAGTATTATGACACTAATTTTCAGTCTTTCGTTTAAGTTAATTCAATAATTCAAATTTATTTTTAAAATAAAAAAAAATTCAAATATGGACAGTTTTCTTTTGTAATGGTAGGAATAAGGTCAGTAAATTATCAATATAATAATCCTTTTATTTTTGTTTACTCACTTAAAATTGAGCTGAACATAGATCCATGTCTATCAGGTATGATTGTGTTCAGGTAATCTGAATTCAGATATTTATTTTATTTTCAATACCAGATTCCTGATTTTTCTGTTAGTTTAATTCATAAAATAGTGTTAAAAAAAATTATTAAATACAATTAATATTTTTCATTATGAGAGGATTGGAATTTCCTGCAATAAATTGTATATTAATCTCTTCATACAAAATCTTTTTCTTACTAAAATCGTGGGTATTTTTTTTTTCTTTCTTTTATTCAGAAATTCACAAACGTCTTTGATCTATACAACCTTTTTCTTGTTCTGTGAAGTGTCTTATACAATAGGAACATGTACATTCCATATAATGATGTGAATATATTTCTCCAAAGTTTATATTACAATAATAAGAAAATAGGGGAATAAATAGAAAAATAGACTCATCAAAATTTAAAAAACTGATAGTTCTAAGCGTTTATTTTTAAAAGAAATTACATTAGATTACCTCAACTGGGCACAGCTTGGGACCAGATTGGAGTTGTACGGATTTAGAATTTCGTGGATTTCTGGTCATTGCTTTGTTTACATTTTTAAAACAGTAATTTCAATGTAATTAATAATGCACATGAGATTATAATGAATGCTTACAATATTCAAAGGTCAAAGAAATAATCAATAATGTATAAATAAATTCATTATAAAGATGATATGCATTTTTCCTAAATTATTCAATGAAACTCACCTCATAAAGATGCACAATTCACATCAAAATCATAAAATAAGAAAGTTTTATTTCAGGTTTAGCAAGACTTAATAATAAAAGCTTGATTAATGAATAATTACATTTGGCAAAAAGATTGTGATTACCAGTGTTATCAGCAATATCTTGAATTTTTGCAGAAACAAATTTATTCTTTCACTAAAAAGCATAAATTCAGTAATATTAACAAAAGTTATAGATTAAAATATATAGAAATGATATAAAAACAAAAAAACCAAATTTTGTCCCTACATCTGAACTGAAAGTTTCATTGTTTACATCTGGAAATTATGTGTGTATTTTAGAGAGTTATGGATTTAAAGGAGTTTACTGTATTATAATGTAAATTGCAAAAAATATTGGGGCCAAGAGTAATTTTTTAAGAATTTTCAGATGTTTAAAGGAATTGGTTTTTCTCAATAGAATCAATTTCCATTAGAATAAATTTTGTGATGCTGCCAATATCCTTTCACTGTAATAAATTTTTAATTTTGGAACAATCCTTTGAATTTAAAATGCTACTAAATTTTTGAAAAAATAGTGAATAAATTTATGAATTCAGTAAGTATAAAAGTAGTCTTTTTATAAAAATGTTTTTAAATAAAGTAAATAATGTTTATAAATAAGAAATAATCCTTTTTAAAATTTTTGTTTAGAAAATTATTAAAAAAAAAAAAAAAAAAAAAAAAATCTAATGAGGTTCCCCTCCCTTTTTATTATAATGGAACTTGACTGTATAGCATAACATTTAAAAACTTTTTTGCTGAATAGAAAAAATTCTAAAAACTCATGTAACAACTTTTGCAATTGCAGGTACTTGTTGTATAAAAGTGGGATAGAATATTTTTATCTGTTTTAAAAAGATTTTCTGGGATATGTATTAACAATGATATGTACAAATACAAGTTTATACAGAAGCAGTTGCTGTTTGCATGCAGTTATATTTACAACTGGAAGAATAACTTAAGTGCATTATTTTGCTTATGTGGTGCATAACTAATTCATCTAAGCAGTAGAATTTTAAAATGTGAATGTGCAAGAGTGCATTTGCTTGATTATGCAAAAGTTTACATTTAAGGGGACTTTGTGCTGGAAAAAAAAAAAATTCTGTAAATAACACTTATAGTAAACTTTTTGGAATCGTTAATACAAAGACGAAAAACTTGATAATTGTGCATATGGAATAAACTTATGAAAATCGCATGTATATAAATTGACTTAAATTCAAAAGCATCCAAAAATAGATAATAGTACCTCTCAAAGAATCTAAAGATAAAAAACTTTGAAGAAAACTTTCAACTATTTGGACAATTTTTTCACCGATTGTAGAAGTTTTACCATTTTGATTACATAGAGAATATGAACAAAAAAATTTGTTTAAATATTTTGTTTACAATATATAAATATATATCAAATTTCATCAAAATATATTAATTGTATCTCCTTCACTATATATCAGATCATCAAAAAATTTAGGCACAATGTTCTAGAGATGTTAAGGATCATTTTAGGCTATTTCTTTGAATTGATAAACCATCTTGTCCATAAGGTGAAATCTGTAAGTCAGTAATAAAAAACTTTGAATTACTCTCATATATTGAGTTACATACTATATATTCATATGCGACCGTATAATTATTTTCAAAACATCCAAGCGATTAAGTAATATATTCTTTCAGTTTTAAAAAATTGAAAACATCGTACATTTAGTCTTTTATAGACATGAAATATTTTTAAACCTTTATTTTATAAATTTTTAAAATAACGATACATCAACAGGTAAGTTTTAAATTGCTGGCTCATTAACAAAATTTTAGTAATGCATTTTTAAAATATATTTTTTACGATTGCATTATATGCTCATATAAAATATGTTAAACAGGGTTGCCAGATTTAAGAATATCATGCTAGCATGACCTCTTAGATATTCATTACTCTCATGTGTGACTGAATCTCATAGGCCATAAAAAATGTCAATTTCAAGTTTGTTTAAAATTCGTTCATTGCTTTGAAAATAGCATCCTGAGAATTTACAGTATGATAAGCATTTGCTTTAAATTATTTTTCTTTATTTATTTCATATTGTTACACTTTTCATACTTAGGTGCATTATGAATAGTAGTTCACTATGAAAAATATATGTATAGTGAAAGCAATTTATTTTGTATTTGATTCCAAAATCTCTCTCTCTTTTTTATTTATTTATTTTTTATTTATTTATTTTATTTTATTTTTTATTTTATTTTATTTTTTTTTTTATTTATTTTTTTTTTTTTTTTGGTACACACATGCATACATGTATGTATATACTACTTGATAATGATGAGAAAATAGAACAAAAAAATTAGATTAGTTCAATTTATCTAATTGATAATTGCATACTAAATATTTTAGCTTGAATATTTTTAACATACTATTAGTGTTTTTATAACATTGTTAAATTTTATTTAATTACAAAGCATTCAAATAACAATTATAAAAGAAATAAAAGTCTCATAACTTCTGATAAAATAACACTATTGAAATGAATTATCGGCAAAAAGTATTACAGAAATCATTTATATGGATATGGGGATTGAACTTATGTTGGCTACTGAAATTGGTGCCTTGACCAATGTGCTCACCAAGTCTTGCTTTGTTTTCCTTAGATTCCTTAGCAGATCTTAGATTTACCTTTACACACGCACATTTATGCTCATTTCACGCTAAACTGAAAACTTTCCTTAATGTTTCAATACATATATATGTGATGATTTACAATTTTTATGTTATACTTAGAGAGAACCTTGCTATGATGCAGAGGTGAATATGTTCCAAATTTTCTAAAAAATCAAGGCATTCAATTTTTAAAATCTTAAATGGTTATTATTTCAAAAATTAGGGCATAAAAAATATCGTGTATTTTGGCAAAGGATCGCCAGGGAAAAATACGCAGAATTTTGTCTAAGGATATTTAAAAAAAAAAGCTGCAAATTTTGTCAAGGAATTGCGGGAAAAAACGTGTAGTTAGTGCACAGATTTTCCCTTCCTATATTGCTACAATCTTTCAGAAAATTTGCCGTGAATTTCAGATAACCTTTTTTTTTAAAATTCAGAATCACCCATGCTACAATATGAAGAGGTTTAAAAAGTATCAAAATAATTAGAGTTTGGAGATGGATTGATTATATATTTCTGGAAAATAACATCTGATAACAACAATATTTTCATTAGCAAATGGGTGTTAATTGATTGCAATTTTGTCATGTATTAGAAGTTCAGATTTTAAAATAAAAAAATAAATGAATTAGACAAATACCACTCCAATTGCTTTATTCTGCCAAAAGTGCCACTCTTCAAATAATTTGATAATTTAGAATGTATCAGTCATCATAGGTAAAAAAAAATTACAAAAGTGTGACCAAAATCTAATTAATATAGGTTTCTCATATGTGCCCAGGAAGTACAAAATACATCCGCCCCCCATCTCTCGAATAAAACTTTTATTTCCCGAAAGAAGCTTTGAAAGACACTCCTGCGTTCTGCACTAGTTTAAATCTTAAAAATTGATGGTACAAATATCTAAGCATAATAATTCTTCCTGTTATTATTATTCTTATTTAGACCAATCAGCAAATTTTGCCCAAAAGAGCTCCATAATTAACTCTCAGAAGGTTGTGCCTGATCTGAGAGATCAATAAAGTGGATTTTTTTTTTTTTTTTTTTTTTTTTTTTCCCCTTTCAATTGCTTTTTCATTCTTTTTAATAAAATATATTTTCTTAGTAGTGATATACACTTGTCTCTTCAGTAAACATGCATCCTATCACAATTATACATAGAAAAATTTGCTGCTGCTTTTAAAAAACAGATTTGGTGTCTTTAAGAGAGATAAATTTTGAGATGTTAAGGCTGATGGTCACTGATTTTTCGAATTCCCCTCCGTAATGGTTAAGTCTGTGGGTGTTTGATGCATTTTTATATTCAAAATATCTCATCAGGAAATTAATATTTTTAATTTCTTTGTTCAGTGTTGTTCTCTTCTTAAAGGATGTCCTTTTTTTTTTTTTTTTTTTCCCTTAGTTCTTAAAATAGTTCTCAAATCTTTGCTTAACCTCCTGACTGCCGCGACCGGATTTTTTCGCACACTAAGCTGCAGGTTTCACTGCAACATAATCAATATTTAACCCTTTGACGGTTAAAGCATTTCTATTCATAAAATACTAAAATGATTGAATGACACCGGAATTTAAAAACAAATTTATTTCATAATATATAAATGTTTTTTTTTTTTTTTTTACGTTCTTTGCAAAATTAAAATTTTCATTTAAAAATTCCGGTGTCAGTATGGCATTTCACAATTCAAATTAAGTGGTATTCTGGGCGCGTATACGCGCTTATAGCCACGAAAGGATTAAGTTAATAAAATTCTACAAATAAAACCCAGTTTTGAAAAATTAAGTTTAAATTCATACTCTCAAAGATTATACACTTACACGTAATAACATATTTTGTATCAGGTTGGAGAAAACATCTTTTTTTAATATTTTTATTAATTTAAGAGAAAACAACATTACAATTTTACCCTTTTGCTGGGCAGTCAAGGGGTTAATTTAATATTTTGTGTTTTTAAAACTGACAAAGTGGAAGTAAAATTTTAGCACTTCACATAAAATTAAGGGTAGTTTTTAGATATATTTTGAAAACTAAGAAAAAAACAGACAGGCTTACACAAGAGTAAGCTGAAAAAATTAATTTCCTGAAGAGATCTTTCGAATATAAAAATGCATCAAACGCCCATAGACTTAATATTATGGAAAAGAAATCGGAAAATAAGTGATCAGCAGCCTTAAAAGCCAAAGGTTCGTTTGAGTCTAACTTAAATTAAGAATACTACAGTAAAACCTCCATAACGGACACTCCCGAATAGCGGACACCTCTATTTAACGGACAGTTTTCAAATCCCCACTCCCAAAACTTAAATTTTTGTATGTTTAACCTCTGAATAACGGACATTCCGAATAGCGGACAGTAATTTTGGCAAAAAAAAGAATGAAAAATTATTTTTTAACGAGGAAAAAAATAAAAATCCTCTAAATTTATTAGGGCAATGTGTCACAAATTTTGTGATCACAGATAAATGTGGCGATGAGCTGGAGAAAATCCCCTCTCCCCCTACATTTATCAGTGATCACTCCCCCCCCCCCCCCTCGGATGATTTGAGATTGTATGCTTTTAAGAAGAAAAAAAAATTATAATAAACAGTTATACTTTTTTTTTTTTTTTTTTTTTAGAAAAAGATGATTTAAAAGGATTAAAACTACTGATAGAGTTAAAACTTCACATTGAAAAACAAATTACATGTAATCGCAAGTAAAAAAAAACTTTTGTAAAAAAAAAAAAAAAAAAAAAAAAAAAAAGTAAGAATATAATAAACAAAGAATAAAGGTATGCTAAATTTTATTTCAGTTTTATTGCTTTAAAAATTATTTAATTTCTGGTTAATCATATAATAGAGGTTTTAGGACCTATAAAAATCGACTAATGAAGCATTCATCAGCAATTTTTCTATCTCTGAGCTTTTCCCAATAGCGGACAATTTCTGCGCTCCCAAGGTGTCCGTTATTAAAGGTTTTACTGTATCATGTTTCAAGGAATCGCTAGATATTTTCTTGAGTTTTGAAAATTATAAACAAATTATATTGTTCAATAACATCCTGAGGTAATAATTTAAGAGTTGACAATCCCATTATGACATTTGTTCAAAAAAGCAAAACTAAGTATTGCACATTAAAAGATAAATTAATAAAATATAATCACAGCAACCAGAAATCATCAAAGCGTGAAATAAAAATATTAAAAGAATTTCTGAAGATATTGTAAGAGTGCAATAATCTTCTGTAAAATTATACATATAAATTTATTTTTAGTTCGTTTGGAATATTAGCAAAATTAATTTCAAGTTACCAGTTCAAAAGAATTCTTCAATATGAAGTGTAAAACAACTAAACATTTTAAATCAAATGTATCTTCTGAAAATAGATTGCAATGAATCGGATAAGATATTTTAGAATGACTTGAGATTTTATTTTTATTTGAATTAAAACCACATTTTTTTTCCCACTATTTTATTTGAAATTTAACACATGTTGCATAAAATTGAAAACTGAATATTTAGTGCTTAATGAGTTTTTTCCCTAACTTTAATAAATGCAGGGTTCATACACGCTACTTAGAAATGAAAAAAAAAAAAAAAAAAATTCCAAGGAATACTTAGAATTCCTTAAATAAGCAAAATACGCCTTAAAGTGCAGGATTCCCAGCGACATGAAAAATATGAAAGACAAGGGAAAATGTATAGAAAAAGTCAGAGAATTTACAAATGTTTTCTAAAATGTCTCGGGGGGGGGGGGGATAAAAAAAATGACGTGAAATTCATCAAATAGTCTCTGGTAAAAAATTTCCAACAAGAAATCTCGCCAAATTCGTAACATGACCGGAAAAAAAAGAACTGAAAGAATTGCTAATTTTGTCAAAGGATTGCAGAAATAAATTATTTACCGTTTGGTTGTGGAATTGTTTTACATTTGGTCAGCGAAATTGGTGGACATGTTTTTCTGGGAACACTGTACTAGGTTCATGCTAGGCCTGTGATAGGCGAAGTAGCGCTCATGTTACATAATGATGGTGGTGTATATTTGAAAAATAAGTTTTAATTCGCTTAAAATTCTTGTCCTCCTTAGATATATATATAGATATATATGTATATATAGACTCCTTGGATTTTTTTTTCTTTTTTTTTTTTTTTTTTTTTTTTTTTTTCATTTCTAGTCTATATGAACTCTGTAAGAGATACAGAAGTGTTTTTGTTTGCATTCATAAAACTGATTACAAAAAAAATAAAATATATATGTTATTCATAATTACTTAATCAAGAAAACTCTGTCACTGATCACAGCTTATCTCAAATGATTATCTTTTGTTCGGAGAAATTCTGGAACTTCAACATAAAAACTTTGATCATGAAACAGAGCTAGCAGACAGAGCGATTCCATCAGCAACTTGCCGACCATTCCATAAATTGTGGGAGAAAATTTGTTGGACACCTTGCCAATTAAGTTACAATAAATGAATGATCTATTTATTTATAGCTAATATGAATGATCTACCCACATAAATCATCTTATACTTCTGTAAGTACAAGCATCATGTTGTTTCAATGAGTTTGATGTTTCTATTAATCAGCTGCAATTTTCTAGCTTAAAAGAATATTGAGCTTTTTCTTTTTTTTTAAATCAACAACTTAATATTTTAGGTATTTAATTATAGTGTTAAATGTTTGGGAATAGAAATACATTTCATAAGAAGCTTTGGAAACTGAATCTATGCCCTTGGCTTGGGAAATTCCAGTAAGTTCCAGGGCTAGGCATTTTGAAATGTAATGCTATTATTTTGTTCATTTTAAATTTTATCTTTTTTTTTTTTTTTTCGTTTTATATGTTGCACGTATTCAAGTAACAATATCAAATTTTACTCATAATGTTTATTTGTTTTTTTACTTAAATTATAAATGAATGGTGATTAGAGTTTCTTTCAAAGACCTCCTACCAAGACATGCTTGAATTCGGTTGCTTCATAACAATTAAAACTTACTAACTTCGTACAGTGAAACTTGCTTAAAATGCTAATAAAAACTTAATCAGATTCAAGTGTTACATTAGCACCATCTTCTGAACAAAAGGCATCAACAGGCAGCTGTTGAAGGAATCGCTTCATGTACTAGCCCTTTTGTACATAGTTTACAATCTTCTTTACTTTTGTCTCGACAGATGAATTGAAATTTTTAAGTCTAAAGACTGTGTCATCCACATCGCTTTCTACGTAGACTGGATTCCATCTTATCTGCCGGCTTCTTGGAGTACTCGTGGCAGGCCTAGGATGCTGTTGATAAGTTCTGTATTCCTCTTGATGGGGAAAGGCCTCAGGGCCCCACAAATGGCATGGATAATCTCTGTCACACACTATAATGAAGAAATAAAAAAAAGAGGGGAGGAGCGAAGGAAGGTTTCAGAGAATGTTACTTTTAAACAAGCAACATTTTTGTTTCTTTGACTGTATGCATATATATACAATAAAAATTAACATGAAAGAAGGCAACTACCAAGCTCCATCAAACTTATTTTGCAGACAAGCATGACATATTACACATAATTTATAATGATTTTGCATTCTCATTAAATTTTAGATATCTTATTTTCTGGTTTTGGTATTAAATTTGCCATATTTTTTCATACATTAAACTTTTAGCCTAGGTTAGAGTAATATGCGGGTAAAATTAAGTTACTCGATCCAATACAGGATTCATTTAGCCAAATGCTTTGGACACCACTACTATCTTACAGTTTATTTCGCCATCTTTTATCACATATTATTCGGCCATTAGATAAGGCGAAGAAAATTAGTTTAAAATACTGGTGTCCAGAGCATTTGGAGCACTCATTTACGGGAGACACTAGTGGTCACTGAGAATCGCCTCTCGAGGGCAAAGAATATCTACTTCATCAAGAAACCTAATTAGGATTAGTCGACACAATGTCCCTGTTGCGGATACGAATAAGCTGGAACACTGCCGCGGACCGGTTATTTACTTATGATTACATGCAAGGGGTCGACCATAAATGATGTCACGCTTGGAGGGGGGTGGGGGTAAAAAGAAATGTGACATCATACATTTTGGTTAAAATAAAAACTTAAAAAACTAGAATATTAAATTTTGAAGTTATTTTGAAATTAGAGTATTTTGTGTTCGTAAAATAAAGATAAAATTTAAAGCCAAATATACTATTAAATTCTATTTCAAATTCCAAAATACTACTGTTTTCAATTGCTGTTTTATATTAATGCTGTACTATTACTATTGTATATTAATTATAATTTTTGTTGTAAACTTGAATCTTATTTCATAAAAAATAAGCACAGAAATCATTTTTATCATTGTTATAAATGTCATTACCATACACAGTAAAAGTTTAACTATAAAATTTGAAATATGATCTATAACATAGTAGTTTGTTTCTGAACTACAAGTATATTTATATATAATATAGTGTGACTTGTGACTAGAGGAGGGGAGGGGGGTACGGTGAAGTGTGACACTTTGTGACTAAGGGGGGGACGGGGATTCAAAAATATTGAAACAAAGTGTGACAGCATTTATGAACAGCCCCTAATGGAAAACTTCAAAAAACTAAATTTATTAAATTAAAGACATCGAAAAGCGAGAAGAATAGAACCGACCTCTCCATATGTCAAAACGGCTTCGAACTTAATAAGATTAGTTTACGTCTGTTTGGGCCTTAAGGTCAAAAATAGACATAAAATTAGACTCTCGGCGTGTTTGTAGTGGCGAGGCGATGGCTTTTGTTTCTAATTGCACTTTAAGTATACCGAAGTATCATTCTGTAAGACAAAAAATAATGTCCTACTGTCAATCTCTGTCCTACAATATATATTAAAGCAATCAAAATCTGTGATTATCAAAGTTGGCTCTCTCCTTGTAAGTTGCAGGACCTACTCCCCCCCCCCCCCTCACCTCCCTAACTTTTAATGGCATACTTCAAAATTACGCATCGACTCCGAAAATCAAGATACGCAAAAAAGAAAATACTAGTCAACAATTGGCTCAATTGCATTCCAGCGCTGCGAAACATTTAAAAAATATAAGTATTAACCCTTTGAAAAAAAATCTTCAAAAACCACTTTGTCGAATTTTGTTTCTCCCACACAATTGCCCATAAAATTAGTACTAAACACATTTGGATTTACAAAATATATATAAATTTCACACACGACATTTGGTCATTTCTTTTATATCATGTATGAAGATATAAAAAAGTTCATTAAAAATATTAAATATGATGGCGCAATTAATGAATTTGTTGAAATGAAAGCCAGAAAAGTGCGATTAAAATAAATCTTATTAAAAGAGTATTATAATGGATTTGTTTTATTATTTTCCAAAATCTAACTAATTAAGGGACCCAAATGCAAATTCTTGTACAGGGCACAGAAATGGCTTGCTACGGCAGTGCTTTTAAAGTATACAGTCAAGTCTGTGAAATCCGCACACTTAGTCACCGAGGGTTTTGCGGATTATACATTTTTGCAGATTATAGATCATCTCTTTGTTTACAGTATATTTTTAAATAAATTAAAAACAACTGCACAGTAATTACAATATGAAAAAAAAAAAAAAAACCGCAAGATTGGTTGATTTTGTTTGAAGAAGTTTTAAATTATGTACAATAAAGATTTTAAACATTTATACAACGAAGTGATAGTTTCAGTTTTAGTTTGTTGTCAATAACTTTTTCCTGCAGTCTATGAACATTCATCATTTCTTGCACTGAGATTTAAATAAAAAGAAATAATTGGATATAAATATTTAAAGGAAATTTAAATATGCACATTTAATTTATATTTAAATATTTATTCATTGGAAAATTGGTTACTGAAAAAATATATGTGCCAAATTTAACTGTTAACGACAATTTTCACTATTTCCATTCCAATATCTTGAAACATGGGCGGATTTCACAGAGTTGACTGTATTAGAGAACATTCAAAGTAAATTAATTACTCAAATTTATTCTTACTGAGCTGAGCAGTGGATGCTGGTAACTCCCAAGCGTGGCGTCTGCAGTGGAATTCTTACAGCATGATACTGCGTTGCACAGGATCCAGACTCCGATCAGACAGAAGGCCAGCTTCTTCAGGCTCGAACGAGTGATGGCAAAGGGCATGGCTTTGAAGAAAACTTGTGTGTGTGAAGAATTCGTGAAGCTGGTAGTTTGTATATATGCTTTCAAATGCAAGAGAATGAACTGAAAAACGCATTACAAGAGGATTAGATGAGAACTAGCACAACAACAAGAAGAACTTAAGGGTACCTCTTACTCCCAAGTGTACTAAAAACTATTAAATGGGTATGAAAATATTTTTGCTATGGTAAATAGTAGCCTATTCTTGAAAATAATAAGTAGCTAACATTGTCGTTGCCATAAATGAAAATTGGTAATTTTACAGAGAAATGTTCGATAAAAACTTTAAAGCAAGCAGTTTTTAAATCAAGGATTTTTTTTAACTTGTTTAATGCTGGTATTCGCTAAAAGAAAAAAAATTGCAATTGCATAGCATGTTAAAGATGTTGTGTAGGGACATACTTGACAAGTTTGCGTATGCAGAGTATAATTATTTTTCTAACTTGATATATATATATATATATTTTTCAAAAATTTTTGTGCAAAATTTCATTATTTCAATAGAGATTTAGCGATACTTTGACAGGGTCTTTTATTATATTGTTGCCAAATTATAAAACTGCGCAAATGATATTTCCCTTTAATTAAAAAAAAAATTACCTGCAATTTTTAAAAACAGATTGAAAACTTTATAATTATTTATGCAAATTACGAATTTGTTTATATTTTGTTAAGGAAAATCATAACTTTGAACATTTATTTTATAAATCTGGATATTCTCCAAACAGATTTTAAATTTGAGATCAGAGAGTCTTCGCTGAAATAATACTGGTTCTAATTACTCTGTATTCGTTATTAAAACATCTTATAAAGAGACTAATGTTATACGCCACTCTTGATTCCATTGCCTGCTGGAAGAATGCTTTTTGCTTGTAATTTTTGCCCCAAATTCTTAGTTTTGTACGGGGAAAGACATACTTTTAGAACAGAGCGGAATCGAACTCGGGCCCCCGAATCTTCTAATTTAAGCTCACCACATAATCACTTGGACTAAACGAGCCCTCAAGAATTCTGTGATCAGAGGCTTACATATCTATAGATAACAATCATAATACGCAATATAACAATCATTTTAGAACGTATCGTTGCTCCTGATAAAGAGAACCGAGTTTATATTTTCGAAATTAACCTCGCTCCTTCTCTTTCTTTCTGCTTCTTTTGTTTATTTTAGATTGGTCTAGAATGTAAATTGCTAAAATGTTAAAAAAATATTTAAAAAATAAATTTGTGTTATTATGCTTTTCGGCTTTCAACATGATCCTCTTAAACAAAACTGGTCAATGTACAGGTTCCTTTTAGACATGTTCTACCGTTATTATGAATCAAAACTTTACCTCTAAATATTTTGAAATTTTGTAACTAGATTTAAATTTAAATGTAGATTTAAAATATTTGTCAAAACTGTGTGTGGAATTTGAAGATTTGAATTTACTGTGCTACGTAAATTTCTCCTAAAACTCGAAGCATATATTCTCTTTATGCATATCATTGTTCGCAAATCACAATTATTTTTCGGTGTGAATATTGTTTCTCTACGATGATCTGCGATAAAACGTTTGGAATAAATCTCGAGAGTAATTATATTATTTATTATTAGCAAACATGTATGTTTTCAAGATAGTCTTTTGTAATTCCCAAGTATAAAATAAAAAATATATTCATAAGGATTAAAAATTTCTATTAATCTGATAAAAATTCTTACAAATTTCCCGAGATTTTAAAAGTGCTTCCAACACCCTTGAAAATTATCGTATCAGTGCTTTGAATAAAATGTTAACTCTAACAGTTTAGGTTGAAAAAAGTTAAAAACGACTACGAATATATATCAGTCGAAAGACAGATATTTTGGTAGTATTAGATGAACTAAAAACATACTTTTATGTATAAGGGACATACATGAAGAGCAGAGTTTAATTATACTTTCCAACAACTTTATGTCTCTCAGGAGGAATTTCCAACAAAATTCTTAAATTAATCCATTGATTTAAATTGGTCAATTTTTTTGATAATTCTATCAAAAATTTAACTGAATTTGTAAGAAAGTGAAAAAAAGGACTAAATTTATAATTTTTTTTAGCACCCGAATTTGCTGCAAAAAAGCAATCACACTTTGCCAAGCCAAAAAATTTGTTTATCCCATTAGATATATCTATTTTATTTTTTTTTAAAGGGGGGGGCACCTAAAGAGGGTAACAAGGGCGATTTGCAATAACCGCTGGTATAACAAGTCAAATACAGAAAGGTCCTCTTAAAATATTATAAAATTAAAAAGAATTTAATTATCCTTACTTGGTTTTCAAAAAACTGTTTATCGTCGGTAGTACTTTCTAAACTCAGGAGCAGCTGCAATAGTCGCTGGTGGAAAGAAGTATAATCTGAATCTATAATACGAATCACCCCGTATTTATACCCATACAGAAATATGGGAAGTTTGAAATACACGTGACAATATTTTCAAACACGAGAAACGGTCAGCAACAGCTGTGATGTCCTGCAGCGACAATTGTCGCCAAAGCTATACATCCCAGGAGTTCTTATCTTACAAAATGATTGTAAAATAAAATTGATAAATAATATGATTGGTTTCTTAGCAAGGTGTTTGGTTTTCTGAACTTAAAGACTGCAAGAATTAAAAAAGTAGCTAATGTATTTTTTTTAGGTCTGACACAATTTGAAAATGAGACTTTGCATCGAATGAACTATATTTTTGCACTTGTATAAAATTCTAAATGAATCCAGAACTGATATTTCAAACTTTAAAGAATGGTTCAACAGTTGTAATTTTTCTTTAGAAAATCAGGGACATAATTCAAATATTAACTTAAAAATACAGGGTGTCTCTCTCCAATTTAAATTCGGATTTTTGTTCATACGACTTTAAAAATATTGAAAATATTGTAGCGAAATGTTCAACAGGCTTGGCTATCTTTTTGTAAAATTAAATTCCATCAAAAACGTAAATATAAAAGAATGCCAAGTCCGTCAACGATTTCGCTAATAAAAGAAACGAGATCTAACTGAAAACCAAGTTCATCTGAAACTCCTAAAATCATAGGTTCTGCCATGCATAACGTTTTTCAATTGTTTACTCATAAAATGATTTGTTATGCTATTTGCTTATTTGCTACTCAATAGAGCGACTTGGCACCCGCCAACTTTAATCCTTAAGTCTAAGTAGGCAAGTCACACACTAAGGCGACACGACATGTTACTCGATTTTGAAAGAAAAACTGGTTTAATACAGCTTCATCCTTTGTTTCGATCGGATTTTTCTTCGATATCGTGCTTTATATTTACCCTGTCGTTTCGGTATGTGATGTGGCGTACAATTTAGTCTAGTGTGCCAAAGATCTAGTCAATCCAGTATTCGAAATTCGAATAAGTATGTCGTAAAGGTATATACAAATATATTATACAGAGATACATTACGATAAATACAATAAACTCAACTGCCAGAGACAGGCTCTGAAATTTTTTTCACTCCAGTTTGGTTTATTGTATACTTACCGTATGTATGTCTGCATAATATTTGTATATACCTTTATGATTTGAATTTATTTACATTATATCTTTATGATTTGACAGATTTGGGTGTGCATTTATGTTTTAATAAAGTAAAGTATGTTTAATAAAGTAAAGTTTTAATAAAGAAAAGATTAACTTTAAGTTCAGATCAAACAAGCAGAGAAATTTAAATAACAGAAAACTTGCAAAGCCGTTCCATTGAGCACCAAATAACGTAACAAATCATTTTAAGCCATTGAAGAACGTTATGCATGACAGGATCTGTGATTTAAGGAGTTTCGAAAGAACTCGGTTTCCAGTTAGATCTCACTTCTTTTATTAACGAAACCGTTAACGAACTTCGCATTTTTTCACATTTATGTTCTTGAAAGGATATCATTTTTTTATTTTTATTTATTTATTTATTTTTTTTTTTTTTGTCAAATAAGTAGGTATTTGTTTTCTTTTAAAAATAAATAGGCTTAATATTAAGTTATCTTTATTTAATATTATTTAATCTCACAGCTTTTTCCTGGGATTACGCGGAGTTTTATTTCCCCGCTGTTTCGAGTTATACTTGTAATCAGTGTTAAATTCAGCCCTGAAGGGCTATTCTCCCATCCCGGAGCAATAAAATGTCTCCCTCACCCGTAAAATAATAGATTTTGGGTTTTCAGCAATCAAAAATTGCAACCTCCCCCCCCCCCCTCCTGAAGCCACAGAAATCTCTCCCAGAGAATGAATTCAACCCTGTTGTAATTATATTTTCTACACTCTTCGATTTTTCATGACCTTGTATTTCATTCAAATTTCAATTCAAAGATATATTTTAATTGAAAAGGAGATGCTTAATCCGACGCAGCAAACTGTTAGTTAATATGATTATCATTTTTGAAGTTATAAGGAATTTTCTTTTACGAAATTTGGCACAATTTGATTATCCGGTCGACCAAAAATAACGTCGCCAAGTAGGCGATATATCGCGACAAAAATTATTCGCCAAAAGTGACGCCAACTTAACGCTATTTCTGGTATTTCGCCAAATTTCCATAGACTCCCACTGTAATCCAAAATATTTGTCTTCTAACCAACCATTAATGCTTAATGTGATAATTTCTGATTTTTTTTACAAATCCAATAACTTTCTTCCATGCCAAATTAAAAAAAGAAGGGAAAAAAGTAAAAGCATCTAATCCTTCTACACAAAAGCAGGCTAACACTTCCAAAGAAGCTGTTCCTTAAGTTTCACTCAAACTTTCCTTTGCTGTATATAAAAAAGACGTTCCTTCTTCATTGAAATAATCTTTGCCTGCACTAGAAGAAGTTAGACCTAATGCGAAAGGCAGCACCGAGAAGCAAAAACGGCTTGGAAAGAAAAATAGGATGTCATTTATACTGATTGATACTAGTGTTAAAAATCAATTAAAATCGGGAAAAAAAATTCATAAAAAAAAAAAAAAAAAAAAAAAAAAAAAAAAAAAAAAAGGAAATTTCAAAAGAATTCTTATAAAAGTGGCGAGAAAAAAATCCAATAGCAGACAAGAAGTTTCTTCAAATGTAAAATGCGTGAAAACTGTTTTTTATGTTACTGTGCATTTAGTTTACAATAAAAAAATACTTGTTAATTAACAAGCAAGGTTTATTACCTGTGTTATACCATTTAAATTATATTTGGAAAATTGGCTCCTGCACATTTCTAGTAGGCTCGAAAACTTGCCCCACATATGGAGCACATTTTCCAACATCTCATGGTTAGACTTAACTATTTTCTATTAAAAACTATATTTAGTTTTTTGAAAAATAATTGTGTCAGTTTGTAAAGAAAGGTCGAGGGAATACAATGATATCCTATCCTGTTGATCTCAAAATAGATAAAAATAAAAAATACAAAATTAAAGTTGTAAGAAGTTGGAAAACTTGCCCTAGTCTCCCCAATATATCCAATTTACTGGCATGATAAATATTAATGTACTAGTAGCCTTCACCCGCTACGCCATGCCGGTCGGTTTCTTTGAAAGAATCTTAATCAAATAAAATTTATCTGGCAAAAATAAAATAAACTTTTTTTATATAATTTGTTATTGAGGAATCACTTTCATGAAATATTTGACAGTTTTAGTTTTGTTAAAAAGTAACATGATTTTGTGCAAAAGTAACGTGATAGAAATGATCGTCAAAAACGACGAAATATAGCTCAATAATTATTGAATCGTCAAAAGTGAGAGTTTTATTTATGAGAGTTTACATAAAACGGCTGTTGAGATATGGCAAAATGTCCTAAAGTTTTTGACTCCACTCCCTTTAACATTCTAAGACTGTGGTGATTTCTAAAATTTCTAAAATACGTGTTTAATTATTTTTTAGTAGATTATTATTATTTTTTAAATTTTACTCATCTATTTAAAACAGTTGCTGAGATATGAAACATTTTCTAAAATTTTCGACCCTCCCCTTTTTAACTCCATTGGGATGGGAATTAGTAAAATTGGGGAAATATGCGTTTAATTATTGAGTAGGCTTATTCTTTTTTAATTTCATGCAAAAAGTACTCTTTTCCCACCAGAAGCATCTGCTTTTATTTAAATGCAAAGGAAACTCTTGGGTCAATCCATTTCGAGTAGTCCAGAGAATATTTTTTTGGTTGCCTGATTTTTTTTCAAAAATCTCAAATTTTTTGTACAATAACCCTAACACGATGAAAGTTCAAAATGGCTATTATTTTAATTTTATTATTTTTTGTTTGTGCATGGTGGACGTGGACATCTTTGTTTCATCGTGAGCAGCTATTTTCTCACATTTAAGAGTTCACGGAATCGTAAATAACTCATTTCTTATTTCTCCAATTCAAATGGGGTTTGCAGCAAATTGTTCAGAATAAAATGAGCTAAAATTCTAGAAATAGAATAATCTCTAAAAATAAATTCTTATTGGTGAAATTTGTGCAAACATCTTAGGATTTCCCCCCCAAAATCTGTCCGTTTACAAGAGGAAGTTTTTCATGCAAAAAAAACTATCAACTTGACACTTTTTTTTTTTTTTTTTTTTTTTTTACAAATAGGTCGAACATACTTGTATTCACACACAAAGTTCCAGATCTGGATTTTTTTTTTTTTTTTACAAATAGGTCGAACATACTTGTATTCACACACAAAATTCCAAATCTGGATTTTTTTTTTTTTTTTTTTTTACAAATAGGTCGAACATACTTGTATTCACACACAAAGTTCCAGATCTGGATTTTTTTTTTTATTTACAAATAGGTCGAACATACTTGTATTCACACACAAAGTTCCAGATCTGGAAATTAATTTCTCCTTGGAAAAAAACAAAAAAAAAAAAAAAAAAAAAAAAAAATCCAAATTTTGTTAAAAATTTTCACAATCACATTTTTTAGGCTTTGATATCTCTGGTGGGGCACGAGTTAAATATCTGAAATTCTGGCCTTTAATAGAATTTTATGGTAGTGTTATATATAAAAAAATTTCAAGAAGGACAGTTTAATAACAAACAGTTATAAAGACAGTAGAAAACAGTTTAATAACAAATGTTCAATTTACTAAGATACTATACATGCTCAACAAAAAGGTGATAAATATCTTCACAGTATTTATGAGAAATGTTATGAGTTCGACCAGTTACTCTAGTCAGTTTCATAGAAGTGATCTTTCTCATAATTTTATTTGAAGTCACCCAAGTCTTGTCAGCTCTTGATAAGTTGAATGAAGTTCTTGGTCCTGTTGGCCCAAAGAAATGAACTTTGAAATCGCTATGTTGAAGGCTCACTTAATAATTCCGAAGTACCACTTCTTGTCACACATGCAACAATGTCATTTTTCTGCAGTATACAATTTTAAAGCCCTTTGGATATTTTTAATTCCTGAAAATTTCGTAAGGTTTATGCATGGTAATATCGTGTAAACGTTTCGTTTACAGGAACATACTTTACTTATGGAAGGAAAGAGTTTCAGCGACTGGCAAATAACATTGAAAGCGATTATATAATTCATTTGCATGATTGTTCACTTCTACACTTAAAACCTACATGAACGGCAGCGAAGGTGTTTGTCACAGAAATTAAACATTTCTTCAGGAGATGGGATCTTAATTTTAGCTGTCATCTGTAGGCTTCTCTTAGTTACTTCTCCCTTTGTAGTTCCTCCTACCTCATCACAAGCATTTTTCCTATGGCTAAAGTCGCAGAAACCATAATGCTTGAACGCCAAAGTCATTCTCATGATGACAAAAATTTACAAAATTCTTTTTATTTTGAACTGGGTAGAATATTGGACACTAAAATAGAAGAATTTTGATACTGATGGAAAACAGTAGTTTTTAATATCATTAATCAGATGTATGGACTGTGATGGCTTCATGCATAAGATTATCATTGATAACACAAAAAATTTCTACTGTTGCATTTATCAAAAGACTATCTTTAAAATAATATAAAGAGAGATGTACATAGCCGGCTTTTTTCCCCAGTAAAAATTTGTATTTCTTCTTGAATGAGAAATGTAAGATTTTCAGAAAAGTCACCCACTACAATGCATTCTGAATCCAGTAAATTTTCTTTCTTGTGCTTAAGAAATATTGATTGTATTTTACACACATAGTGATGTTTCTTGAAAGCACATAGTTTTTCCACTGAAATTCCACAAAATTCTTCTGTAGATTTAATAATTTAAGCCATGTCGACACGATCAGTTGTAACCCATTGTCTGTAATTTACATTTTCTGACATTTATTCTGAGTGAAATTGTTGTAATAACATTTCTAGTAGGTTTTGTTAATCTGGACAAATAGTGCATTGGCTTAGCATTCATTCTGAAATGTTTAAATCATACACACAAGCATTTGAATTAGATCTTTGTAATTAGCATTTAACTTTGCACCATCAATCATTAATTTAACATTTTGGTGGTATAAACAAGCACATAGTAGGTTACAATAGTTTGGCTGTATTATTTTCCCATATTGACCATGTCATATTTCAGCTTGTAGTTAAATCTCCTTGAAATTTTTTGTTTATAACACACTACCATAAAATACTATCAAAAACCAGAATTTCAGTTTTTTTTTTTTTTTTTTTTTTTTTTTTTGTACTTCACCAGAGATATATCAAAGCCTAAAAAGTGCGATTTTTGATATTTTTGACAAATTTTGGAATTTTTTTCGCAAAAAGAAAGCAACTCCCTAATCTCGGACTTGGTGTGTGAGTGCAAGTACTTTCGACCTATTTGTAAAAAAAGAGAAGAAAAATGTGTCATGTTGACAGTTTTTTTTTTTTTTTTTTGCATGAAAAATCTCCTTTTGTAAACGGATAGATTTTGAAAAAAAAAAAATCTTAAAATTTATGCTAAAATTTCACCAGTAAGAATTAATTTTTAAAAACTATTTTATTACCATACCTTTAGCTCATTGTATTCTGAACAAATTGTTGCAAACCCTATTTGAATTGGAAAAATAAAAGACGAGATATTTAAATTTCGTATATCCTAGTATGTGAGAAAATCGCTGCACACGATGAAACAAAGATAGCTGCCATGCCCAAACAAAACTTAATAAATTTAGATTTTTTTTAAATAGTCGAGCGGCCAGTCCTTAACCACTTGGAATGAATTGACCCTCTGGCCTTTCCTATATCACTGCTGTAGGTTCCAAATGCATAGTTTTTGAATCTATAAAACTTTTTTAATGGAATGATTTTGACCAACTTTGGCGTGTTTATTAAGCATTTCTCTATATAGTGTGTCCACTCTCAACAGTGGTCAAAGGCTAATTTCTAAACCGTTAGTCATAGACATATTCATATAGTCCCAATTGCAAAAATGTTTTCAAAAAAGTAAAGAAGTATCTTTTAAAGAGATTTAGGTTAAAAAAATAATTAAAAAATTACGAAAATTAAATTTTTATACTGTCTATCGGCCCTATAAGTGATATTTAGTAATTTTTTACCACTGCTCTAACATATAAGACAAAAAAAAAAGTCCTTATTCCTTAGCATTAAAATTGACCGAGTAATAGCTGTTTAAAGTTGAAGCATCTTTTTTGCTGCAAAATAGGGATCAGTCACAAATTTATTGGAAATAAAAATGAACGTCAGATATAAAATTTAACATTAAACATTGAGAGTAAAATAATTTTATGTTGTTGTTTACATATTAAAGCAAAATATACAACTAGTGCTAAAAATATAAGTAAAAATATAACAGAAATTTTCTTAAATTAAATTATGAAAAGCAACAGTTACAATTCGCTACAAAATGATACATATTTAAAATTCTATTAGATTACTTAACCTAATAGAATTTGGCGTAGTACTATAAAATAAATAAATGGTGCGCATCTAAAATCGTATTATTAGATGATCGTATATTATATTGGATATAAATATATATGCGAACTGAACCTCGATCGTATATTAGGAAGTGAGTTAAAATTTTACTACAAATTTTGAACTAGGAAAACATACATACGAACGTTCTAAGTAAAATAAAAGCTTATCAAAATAACACGCCTTTTTAAAATAAAATCATGAAAAGAAACAGTTGCATTTCCTTACAAAATAAAACATATGTAAAAACACAATTGAGGATGTGAGTTTCAAAACTCTCCTTATCGCTTTTGTTTTCTCTATTAGTCTATATCAATCTGCACTAATGTGATTTCTCAAAATTTGATTTTCTCGATAAAGATAATTTTGAAACTCACGTCTTCAACTATTTTAACTAATCTAAAAGTTAATTAATAAAAACTAACACTACCGTAAAACTTATACGGTGGCAGCACTTTCAGTTAAATCGCTTTAAAAATATTTCTTTACCTCATTTAAAACATTTTTGTAATTGGAACTATACCCCTGTGACAAATGGTTTAGGAATTAGCCGTTGGACAGCGTTGGAAATGGATACCTTTTTATAATACTTTAAGCACTTACTGTACGTTCCCTTAAAGCTTAGTCCAACTCATCCGTTTTCAAATACTGAAAAGTGGTTTAAGTCATGAAATTTAAAGTTTCATAACTCGGTCAATTTTGATGTTAGATGAATGGGATCTTTTTTGTATTGCTTGTTAGAGTGATGGAAAATTCTCACTAAATATCACTCTCAGGACCAGGAGACCGTATAAAAATTTAATTTTCGAATTTTTTAAAACCTAAATCACTTAAAAAACAATTCTTTACCCTTTTAAAAGCATTTTTGCAACTGTAACTGTATGTCTAAGACTAGAAAATAGCCACTGACCACCGTTGAGAGTGGACACACTGTATTACTACAAATTTTAATATTTTTTATGCGACAGCTCTCTTAATATTAACGAAGAAAAACCTCCGCCCCCCCCCCCCCAAAAAAAAAAATCATTGTCAACGGCGGAGACAGTGATAGTTACTTTATTTAAAATAGAGAAATATATGCATATATTTTAATTACTATCTGTTTTCATAAGACAGAAAATACACAATCGCAATTTTAATGATTATTTAGATTCTTAGACTATTAAATTCAAATGAAGACTCGCTAAAAAAAATTAATTTAGAATAAAAGAAAAGAAAAAAGAGGGTTTAAACATTATAACTTTTGAAACTGGTATAACAAAAAGTAAATATTTGAAAATATTTAACTGTCATTTATTAAGATATATTTCCAATGACTCCGTAAACAGAAGTTTATTATGGACCGGGAGGCGACCGCACAGACAATCATTTCATCGAGTGTACGGATGAAAATCTAGGATTAGTTAAACCTCGATTAGCATAATAAAATGCAATCGGTCTTCCAAGTTATATTTTGGTGGAAAACGCCTAAAAACTCTATTAAACGATTATTAATAATCGGTTAAACCCGATTATTTTAACCCTAATCGATAAAATAGGTTAAACCTACCTATTTTAACGATTGACTCATAGGTTTACCATTATATTTATCTGCTCCCAATCCTCCATGTTTTCATATTTTTGGGTGCAGGATTGCATGATAATAAACCTATGAGTCAACTACTAGAATCAGATTTTTAGGTGTTTTCCCACCAAGATATGATTTGGCAGACCGATTGCATTTTACTATGCGAATCGAGGTTTCCTTCTGTAATCTTAGTAATAGTTTGCAATAGTTTATCCTAGATTTTCATCCGTGAACTCGATGAGGTGATTGTCTGTGCTACCGCCTCCCGGTCTATTATCGCTACTTACAATCTTTACAAAATACATTGCCTGCCACGGTTCAGTGAAATGTTTAGTAATTTTCCTACAATATCAAAACAACTTTTAAAGTTTCGAAATCATATAAAGAGTGTGCAACTATATACGAGTTGTAGAATAGAATTTGATCCCATTGAGCAGCTGAATCAATTTTTTAGCTCACAGGCTATCATAGCCTGAGAGCTTATGTGCCCGTCCGTTCTGTATGTATGTGCGTATGTGCGTAACGCGATAACTCATGATAAAAATATCGGATCCACTTGAAATTTTGTATGTAGGTATATCCTGACAAGGCGCTTCCCTGATTAGTTTTTGGAGTTCATTCGATATGTATAAGAGGGGGGACGGGGGGCTCATGCCCCCCGTTAGTTGATATAAATGGGATTTTCATGCAGAATTAAGTTTTCGTTCAAAATTTAGATTAGGATCATTCTGATGAGGCGATTCCGTGACTGTTATTAGGTGTTCATTGAATAAGTATAAATAGGGGGACAGGGGTTCTAATGCCCCGCCCCCCTTAATTTATAGAAATGGGATTTTCATGCAGAATTAAGTTTTCGTTCAAAATTTAGATTAGGATCATTCTGATGAGGCGATTCCGTGACCGTTATTAGGTGTTCATTGAATAAGTATAAATAGGGGGAACAGGGGTTCTAATGCCCCCCCCCCGTTAGTTGATATAAATGGGATTTTCATGCAGAATTAAGTTTTCGTTTAAAATTTAGATTAGGATCATTCTGATAAGGCGATTCCGTGACTGTTATTAGGTGTTCATTGAATAAGTATAAATAGGGGGAACAGGGGCTCTAATCCCCCCCCCCCCCGTTAGTTGATATAAATGGGATTTTCATGTAGAATTAAGTTTTCGTTCAAAATTTAGATTAGGATCATTCTGATGAGACGATTCCGTGACTGTTATTAGGTTTTCATTGAATAAGTATAAATAGGGGGAACAGGGGCTCTAATGCCCCTCCCCCCGTTAGTTGATATAAATGGGATTTTCATGCAGAATTAAGTTTTCGTTCAAAATTTAGATTAGGATCATTCTGATGAGACGATTCCGTGACTGTTATTAGGTGTTCATTGAATAAGTATAAATAGGGGGAACAGGGGTTCTAATCCCCCCCCCCCGTTAGTTGATATAAATGGGATTTTCATGCAGAATTAAGTTTTCGTTCAAAATTTAGATTAGGATCATTCTGATAAGGCGATTCCGTGACTGTTATTAGGTGTTCATTGAATAAGTATAAATAGGGGGAACAGGGGCTCTAATCCCCCCCCCCCGTTAGTTGATATAAATGGGATTTTCATGCAGAATTAAGTTTTCGTTCAAAATTTAGATTAGGATCATTCAGATGAGGCGATTCAGTGACTGTTATTAGGTGTTCATTGTATAAGTATAAATAGGGGGAACAGGGGTTCTAATGCCCCCCCCCTTAATTTATATAAATGGGTTTTTCAAGCAGAATTTTCAGATTTCGTTCAAATCTCTGAATAGTTTTGGAAGTTTAATGGTTAAGTATAAAAGAGGGGGATAACTCCTTTTAAATTATATAAATGCTAAATGGGTTTTTATTAAGAATTATCTAATTTGCTCTGAATTTTGGATATAGATTTTTTATATGATAAAGCATGTCTTTGATAGTATAGGAGGTTCAATGATTAAGTATAAAAAAAGAGGAAAGAAGAGAGCTGTTTCCCTTTCTTAATTTTTTAACGGAATTAACCCTTGAAAATATAAGGCTTTAATGTACAATTAGTATTTGTAGCCTGTGAGCTCAATGCCATCAGTTTAACTGGGCAGTATTCTTTATTTTCTCTTTTTGGGGTTTGACGAAAAAATGTCATATGCCTTGAAATGAAAAAAAAAAAAAAAAAAAAAAAAATATTGACCCCCCCCCCCCTCTCCCTTCCCTTCGATGCATCTGTACTCAAGGTTTTATTATTATTATTATTTAGTGATGAAGGGAAAGTTAAAGATATATTTCAAAATAGTAGTGGGAAAAGTACTGAATCGATCTGGACGTTCGATTGTTTTTTAAATGAAACAAGTTGGAAATTGCACGTGAAGCGTAGCAAATGAGGTGCGTCCGTACGATAACGAAGTTTTAAAAATATTACTCTCATATACCAATCTCATAAAATTGTAAATAGAGAATTACAATTAAAACGCTCATCAAACAATGTTCTCCCTATACCATTATGTAATGGAATACTTTTGTGTGGCCTTGTAAAACAATAACAAACGTTCTCTGCACCACAAATATGTAAAATGTATATTATAATATGTACTTTATAGTTGCATATAAATTTTATTAATTTCGAATGAGTGTAACACCATTAAAATGCATTTGAAACATTTTTCCCCATTGACCGTAATGTAACGGAATACTTTTGATTGTTCCTGTAATTGATCTATGCGTCCGATTCTCATAAAATTTGAAATAACTCGACAAAATTATGTAATAATTATGTATTTTAAATTCCAAACGATTAAAATGCATTTGAAACTTTTTTCCCCATTGACCGTAATGTAATGGAATACTTTTGATTGCCCCTGTAATTGATCTATGCATCCGATTTTCATAAAATTTGAAATGACTCGACAAAATTTTGTAATAATTATGTATTTCAAATTTCAAACGATTCGGTTGGGTAGTTTTTGCGTTGTTATATGCGGACAGACGGACAGACAGACAGACGGACTGAGCGACAACAATAGGTGCTACGTATTTACATAATTACGAAAAAGCTTACCATCCCGGGTAGAAGAAAATATAAATTTCATCATTTACCTATTCATCCACCCCCCTTTATCTATCCAAACTTTTGGGTAGCTAACAGTCAGTTTTAAATAAGTTGAAAAACAATTTTGAAACATTAATTTCTTGAAAAAATATTTAAAATAGAAGAATACATTCTATATCCAAATGTTTAATGTTAGCGAGGAGAAGTATGGAGTTGGCTGGCTGACAGACTTTATTTTAATAACCAAATTCTTTTCAGATGAGAGTGTCTTAACCCTTTATCTACCGACGGTACTTACATTACTTTATTTTGTTTGAACAACAACATACATCTGACTTGTGTGCTAGACATGAAAGTCTGCTTATAAGTCATCGTTAATATACAAGGACGAGATTGTACAAGGAAATTTACATCACAAGAGAAATACAACCAGGAGCTCCACACAAAGTGTGTGTGCAATGGAGCCAGCGGGATTCGAACCCACAATCTCCTTAGCAAAGCAGAGTGGCGTCTTACCACTCGGCCACGGAGGCTCTTTTTGTTTTGCGCCAAAAGTATTATTGGTAACACAAAACAAAAAGTATTTTTAAAAGGATGATTTCTTTTGCCTTTGTATCTTTTCAACTTTCTTAACGCTGAGCGAGGGGGATGGGGATTTTTTTAATGCGGAAATATTTCTATATTTATGTTGTAAGAACATCATATTTGTACATTTTATAATTCTACAAAACAAAATACTAAGAAAACAATTTAAAGTAAAATATTTGTTTGAGGTGATAAATATAGATCAAAATCCCTGTAAATTAAAATTTAATTAATCCTTCTAAATTCCTTCAAAAATTTATTAAATGATTAAGTAAATATTTTAATTTAGTTTAAATAATATACGTAAAATACTTTAGAATGTAAAATTTTCATGAATTCATAATGCGGTCGATAAAGGGTTAATAAATATGGCTGGCAATATTCAACAGTAATTTGGATTTAAAAATTATAGATCATACTAGAAAAAAACCCAATAAAAACTCACAGAAAAAGATGGTTGTCTTTTCAACCTTTACAAATAAATAAATAAATAATATATTACCGTATGATAGACAAGCATATGTCCATCACATTTTGTTTACTGTCCTTGAAAGAAGGAAGTTTTGCAGAAGAAAATGCAGCAATACAAACAGAAGTGTTTTTTTCGAGATTTATTTTTGCAATTCTTTTGAAAAATCGTCATCCCGTGGAGTTTCATTTTGTGTATTGTCAGTCATTTTACAGTTCGATTCCATTCCAAAAAGGATCGTCTGCTTCGTGTAAAATGTGAACATGTGACTTCGCGCACGCACACGTCTGTTTGATGCTTGTCATGCTTCATTATTTCGAGAATTCGGGATTTATTTTATGTTCTTTTTAACACTTTACAAGAAAGTTAAAAGGTGCTTATGATTTCTATTTGTCTGGCCGTCTGTCCGCTCTTTAACTCACGTAAATATTGTCGGATTGCCCTGAAATTTGTGAACGATATTGACGTTTACCCTGGTACGAACCATACTTAAATTGGAGTTTCTAGTATGATTAATTTATTGGCAGGGACAGTCAAAATTACTGTTACATTGCGGCCTATGGGAAAAAATCGTTTAAAATGAATTTTAAAGATGTTACGTCCTGTCAAATATATTCAAATTTATATGCATTTACGAATTGCTCTAAAATATGCACTTTGTAAACCATGCGGTGAAACAAATAGCTATTATTCATTTACAGGGCCACACAAAGGAATTCCATTACATAATGGTAAAGGGGTGGGGGGTAAAGTTGTGTGCGACACATTTTAATTATATCAAGCTATTTCATATATGATAAAATTGATATAAGTCGCTGAGGTTTAATATAAGTTACACGATATAGTCATGCATAATACGAAATGCATAGCATTAACAGGGACATATAAAAGATTTCAAATAGTATACACTTTCCGAAGTACTGTACATGTATCCTATGATGGCTGATGGATGGATGAAATGTATTTTAAATATGATATGCGCTTTTAAATTTCATTAAATCATGTAAAAAATATGGTGTGTATAAAAACTATTAGTTGACAGGGGCTACAGGGACAGTAGCGCTACAGAAAAGCGCTCGCAAACGTTATTGAATATGAGCTTAAATTACTTAAAGGTGGTTTTTTAATAAGTTATGCATTTTTACGCTGAATTGCATTCAATTTACTAAGAAATGTTTGTAGAATATAGATAAAATGATAAACAGGGTCGCGCAAAAGATTGGATACATAGACACCTATGAATGATAATTTCTGTGAATGTGATTTCAGTAGTTTTAAGAGTATCTTAGTTAAAATAAATGTTAGCAAAATACTGTCGTTTAATAAAGATACTAGATAAACTACAGGGCTGAACAAAAGTATTCAAATGTTTCATCTATTAGTATAAATTGCTGAAAGAGAAATTTCAAGCTGCTAAGCATTGTCCTGCTAAGCTAACTTTTCCCATCATAATTGTTTGCGACATATTTTAATGATGGTAAACGATTTCATATATAATCAAATTGATATACGTTGCTGAGGATTAATAGGATTTCATACATAAAACGAAGTGCATAGAATTTACAGGGACATACAAAAGATTTCAAATAGTGTATTCTATCCGAAGTCCTGTATATTATGGAAGATGGCTGTTAGATGGATGAAATGCATTTTTAGCACTTTCCAACAAAGTTGAAAAATGCTTATGCCGTCCGTCTGTCCGTGCCCTTACTCCTGTAAATACACTCGGATTGCCCTGATATTTGTGCACGTTATTGACGTTTACCCTAGCACGAACCCTATTGAATATGAAGTTTCTTTCATGATTAGTTTATTTAAAGGGAGAGTCAAAAGTTTTCCATTACATTATGGCCTATGGGGGAAAATCATTTCAAAGGAATTTTAAAGATGTTATACCCTGTCAAACGTATTAAAATTTATATGCATTCACGAATCACGAGGTGCACTAAAATATGCATTCTGAAGTATGCGGTAAAAATATAGCTATTATTCATTTACAGGGCCACACAAAAAATTTCCTTTACATAATGCATTCATGATAAAGGGGGGAATTGTGTGCGACATATTTTAAAAATATTAAACTGTTTCATGTATAATAAAATTGATATGTCACTGAGGCTTAAATAATTATACGATAATGTCTTGTATAATATGAAGTACTCAGCATTTAAAGGGACTCACAAAAGATTTCAAATAGTATATTCTTTCCGAAATACAGCATATATATCCGATGATGCCTGATAGATGGATGAAATGTATTTTAATTATGATATGCGCATTTAAGTTTCACTAAATTTATGCACATTATATAGTGCGTATAAATGCTATAGTTGATATACAGGGCTATCCAAAAGAGCGCGCTTTACTGAAGAGCTTTACTGAGAACCTTACTGAATATGAGTGTAAATTACTTAAAGGTGGTTCTTAAATAAGCTATGAATTTTCACGGTCAACTGAATTTAATTTACTAAGAAATGTTTATAGAATAAAGATAAAATGATATACAGGGCGACGCGAAAAATTGGGTACATGGCAGTGGCGTAGCCAGGATTTCGTTTCGGAGGGGGTCCAAAATTTTTCTTTCGGCTTATATATATGTAGTAAAATCTGTCAGCATAAAATGGCAAATGTTGATTAAAAATTCCGTTTTACACAGGTTTTCCTGTTAGCGAGTGTGATAGTATAGTATTCTTTTTTTAAAGCTTTATGGAACATTTCCGTTTAACGAAGAATTCCGTAATAGGCTGGTTTCAAGTTTGTGTATTTATATAACTATACTTATTTATGTTATTTGAATAGTAAAATCTGTTAAATAGTAGTTATCTATAACAGAACCTGCCATAAACGAAAGTGTTACATAGTCTTAATATCAATTCCCATATTATTAAATTTGCAAGAATTTTGTCTGAAAGCGGATTTTCGCCGTTACTTAATAAAACACCGTAAAATCTATGAAGGCGGAATGTTTCTGTAACAGAATTCTGTCTCAAATAATTTCAAGATCCCGACGAAACGAACAATACATCTTACTAACGAAGTGTATCTTAGAAGTATAACTAATTGCACTACTTTAAACGGAAGCCTGTCTGAAATGGAATTATTTTCTAGTCCCTTGCGATCACGTCTTGACAGTATTGATTGTGTATGTATAAAATAAGTATTTTGAGCAACTTTAAGAATTTATTTTTATTTTTATTTAATTTTCTAATTTAAAAGAGAGCATGGATAAAAAAATGTAAGGTTAATCTTTATAACTGATATTACCTCAAAGTTACATTAATATTTACTAAGGACTGTCGAAAAGGTGTTACAAACATTATGATGTAAAAATGTAAGCGCGTACTGAAGAATTAAATTTATTTATATCCAATTTCATATTACATAATATTTGCCAACAATAAAGCAAAGATCGAGTGGTTAAGCTTAAAATAGCAATTTTCATATTTAATGTCTTGTCATTGAATTAAGAACTTGTGCTGTAATAAATATTGGATAATGATTTCACATAAGTGTGAATCGCATGGACTGATAATTTTGCAATGGAATATTTGAGATAAGGTTTTAATCGTTAAGATAAACATTTTGCAATTTCAGCTACAGAAATTGGTGATGTAAGCAGCAAACGCATCATACGAGTATATTATAGTTCATGCTGAAAAAAAAAATAGTTTTCTTACGATCTTTTAAAACAGCCATAATTATTTTGGGCAGACTTATATAAAAACAAAAACTGTCTGCGCAAGTAAAAAAAATGGGTCAAAAACTTTCTGCAAATTAATTTAACGTTTAATAAATTTACGTGTTATATTATTTTGACATGGACGCAATTCGCGTTTTTTACGTGATTGTGGACGTAATTAACGTTTTTAAGTATTTCATAGACGAAATTTGTGTCTTTTTCGCGATTCATGGAAGAAATTAGTATTGTTTTGTGATTCATGAACGAAATTTGCGTCTTCTGCGCGATTAATGGACGAAATTCGCAGATTAAAAAATTTACGGATGAAATTCGCAGATTTTACAGATTTCATGGATGTCATCCACGCTTTTTTGATAATGATAGGATTCAATGATAGTTATTCGCATTTTTTGTGTAGTCTTTGGAAGAAATTAACGTTTTTTGCGTGGTCCTTTGTCAAAATTCGCGATTTCCGTGTGATCCTTAATCGAAATTTGCTTTTTCCGGGTGAAGCTTTGTCGAAATAAGAGTTTTTTACGCGGACCTTAGTTGAAATGTGCGTTTTTTACGCGATGCTTTGTTGAAATTCGCGATTTTTTTTCGAAATCCTTTGACAAAATTTGTGTTTTTTTCGCTATTTTTTGACGAAATTTATGTTTTTCGTGATCCTTCGACGATATTTCGTGGTCTTTCCACGGAACTTTGACTATTTTCGTGTATTTTCCGTAATAAATTGCCGAAATTGGAGGTTTTTATTTCTGCGAACGATTGACGAAATTGTTTTTTTACGTAACCGTTTATCAAAATTCGCTATTTTTGGTGTTCGAAGCTTTTGACTGGTTAATTTTTAAAGTTTTCTGCATCAAATGCCTTAAATTTTTGGAAAATTCGAAAATCGGTGTTTAATTGTGCGCTAACAGTAAATAATTGTCTAAAATTGAGGAAATATTTTTAATTTTTTGGTGCTAAAAAAAAGTTACAAAAGTAAAGATTTTTTTTCCTAAAATTTTCTGCAAAGTTCATAAAATTTTCTGCGCACAGCGTACACGCGTGCGTCTATATTATACATCTTTGCTTTTGGGGTTCAGTGTTTCATGTCTTGCCTCTCGCCATTCTTGATACCACATATTCGATCTAATAGTTGCTTCCGACATCTGATCAAATTAAGAAAGTTAAATTTTTGCAATAAATTTATTAGTGATTGATTAGCACTTTTTTGGAAGTATTAGGATGCGTAAAAAATAATGATGGTGGTTCCTGTTATTGTACTTCGCAACCAATTTATTTTAGATGGTTCGAAACAGTTTTAGAGCATTCTTCAAGTTCTTCAGTAAGCTCTGGGCTCTGGTATGTGAATTAATTTTAGTTTATGCTTTCGATTTCTCATTGTCAAACACAAAATGTCACCCGCGACCTTCTCCATACTCAAAACTCTTATTGCCATCCTGAAATTCTTGAAACAATGTTAAACTGGACGTTCACAAGTTGTAATTGGTGTGAAAGGTAATGTTGAAACTATACTTTTTTCCGGGTGAGATTTCTGCAGCTTTGGAAGAAACACTTTGGAGTCCCGTTGTGGGCTGGTAGCACTTTTATACCATTAATAAACATAAAATTCCAAATGTTCAGATTGAAACTTTAAACATCGTGAAAAATGGATCAAGAACCTCATCTCTGTATGTATCATCATTCCCAGTTGCACTGACAAAAATATGTTGGTCAGTACGGTCGTTCAAAATGACGCTCGCTCATGCCATGCATGATTCTAGGATCTTTGTATCGATGCCTTTCACGGATGTTTGCGCGTGTTTTTTCTCTCCATATGTACATATACCATATGGTAACACGTCTGTAATAACTCTCCGAGCAAAACCAAGATTCATCGGTAAAGAGAACTCGGTTTCAATGCGAAATACTCCAATGACGATAAGCGCATTTCGCTGCATGAGTTAGCGGAATATAAATCATGGTCTTCCTAGCATGCAGCCATTTTGCAGCCTCTTACTCACAATCGTAAATCTAAAAAGTCTGCAAAAAATAATTGCTGCAGTGAACTCCCTTGTAATCTGAACTGACGTCAGTTGCCTGTTTCTTTTAGCAATCGAGTCCAAATAGCTGTCCTGAAACTCTATTTTTGCATGTTTTTTTACCTTAATCTGATTGTCTGTGTCATTGCCACTATCTTTAAACCATTTTCAGATTCTTGACATGACTCTTTTAGCTATTTTTTAGGTCTTTACAGACTCCTGAAAGTGTCTGTCCTGCTTCCATTCTCCCTATCGCACTTCATTTCTCACAGTCTATCATATGTGTACTTGACGACATATTCCACCTACCGCAAATAAAATATTTTCCTAAGTACATGTACAACCCTTGAACTTAGACTTCACCCATCCCGTCCTTTACTTTTTTGCGTGAACCGTAAGAATGGGTTGACAAAATTGCATATTTTTTGTAGCAACGGTTAATCCCATTAGACTACGTGATAACGTTGATATTGAGTTACTACCGTAACCAGTCACCTTTTAAGGAAATTCCCATAATAGAACATAGAACTAACATAAAGCTCTTTTTTATAGTTGTTCCTTTAACCAGTGTACTTTAAAAGTGGTAACAAATAACCAGTCCAAAAAAAAGTTAGTTTTATAATTGCAGGCAGCATTATAAGTTATTTTTAAAGTTGTTTATAATTTAGTTATAATTTAAAATTATTAATAATATTCCTCATTATAAACTCAACAAAAATAAGTCACGAATTCACCAATGTGCCGTTATTGCTATTAGTATACTTGTCTTTTTCCTTAAGTGTTAGCATCAGTTGGTACCATCGAAGGTTAAATTAAAGAAGCTTTACGTTTAATCTGATTTCAGTAAATTTGTATAAACGGAATAGCGGGTATACATCCATAGTTATCCTTCCGTCTTGGAAGATTAAAATATTTTCGTTTACAAGAGGATTCTCTTTTCATAGAAAACATTTCAAAAATGTGTCACAATTTGAATAATTTTCATTTTAAATCGATTTCAAACGTTAGCAAGCATATATATATATAGTGCTGTTTCCGCCTAATCTTAATTGTTTTCTTTGAGATAAGTCGTTTTCACAGATTCATTAATGTAATAGTCTTCATAGGTGTACTATAGAGTAAGGACATTTTAGCATACGTAGCTAACGTATGTTTAGAAAACGGAAAGTTTTTATGATAAAAATCTGTCTAAAACGGAAAAGTTTACTATCCCGGCGAAAGACAATTTAGAGTTATATGTTCTAAGGTAAACACCTGTCTAAAACGGAATTTTTTATAAGTATTTTGTGTGTCCGTCTTATCCATTTTACTTACCCATCATACGTAGTATAGGGTAAGTCTTGCAATCGTTTTGAAAATCGAAAAATTTTTTTGGACGGATTTACACGTTTTAGATAGTGGAGATTCCGAAAAACATATTTTTAGAAAAAAAATTTTGCCGTCCGTCTGTCTGTCTGTCTGTCTGTAAACGCTCTATCTCCCGAACGAATTGAGATAGAGACTTGAAATTTTGTATGTTGTTAGTATGTAAGAATGGGACGAACCCTATTTAATATCAGCAACCTCGATTATCCGGAACTATTTTTTTCGGACTCTCGAAAAATTCGTTCTGATGAAAGGTACATAAAAATTTTCGAATTTTTTTGTTCTAAAGAATGGACGTAAAAGGCAATAAAATAACACACGTTTTGCATATAGAACGAAGTCAATCGGATTATTAGTTGCCGAGATATTTGTAATCCTGTTTTCCACATTCTTCGATTTTTCATGACCCTGTATTTCATTCAAATTTCAATTCAGAGGTATATTTTAATTGAAAATGAGACGCTTAATCTGACGCATTTAATTGTTAGTTAATAGAGTTAATATTTTTGGAGTTATAAGGATGTTTCTTTTACGCAGTTCGGTACTACTTGAGTAGTTTGGCGTTTTATATAATTTGTCGATATCGGTAATCAGCAGTTCTTTAATAGAGCATTACTATGTACATTAACAATATTTAAATTTTGTTTATGAATTGCAATGCATTGTATAAATAGTTTTCACATGTTTTATTTTCATATACATATCCATGATGGGTAAGTAATACGGTGGCCCCCAACGACTAGTTTACTGTTGTATCCATGATTCAGGAAACCAGGTCTTCGGTCGAGTTTCGGGGGGGGGGGGGGGTCCGGACCCCCTGAACCCCCCCCCCCTTCCTTGGCTACGCCACTGGTACATGGACGCCTATTAATGATAATTTATGACAATGTGATTTCAGTTGTTTTAAGAGTATCTTAGTTAAAAATAAATTTTAGCAAAATACTGGCGTTTAATAAAGATACTAGATAAACTACAGGGCTAAATAAAAATATTCGATTATGTTTCCATCAATTGTTATATATTGCTGTAAACAAAATTTCAAACTACTAGGCATTTTATTGCTAAACTAAATTTTCCCATTATGTAGCATGTATATCAACTGACAGATCAAATACAGGGCTGTTCAAAAGTATCCGAATACATATTTGGCTATATACAATTATTATATTACAATTATTGTAACGAACTTTTGTTAGAGATTTCATGAAGTGTTGGAAAGTGCTTGGATACTATGCATAAAGCATGATTTTTCGTACTTGTTTTTATAATCTGTTATCTATTTTATGAAAATACAAATTTATTATTATTAAAATCTATAAATTATTTCACTCTAAAATGCAGAATACCCCTAACATTTGACACTCCTGTTCTTTTCTCGATGATGCGAAGAATTTTTTCCAAGGTGCTTGGGACATATGCCCCACATCCCCGGCAACAGAACAGCTCGGTTATGCTCCTGTGGCAAATATCTTCTACTCCATATATGCAGTGTTCTCGCTTACATTTGACCAACGTTAGTAATTTGGCTAATTAAAAATAAAAAACATTCGCCAAATGTAAAAAGTATTAGCAAAATAGATTCGCCGTGTAACACACATTTTTTTTTTTTTTTTTTTTTTTTTTTTTTTTTTTTTTTTTTATCTTTAATCTTTTAATGCATTTCCTTTTTTTCAATATGTTCTAAAATAACCTAATTCTTTATAACTGCGACAGCGATTGTTATTAATCTAATTTCAACTACTTGCTACAAATATATTAAAAATATACATATATGCATATGTGTGAAAAACGAAAAAGAAAAGAAAGAAAAAGCAAAAATTGAACACTAGCAATTTGGCGAATCTAATCGCTTGTTTACTCGCCAAATAAAGAATTGAGTCGCAATTTGGCGCAATGGCGAGTGACAGTGAAAACACTGCATATATGTATGCATATATAATCACGGTTCGAGAAACCATATGTGAAGTATATTTGAAATGAAACTTGTGTTTACTAATAAATAAAACAGAAAGAGAAGGAATGTTGTCCACTTGTTTTGTTGATGAGAATTTTTATCTGTGCCCCACACCTACTCCATTCGGGGCAAGTGCAACAAACCTTTATCCCTGCTGAATGCATTATGTAATAAAAAGCTATTATAAAGTACAGTCGAACCCCGTTATAAAGAACTTCAAGGGATCGAAGCTTTTGTTCGCTATATCCGATGCCACAAAATACATTAGGAAAACGACGGGACCAAAATTTTCGTTCGTTATATCAGGTAGTTCGTTATAAACCGGGTTCGTTATAACGGGGTTCGACTATACTTTCAAATAATAACTATTTCTTTTAATTGTTATTTGATATAAAGCTATATTTTATTGATTTCGCTTCATTTGGATCAATAAAGAATGCAAAAAATAAATATAGCCAGTTTTGTATGTCACACCAAAAAAGAAAAAAAAAATTAAATAAGTTCTAAAAATCAAAAAATTTTTATACTTTGATAACGATATCATTACCGAGGGAGGGGGGGGGGGAGTTCGAGAGATGATAATGTATTATATCGGAAGAGGATTATAGGATCCAAAATTACGAAAAAGTTGATAACGTTATATAATACATAACATTAAAAAAAGTACACACACCCACGAAATTTTTTTTTTTTTTTTTATGAAATTTGATTGGTTGGTTCTATGCAAAACCAAAAAATAATTTCAAATTAAGTGTTTTTTTAAAATTAAAATGCATATATAAATTTATTTCCAACTTTTATATGTATAGATGGCACCACAATTTCAATAAAAATCATTTTCAGTAATTACAACCCCAGTAATAACATTTTACAATAGAAAATATATATTACAATTTTGTTTTCTCTTTATAAAATTATATTTACATGCTGTCTATTATTTATCCACAAGGTTTTCATGATCTTTAGTTTCATTTTTAATTTTTCGAATTTTTATTATTTTTTTTCACTTATTTCTCACAAAATGCTAAATTTTTAGCATTTCTCTCAACTATAATACTAAATTTCGGGAAACTGATTCAATTTTATTAAAAAATGAAGTTGGAAGTTTAACTTCTGAAAAAACAAACAATTAAGAAAAAGGAGGGGGGGGGGACTCTTAATGAGCAGTTATTTCAAAATCAGTGTTTTGTGTATTTTCATAAAGGCTCAAAAACAAATCATATAAAATAAATCAACCAATCCGGAGGCTGGAAAGTTCTTTGTGGTCTTTAATCCAGTAAATAGAATTATTCTTATTATGCGCCAGGGTCGTAGTGTTGCCAGCCCGGAGTCGGAATCGGCTATTTCAAAACTTTTTTTTTTTTTTTTTTAACGGTAATTTTTACGTAATTTAATCGAAAAAATTCCCTGATTAAATACAAAATTTACAAATTGCATTGTTGCAATAAAAAATGACTGGTGGGTATAATCAAGGATTCTATGCACTTTATAGTCCAAGAGCCGACCGCAAAAAAACCTATGCCATCTAGCACAGGTAAAAATCCTTTATTTTATAGAAGAGTAGTAATAGACGAATCTAATGAACCATGTCTGCTGGAAGTGAAATGGTGCATAAGCCAAAAATTGAATACCACTAGTGGTTGACTCGTAGGCTTAGCATTGTGTTTTCCTGCACCTAATTTCCCATGTTTTCATACTTTTGATTGTAGGACAAACACAATGCTAAGCCTACGAGTCAACCGCTAGTTGTATTCAATTTTTGGCTTATGCACCACTTCGCTTCCGGTAGACATGGTTCATTAGATTCCTTTATTACTACTCTTCCATAAAATAAAGGATTTTTTTCTTGTGCTCGATGACATAGGGTTTTGTGCTGTCGGCTCTTGGATATTATATGCGTCACGTATGTGTGATTCTCGTCCCGGACGTCTTAAAAGAATCGCCAGAAACATTCTTACAAAATTTCCTGTTATAAAGAAGTAGTTTACTCAATAACCATTTTTTTTTTTTTTTTTTTTTTTTTTTTTTTTTTTTTTTTTTTTTTTATCGGATTTATTGAATGTTTCCTGGTACGCTTATCTGTAAGATTGGAAATTTATTTTTCTTAACTTATATATAAACCTAAGCTATCCTGTCGTATTCGCCCAGTTTTGGCAGCCATTTTTTAGTTGATTTTAAATTTCTGTATTTGGATTTATTTATTTTTTTTTTATTGTTGTTGTTTTTAATGTCTAATATCTGAAACTTTTTTTAGTGTAATTTCGGAATATATTTATTTTAAATAAATATTTGCTTTATTTACATTGTTTTAAAATTTATGCATTTACCGTTCTATTTATAAATTCCTCCTCCCCTTTCCCTATTTTTTTCAGTTTTTACAAATAAATTTTGGAGTGATAATTATCTTTTTAAAAATTCGTTGTTTGTTTTACTTATGAATTGCTCAAAAATTAAGCATAAAATGAATATAAGACCAACAAAGAAATAAAATAGCGGATTCCGGGCGAATACGGCTGCTGTTCCTAAACTCTGTCACTAAAAATAACACACCTAAACTGTCACTAAAAATAACACACAAAAGTGGTGGTTAAAGGTTTATTTATTTTTGCTATGGCTTGGTGGTTATAATTCTATTTTCAATATGATTTATTTGAGAAAGAAATTCTATAATTATTATTGAAAAAGATGTTTAGACAATTATTGTACATTAGATTTGCAATGAGTTTAAATCCTTTTGATTACTTATCTTCATATCATAAAGCTGATCGATATTGACATACTATGAATCTTACGATTTTATCTACGTAAAATGCTTTGCGTTACTGATGCAGGAAAATTTTCCGAAGAATTTTCTCAGTTTACGGAACTTTTTCTTCTTTTTCAAAACTTGAGAAGTTACACAAACTGGTTCCGTTTTACTGATATTTTCTGTTATCGTTGGATGACTTGGTTGTGATTCACTGATATTTTCTACTAACTTGATGTCAACTGGTTCAGATACTTTGATATTTTTTGTTAAATCTGCTTGAATGGTTTCTATTTCACTGACATTTTCTCTTAGTTGTGTATGACTAGATTCCTCTTCTATGGACTCCCTGAGAACTTCGGCTGTTACTGGGTAAGGAAGCCATTCAAAGAGAGTGGGTAAGTATCCTACATTTGGCAACTTTCGGATTTTCGGATGGCCACGAGGACGACCTCTATTTAATGCAGCGATGTAAATTTCTTCTTTTTTCCTCAAATCCTGTTCTTCGTCGACAAAATTTTCCTGATTTTGAAATTCAAAGTATGGTGAATCTTCTACTTGATTTGCGGCACTTCTGTTTTCTTGAAGAACGTCTGATATTTGACAACTATTATTGAGTGAAATGTAAGAAGCTGTAGATGAATTCCAAATGCTATTGAATCTATTGTCAGGTAAGTCTAACTCCCACAACACACCCTGTCCAGCTGAGATGGTATTTGCCGGACTCGAACGACTTGGACAAGAATCATTGTCATCTATGTGATGATATTCTTCAAGTCCTAATAAGAACCGCCTGAGAAATTTGTTATAAACAAGATAACTCAAGATAAAAGCACCTAAGAACAGTAAAAACGCCATCCTTAGATCAGGGTCTATAATGAGACTAAAGAAATTTTTTTAAGTTTTCATTGTTATTAAGAGTGTGCATTGCATTGTTGTAAAAAGCGTATATTGTTGATTAAACACAGTAAGTACACTGTAAAAAAAAATCTGTAAAGGTACTAAACATTTTCTAGGAAACTGGGATTCCAAGAACTTTTCATGTAACGGTAACAGCAAAAATTCAAGTTTCAGAATCGGTTACATGGATTTTTCCTGTTACCATTACATGAAAAGTTATTGGAATCCCAGTTTCCTAGAAAATGTTTAGTACCTTTACATACAGTGTACATTGTTGATTTATACATTTAAAGTAACATTGTTGATAATGTATTTAATCAACAATGAATGCATTTACAACAATGCAGACTCTTAATTACAATGAAAACTTTAAAATTTTCTTTAGTCTCATTATAGACCCTGATCTAAAGATGGCGTTTTTACTGTTCTTAGGTGCTTTTATCTTGAGTTATCTTGTTTATAACAGATTTCTCAGACGATTCATATTAGGACTTGAAGAATATCATCACATAGATGACAATGATTCTTGTCCAAGTCGTTCGAGTCCGGCAAATACCATCTCAGAAGGACAGGGTGTGTTGTGGGAGTTATACTTACCTGACAATAGATTCAATAGTATTTGGAATTCACCTATAGCTTCTTACGTTTCACTCAATAATAGTTGTCAAATATCAGATGTTCCTCGAGAAAACAGAAGTGCCGCAAATCAAGTAGAAGATTCACCATACTTTGAATTTCAAAATCAGGAAAATTTTGTCGACGAAGAACAGGATTTGAGAAAAAAAGAAGAAATTTACATCGCTGCATTAAATAGAGGTCGTCCTCGTGGCCATCCGAAGATCCGAAAGTTGCCAAATGTAGGATACTTACCCACTCTCTTTGAATGGCTTCCTTACCCAGTAACAGCCGAAGTTCTCAGGGAGTCCATAGAAGAGGAATCTATTCACACACAACCAACAGAAAATGTCGATGAAACAGAAACCATTCAGGCAGATTTAACAGAAAATATCAAAGTATCAGAACCAGTTGACATCAAGTTAGTAGAAAATATCAGTGAATCACAACCAAGTCAGCCAAAGATAACAGAAAATATCAGTGAAACGGAACCAGTTTGTGCAACACTTCAAGTTTTAAAAAAGAAGAAAAAGTTTCGTAAACTGAGAAAATTCTTCGGAAAGTTTTCCTGCATCAGTAACGCAAAGCGTTTTAGGTAAATAAAATCGTAAGATTCACAGTATGTCAATATCTATCAGCTTTATCATATGAAGATAAGTAATCAGAAGGATTTAAACTCATTGCAAATCTAATATACAATAACTGACTAAACATCTTTTTCAATAATAATTATAAAATTTCTTTCTCAAATAAAACATATTGAAAATAGAATTGTAACCACCAAGCAATAGCAAAATAAAAAATCCCACAACCAACACTTTTGTGTGTTATTTTTATTGTCTTAATATCATATTTTACAATTTCAATTTCAGGTTGTCGAATAGTCGGTGACTGTGTGCCCTTTTTTCATAAATCTTCAGAGATAGGTATAAAACAATATGCGTTAGATGTTTATCCATAAATTAAGAAAAATAAATTTCTGATCTTACAGATAAACGCACCAGAAACATTCAATTAATTGGTACAAAAAAGAAAGAAAATTTTCATTATCAAATTATCAGCAATGTAAAAAAAAAGAAAAATCTGTAATCCTACAGATGAAAATTTGTAGAACTCTGTTTGCTTACTAACGTTTTACCTGCACACTTTAGAAGAAAAGATGTGAATCTATTAAAATTGCAGTTATCGTACTGAATTTTTATCTGTAACCTGGGTTGCCGTTACATAAAAAATTCTAGGAATCCCAGTGTCCTAAAAAATTTTATTAAACTTACAGATTTTATTTTTATTTTCAGTGCAAATCTGTATATGTTACATATATTTTTGCTGTTGCCGTTACATTAAAAGTTCAAGAAATCCCAGTTTCCTAGAAAAATTTTAGTAACTTTACAGAATTTTTTTAGAGTGTATTTGTATATAAAAGAATGTTTCGTAAGAATGTTTCTGGTAACTCTTTTAAACCTTAACACCGCCGCGAAGTAATATATCCATTCACTAAACTATAAGTTTTACTGCAATCGAAGTAATATTTTAATTAATATAATTCTACAGATATAATCCAATTTTAAAATAGTAAGTTATGATTAATACTTTCAAGGCTTATATTCCTATACATAATATATATATATACAGTCGTCTCTCATTAATTCGAACTCGTCGGGACCACAAAAAAATGTTCGAATTATGGTAAGTATGAGACGAAAACATGTTTAAAGGGTGCTATTACAAGGAAATTAATGTTATAGTATTTTTTAAATATATCTCGGCTGTTATCATTAGAATATTACTTAATATTAATTTAAAATATATAAATGCATAAACCAATTAAGAAATTAGGATTAAACACAAACGAAGATGGGGTGGAGGGTCATTGGTGGAGAGACGGGGCACTAAGAGAAGCGAATATTCAATGTATGGGACTCTATGAGTATACTTGTTTAGAACAATTCTGACAAAAATGAAAGAAAGAAAATTATTCCAAGGATTTGAAGTCCAAAAGAAAGTACACTGTAAAAAAAAATCTGCAAAGGTACTAAACTTTTTCTTGGAAACTGGGATTCCAAGAACTTTTCATGTATTGATAACAGGAAAAATCCATGTAACCGATTCTGAAACTTGAATTTTTGCTGTTACCGTTACAGGAAATGTTCTTGGAATCCTAGTTTCCAAGAAAAAGTTTAGCACTTTTGCAGATTTTTTTTTACAGTGTAAGGAAAAATGAAAAATCGGAAATCTCGTTAGTTCGAATTAAACGAAGTCAAGAGAAAATGAATTCAAACAAATGAAAAATTTTAACGTTATTCTGCCTTTGAAAATTTTGGGACTTCATATTTAGTTTGAATTAAACGAAGATTCGATTTATCCGATTTCGGATTAATGATAGCCAGCTGTATTTTTAAGATTATGCTGGAAAAAAAATTTTTTAGTATAATTTTAAAACAATCACAACTAAAATAAAAATCTCACATACTAATACACGAATTTTCATCAAATTTCAGATTTCCTTAGAATTTGAAATAAGTTGTTGCAGATTAGATTTTAATGACGGGTAGTTCATTTCGTCGTGGATTTCCTTTTCAGCCCTAACGGGTGTCGTTACTGTGTTTCGTTTTTCTGGAAGTATTAACGTATATGAGATAGAAGAAAGTTTTGGGATTGCTACATCCTACTAGTTTTGAACTGGCTATGCCCAAAATAACGATGAAATTAGGAAATTTCGTTGCCTTTCACTTTTTGAATTTCCGATTTTTAAGATCTGCAGAATCCGAAATAAATCCAAAACTGTAAAATTAATTCAAAAATTGCAATTATTTTATTTTATTTTTATTAGATTCGACAGAATCCTAATTATTTCCAAAATAGTAGGTATTTCGTCTGTAGTTTTCCTCTTTTTCATAGAAATTTTTCAAGTCTGGAAGATACAGAAAAATAAAACCACTCAATTGTAACGATATCATTTTTTATTCTCAGTCGACAGATCGAAAATAGTAAAATTTACATATTGTATTCTTTAGACTTTGACAGTTTGACATTTCGGGTTTGCGGGCGCGATATTATAAATTTAATTAGGCGAAAAAAAAATTAAACTTGTAGGCCTAAAGAGATAATCAGTGCCGAAATAGTGACATTTTAGCTTTATTTTTCTTATGTTCTATCATTATTTTAACCAACAAGCATACTAGTACTCCAGGGAAGCATATAAACTCTATCTACTCGATTAGAGCAGGGGTCGGAGCATATAAGACAAATTTTATTGTTCTTAATAGTACCTTTTATCAATAATCTTTAAGATACATTTTTATAAGATATGCAATAGGAATCTATCATGAAGATTATTCATAAAAGATACTGGTATGAACAATAAAAATTCTCCTAATGCTCTGACCCCTGGATTAGAGACCACAGAGATGTTCCCGGGATCCTGATGGTTAGTTTTTGTTTTCTCTTTTTTGATGCTTAAGGTCTTTGGAAATTCGAAGTTCTAATGACGTCAGTAGTAAAAAAATATTCTACCTGTGTAATTCTTTTAATTACTGTACATATATGAAACAGGATTTAACATTCAATATTTTAATCTAATTTAGTTCTTATCAAATGGATAATTAATTCAGATTTCCGCAAAAAAAATAATTGCGTTAGAAAACTTTAATAAACGTGTAAACTTAAAGTTAAAATTTTGATCGGTGCACAAAGTAATAATAATAATAATATTAAGAGGCTGTGCATGTATAACGTTATCATTTTAGGGGGGAGGGAGGGGTCTTGTACATGATAGCGTAATACAGTCGAGTCTCTATATAACGAAATCTACCGTTTCAGTAAAAAATTCGTTATGTAGAGAAATTCGATGTATAGAGAATGATGTTAAAATCGTATTTAATGTGTGAAATTTGAACAAATATTATTTTTGATCATTTGAATTAAGATTTTGAAGTGTTTAAAAGTAAATATTAACCTAACATTTTATTTCTTAATTTTTTAAGCTGTTTCAAAAAAAGAGAATAGACATTTATTTGGAAGCTTAATGAAAATCTAATAGAGGAAAACTTGCATTAATTTCAGACGAAGAAATCTGTAATTTTTTGTTTTTTGATTTTAAAATTGTTACGCTGTCAAAAAAATATTCAAATTTTACCAAGGAGTGAAAAATTGTAGTTAACATTTTCCTCCATTTGAAGGCCTCTCTTATGTGCTTCTCATTGATTCCTCTCTTACATGTGTATCAATCCAATTGACACTGTTTTTTGAGAAAGATGTGGAAAGGTGTGTGGGAGGTGGGATGGATTTAAAGAACATGGGGGTGGGACGTTGGATTTAAAGAACATTAAAAAAAGTAATAATAATAAAAAAAACCACCTTAGCACTGACGATAAATCAAAAATAAGTGATGGAAAATTGATTCCATATGATATCGAAGCTTTTTAAAACTGTTTTTTATGACCAATTTATGAAAAAATTCGTTATATGGAGATAGATATTTCGCTATATAGAGACTGTTTTTAATATAATCATACGAAAAGGGAACCGTTCCTACTAAAAATTCTTTATATAGAGAAATTCGATGTATGGAGTTTCGTTGTAGAGAGACTCGACTGTATATCTCTAGGGGAAGGGGGAGTTTGGCTTTTGCTATCGATAAAATTTTTAATCCAATCAGAATTCTACATTTATTTCTAACATGGTCTTTGGTTCAAAATAATGTGTTATCTTCTTTTAACAGATGTGAATTTTCTAAGTGGATGAAAAAAAGTCCGGCAGGATTCGAACTAGGGGTGTATTGGCTGAAGCCAATGCTTTAGAAAATTTACATCTGTTATCATTCATTTACCGATTGAACAATCGTGTTATAAATTAATCTAACACCTTTTTTTAGCACTTTCCAACAAAGTTGAAAAATGCTTATGCATTCGGTTTTTCTGGCCTCCTGGCCGTCTGACCGCGCTCTAACTCTCGTAAATATAATCGGATTGTCGTGAAATTTTTGGACTTTAATGACGTTTACCCAAGCACGAACCCTATTGAAAATGAAGTTTCTGCTAGGATTAGTTTATTTACAGGTACAATAAAAAAAATTCCATTACATTACGCCTATGGGGGAAAAATCGTTTCAAATGAATTTTAAAAATGTTACACCCTGTCAAACATCTTCAAATTTATATGCATCTACAAAGTGCACTAAAATATGCCTTTTTTAAAGCATACAGTGAAATGTATAGTTATTATTCATTTACAGGGCCATACAAAAGAATTCCAAAACATAATAATAAAGGGGTAATTGATATAGTATGTATGCCAACCGACAGATCAAATACAAGGCTGTTCAAAAATATTGTAATACATATTTGGCTATATACAGTAACCTTATTTCCCTAAATAGCGAAGTTCTGTTAAAGGTTTCAGAAAGTGTTAAAAAGTGTTTCATAATCTATGCTCAACGCACGATTTTTCTTACTTGTTTATTTCTTTTACGGATAAATTTATACCGACAGTCTTGTAAAGGACGCTGGTTGGTTGGTTGAATGGGGTTTTATGGCGCAAAACCCCTTTAGGGACATGCTGCGCCAAGACAAAGTCAAAATAGAAAAAAAGTTAAGAGCAAGTGATAATATGCGTAATTAAAACCAATTAAAAGTCTACAAAACTTAGTTAAAATACATAAAATTGCAGATAAGATGTGATAAATTATAGACAATGCACAATAAACATATAAAAACAATTTTAAAGAACACAAAAATAAAAAAGTAAGAGGGAGATCAATAAGGCACGTATTAAACACAAGGTGCAATTAAAAAGTGCAAAAATAATGCAGTAATTGTTAACATAAAAACAAAGTGTAAGACGATGCACAAGTTACATATAAAAAATAATTTTAAGACACAGAATTTAGAAAATGTAAAGTTAATTAGGCACGTATTCGTCGTAAACAATATTTTCTTCTTCTGTACTCGAGTCGAAAGTTTCTTCCATAGCCTCTTCCACGTAATTATGTAGATGTTTGGGGTCTTTTAAATTTGTAATGGACTGGTTATGTTGGGACTTCTTGCGCTGTTTTTTTTTTTTGTAATGGTTTGCCATTGATGAGAACCTCGCACAGTTTTACTCTCTCTTGTCTTTTGTGTCGGTTTCACAGCTTGAACAGTATTGGGTTTCTGTAGATAAGATGCAGAGTGATCAAAAGTTTTTTTATTAGGTGCAACTGTCTTTGTCTTTTGATTAGTATTAGGTTTCGGGAGATTAGTAGAAGATGGATCAGGGTTTTTTTTATTAGATATAGTTGCCTTATTTTAAATTTGGAGTTCAGTTGACTTTAGAATAGTAACAGGTTCTGAAGAAGGTAACCAGCGTTCTAATTTTAGGCTTGCAGAAACTTTAATTGAACAACTGACATCACGTGTTTTTTCTTTGGGGTACTGGGTAGATTACATGATTCTGTCTGAGTGCTTATATGTCTTACGGATTTTAATTGCTGCGTAAGTATACTAGAGTAAGAAACACCTATAGATGGGGTTCTGGTTTCAACAAGTTTTCGAGCTTCTGGGTATGAAATATTTTGCCTGATTTTTACAGCAAGAATTTCTTTTTCACGGTTCCAAATTGGACAGGAGCGAGAGTAGGACGCATGATTACCTTTGCAATTCGCACAGCGTTCTGGTTTTGCACATGATTTACCATCATGGCCGACTTCTGCACAATGAGGACAGGTAACATTGCCACGACAGTTAGTGTTAGTATGACCAAAACGCTGACATTTGAAGCATCGTAAAGGGTTAGGAATATAAGGACGGACTGGATAGCTTAAGTATCCAGCTTTAATTCTAGATGGTAATTTATGGCTATTGAAAGTTAGTATCATGTGTTTTGTCGGAATAACTAGTCCATTCTTTCGGATAGTAATGCGACGTGCATCTATTATATCTTGTTCTTTTAAATTTGAGAGAAGCTCTTCTTTTGAGGAGTATAAAAGATCCGGTTCAGATATTACACCGTGACTAGTATTTAGAGTTTGATGAGCTTTAACAGAAACAACAAAAGAACCTATTGTAGTGCAATTGACCAGAAGCTGTGATTGGCTGGCTGAAGAAACCTCAATCAGTAAATCCCCAGACTGCAATTTTTTGAGAGTGTGACCGTCACCAAAAACAGATTGGAAGGTCTTTGAGATTAGAAAAGGTGAAGTTCTTTTAAAAGAACTATCTGAGAGGCTATCTGTGCGTTTAATTACAAAGAAACGAGTAAACGATGAATCCTGCACAATTTGTTGCTCTCCACATGTGAGATATTTGAATTAGAGATTTTTCCATCCATAGTAGGAGAAAAAATAATTCAGACCCCGGCCGCACCACCCACTGCAGAGCCCAACAAGGGGATGCACATGCGTGAACCAGTGCTAACCAGGGCATATACGGTCACAAGACAATCCTATGTCAGTCTCCACCCTTAACGAGATGAATAGTAATTGCTCGCTCACTTGATCCCTAAAGCCAGTGACAAAAGTCAGCTGATCAGCCGATTGGTGCATACGGGACCAATATGCACCTCCCGTCTACCTGAAGCAGAGGCCAAAGCAGTGTGTTGGTTTCTCTCAACTGCCAGGATTCCCCTTTCCAGGGACACGGGTCCCCACGCACGGCCAACACATGGGTGGTTTACAATTCTCAATGAGTCGATATACAGGTTGACATCGGCTCATACAGAATTGCCCTCACCTCCAAAAAGGAAACCACAATGAGAGTGAAACAAAGATGAAAGGAAGACAAGAGGAGTAAGAGGAAAAGAAAAAGAGACAGATCACTCAGGTGCCCCGGGGTTGTGAAGCCTGTGGATACCTAAAGAAGGTATCCCCCTGGGGGGGCTTGTAAAGGAGGAAGTCTGCTTGTCAGCTTATATATCCAAAAGTAGAAAGCGACCGAAAATTCGGCTTCGTTTTCAGCCTAAAATCTGAATTTCGCCGAAAGTTTGATTGGACCGAAAGTATCTCAATTTTAAAAGTTTCGTGTCTTCTTTCAGAAATTTTCAACATGATTCATCGATTTGAGCTCTGTCGGCTCAAAAAAGACGTTGTTTATTGCTATGAACTTCCCTGTTTAAAATTATCAGCATGATTGACTGAAGACATGAATGCAAGCTACAAAGCAAGCGATGCCTGTATACACTTTATGGATGCTTTTCACGTGCTCTTTAAAGGTGCAAACTTAACGATAGACAAATTTTAGTTTGAAACTGCAGATATTGTTAGCAATATTCTCTTCGAAGGTTCTAATATAACAGATAATCATTTGCAAAAATCATTATAAAAGATAAATTGAAGCATGTTTACCTAAAACGTTTTCAGGTAAGTTTCGTATTTATGCAAATACGTAGCACTTACAGTCGTCGTTCAATCTGTCTGTATATAACAGAGCAAAAAATACCCAACCGAATCGCCTGGACTTTAAAATATAGAATTATTGCATAATTTTGTCGAATCATTTCAAATCTCATGAAAAATCGAATGTATAGTTCAATTACAGGGACGATCAAAAGTATTCCGTTACATGACGGTTAATTGGGAAAAATAGTTTCAAGTGCATTTTAATAATCTTACACTCTTTCGAACATAATAAAATTGACATGCATCTATGAAGTATGTGGGTGCACCATTTCAAGTGGTCCAGCACTGGTCGCTCGACTATTTTTAAAAAATCTGAAATTTTTTTGTGCTACAACCCTAACATGATGGAAGTTCAAAATGACCGTTATTTTAATTTTACTTTTTTATGTTTGTGCATGGCGGTCATCTTTGTTTCATCGTGTGCAGCAATTTTCTCAGATATTAGGATACACAAAATTGTAAATATCTCGTCTTTTATTTTCCCAACTGAAATGGGGTTTGCAGCATTTTGTTCAGAATAAAATAGGCTAAATATAAAGTGGTAGAAAAATTTTGAAAAATAAATTTTTACAGGTGAAATTTTAGCACAAAATTTAAGATTTTTTCCAAAATCTATCCGTTTGCAAGAGGAAATTTTTCATGCAAGGGAAACTGCCAACCTTACACAATATTTTCTACAAATAGGTCAAAAGTGCGTGTACTCATACACCAAGTCCCAGATCTGGGAGTTGATTTCTCGTTGCGAAAAAAATTCCGAAATTCGTCAAAATTTTCAAAAATCGCACTTTTTAGGCTTTGATATCTCTGGTGGGGCACGAGATAAAAATCTGAAATTCTGGCCTTTGATAGTATTATGTAGTAGTGTTATGTACAAAAAATTTCAAGAAGGAGATTTGACTACAAGCTGAGATATGACATGGGCAATATGTGAAAACAATACTCCCAAACTATTGTAACCTACTATGTAATTGTTCAACAAGACTGTCAACCTTACACAATTTTTTCTACAAATAAGTCAAAAGTGCGTATACTCATACACCAAGTCCCAGATCTGGGAGTTGATTTCTCTTTGCGAAAAAAATTCCGAAATTCGTCGAAAATTTCCAAAATCGCACTTTTTAGTCTTTCATATCTCTGGTGGAGCACGAGATAAAAATCTGAAATTCTGGCCTTTGATAGTATTGTGTAGTAGTGTTATGTACAAAAAATTTCAAGAAGGAGATTAAGAGAAGGAGACTACAAGTTGAGATATGACATGGACAATATGTGAAAACAATACTGCCAAACTATTGTAACCTACTATGTAATTGTTCACACCTCAAAAATCTTAAATTAATTATTTATGGTACAAAGTTAAATGTTAATTACAAATATCTTCTTCAAATTCTTCTGTGTGATTTAAACAATTCAGAATGTATGCTAACCCAATACACTATTTGTCCAGATGAACAAACCTACTAGAAATGCTATTGCAACAATTTTACTCAGAACACATTTCAGGAAAAGTAAATTACAGACAATGGGTTGCAACTGATCGAGTTGACATGGTTTCAATTATTAAACCTAGAGAATTTCATTCAAGTTAACAAGGGATGACAAGACTTGAGTGGCTTCAAATAAAATTTTGAGAAAGAACAGCCTAATGGACTAACAACAGTAACTGGTCGAACTCACAACATCTCTTAAATAGTGTTAAGCTCTTTGTTGAGCATATATATTATCTTTGTAAATTAAATGTTTATTATTTAACTGTTTTCAACAAACGATATTTTCTATGTAAATATTGTAATAAAAGAGACTAATCTCATTTCTTCTAATGTACTCGTAATAGCATTTCTTAACATTTTTTTAATCACCGTATCTCAACTTATAGTCCAATCTCCTTCTTGAAATTTTTTGTACATAACACTACTACACAATACTATCAAAGGCTAGAATTTCAGATTTTTATCTCGTGCTCCACCAGAGATATCAAAGCCTAAAAAGTGCGATTTTTGAAATTTTCGACGAATTTCGAAATTTTTTTCGCAAACAGAAATCAGCTCCCAGATCTGGGACTTGGTGTATGAGTACACGCATTTTTAACCTATTTGTAGAAAAAATTGTGTAAGGTTGACAGTCTTGTTGAACAATTACATAGTAGGTTTACAATAATTTGGCAGTATTGCTTTCACATATTTTCCATGTCATATCTCAGCTTGTAGTCAAATCTCATTCTTGAAATTTTTTGTACATAACGCTACTACACAATACTACCATAGGCCAAAATTTCAGATTTTTATCTCGTGCCCCACCAGAGATATCAAAGCCTAAAAAGTGCGATTTTTGACATTTTTGACGAATTTCGGAATTTTTTTCGCAAAGAGAAATCAACTCCCAGATCTGGAACTTGGTGTATGAGTACACACACTTTTGACCTATTTGTAGAAAAAATTGTGTAAGGTTGACAGTTTTCCTTACATAAAAAATTTTCTCTTGCAAACGGATAGATTTTGGAAAAAATCTTAAATTTTGTGCTAAAATTTCGCCTGTAAAAATTTATTTTTCAAAATAATTCTACAACCGTACATTTAGCCTATTTTATTTTGAACAAAATATTGCAAACCCCATTTCAATTGGGAAAATAAAAGACGAGATATTTACAATTTTGTGTACCCTAGTATCTGAGAAAATCGTTGAACACGATGAACCAAAGATGGCCGCCATGCACAAACAAAAAATAGTAAAATTAAAATAACGGTCATTTTGAACTTCTGTCATGTTAGGGTTGTTGTACAAAAAATTTCAGATTTTTTAAAAATGGTCGAGGGACCATTTTTATATTTTCTGGACCACTTGCAATGGATTGACCCATGTAGAACAATATACAGTCGGCTCTCGTTAATTCGAAATCGGATAAATGGAATCTTCGGTTAATTCGAACTAAACATGAAGTCCCGAAATTTTCAATAGCAGAATAACGTTAAAAATTTTCGTTTATTCGGAGTCATTTTCTCTTGACTTCGTTTAATTCGAACTAATGAGATTCCGATTTTTCAATTTCCCCCTTTTTTTCCCGGTTTTCAGATCGATGAAGTAATTTTTTTTCTTTAATTTTTACTAGAATTGTTCTGAACAAATATACATATCCCTTGCATTTGGTATCTGCTTTTTTAGTGCCCCCTCTGTCCATCAATGACATTTCCACTCCATTTTCATATGCGCTTGTTCCCAGAGCCTGATTATCAACGAGCACTCTCCCACCAGTAAAAAGAATTTTTTTTTTTTCTCTGGTTATTCATGACAGTAATTTCGAATGAAAAGGTCATTTAAACAAATTCGAAATTTTCTATAAAATTTTACTGATAAGACCTATTTTATACCCGTTAACAATATGCTTGTTGCTAATTCCTTAATTAGTTTATGAAATTATGTCTTTCAATTTAATATTAAATCATATTCTAATGGTAACAGCCAAATATATTTTAAAAAGTACTATAATATTAGTTTCTTTCTAATAGTACTTCTTTAAATATGTTTTCCTCACATACTTTTCATAATTTGAACATTTCTTGTGGTCCCGAAGAGTTCGAATTAACAAGAGCCGACTGTACATTGTGTATACAATCTGTGGCACAAAGAATATTGGTTAATCATTTACAGAGCCACACAAAAGTGTTCCTTTACATAATGGTATAGGCGAAAACATTTTTTTTTCGTTTAATTACATTACATAATTTCACATTTTATGAAATTGTTATGCGTTGCTGAAGTTTAGTACAAGCAGGACTCGATTAATCTCTAAAGCTATGGGAAGCACAATGTCATTTCGGGTCCTTTTTTCATTCGAGAAAAGTGTCCTAAGTTAGACATATTCGGAAACTCACCAATGATACAATATTATCCAAATACAGTCGACTCTCGTTAATTCGAAATCGGATAATTCGATTCTTTGCTTAATTCGAACTAAACATGAAGTCCCGAAATTTTCAATGGCAGAATAACGTTAAAAATTTTCATTAATTCGAACTCATTTTCTCTTGACTTCGTTTAATTCGAACTAACGAAAATTTCGATTTTTCCTTTTTCTTTTCTTTCTCACGGATTTCAGATCATTTGAATAACTTTCTTTGATGTTTGTGAGAATTGTTCCGAACTAGTATACATATATAATTTCATGTATTTGATAATTCACTTTCGTAGTTCCCCGTCTGTCCATCAGTGACGCTTTAAATTTTTCTTCCATTGTGCTTTTTTCTAATCTTTTAATTAGTTTGTGTTTTTATACATTCTAATTTAATATTAAGTCATATTCTAATGATAACATACGAAATAAGTTGGTTGGTTGGTTGTATCAGTTTTAATGGCACAAAATCCCTCGAGGGATATGCTGCGCCAAAACGAAGAGTATGAATACAAACGTGAAAAGAAATATCAGGATGGGGTATCCCATTCTGATATATTCAGATAAAAAGTAATAAATTGAAAAATTAAAATGCTAAAACAGTACAACATAGAAATAACCAGTAGAAAGCTCAATCTGGATAGAGCACCTATCCAGATATCATTAAAATGCCGACAGAAGCCAAAGAGATTGGAAGAGGTTATATTTCGAAATAAAAGCCTGCATGTTTTAAAAAGATAAAAAGTGTCCCATGAGGTGTTTCCCCAATGAGGTTAGTCAATAGTGGTGAAGATGAATTAAAATATAACCGATACAAGTGCCGGAGGCCTGGACAGTCCGTTAGGATATGACGAATGGTAATATGATCAAAATGACAATGTGGACACATGGGTGCATCCTCTCGGAACAAAAGATGTTTGTGAGATAACCTAGAATGTCCGATTCTCAGACGAGTCAGAAGAACATCAGTTTTTCTTGGATAGTTCGGAGGCCAGGTCATTATAGTTGGTTTTATATGATGTAGTTTATTATTGATTTCTGAGTTCCAACTTTCTTGCCAGTTATTATGAATAAAGTGTTTAATAATTAGTTTAACGTCTGAGAATGGAATTTTATGGTGAATTGGATTAAGAGCAAGTTTTGCTGCCTCATCTGCTTTTTCATTCCCAGAAATACCCATGTGTCCAGGTATCCAGCAAAATAGGATATTATAACCACGATTTGTCAATTTGTTATAAAAATCCAGGATGGCTGAGACATATGGATGCTTGTTATGTGATTTTATTGCGTCAATAGCACTATTTGAGTCTGAGTAAATGATGAACGAAGTGTTATGATGATGTGATATATGCAACATGGCTCTCTCTATCGCGATCAACTCAGCTGTAAACACGGAAACTGAAGGGTCAAGCCGGTAGCTGAAATTGGTGTTATCACAGAACACCCCACAACCAACAATATTGCTACCCTTTGACCCATCTGTGTAAATATCTGTATAATTCCTGAAATCTGAGCGATGTGCTGCAAATAATTGTTGAAAGATGACAGGTGCAGAGTTCTTTTTGTCATTATGTTTAAAAGGATGAAGTGTGGTTATATTAGGAGTTTTCCAAGGAGGGAACTCATGCACCTCAATATTGCTAAGGTGGCTATTGTTAATAATGTTTCTTATTCTGGCTCCAAATGATGGGATGCAAGATGGTCGATGCCGATAGAGAATATCATGGTCTGTATTCAAAATGTATGTATGAAGAGGATGGCCACGATGAGATAAAATACGATAGTATAAGTCCAGTGAGAGCTTTTTACGAATATGATGTAATGCAGGTTCATTACACTCGACATATAGGCTTAAAACCGGAGATGTTCTAAAAGCACCAGAGCAAAAGCGGAGTGCACTATGGTGCACAGTGTCGATTTTTTTAAGAATGGAATTACGTGCAGAACCGTAGACCTGACAGGCATAGTCAATTTTGGAGCGGATAATAGAACGGTAAATTTTTAAGAGAGAACCACGGTCTGCTCCCCAAGAAGTGTTTGAAAGCACCTTGATTAAATTGAGAGAATGTTCGCACTTTTTACGTAGCTGCAAAACATGCGGCAAGAAAGTGAGTTTTTTTGTCAAAATATAAGCCCAAAAACCGGACATTGTCAACAACAGCAATTTTATACGTTTCAATAAAAATTTCTGGATCTGGATGCAAATCCCTTCGTCTACAGAAATGCACACAAGAGGTTTTGTCCTGGGATATAATAAAGCCATTTTTGTTTGTCCATTGAGTAACACGGTTGATAGCAATTTGTAATTGTCTCTCGATAAAACGCATATCTTGACCTTTACATAAAATTTTAAAATCATCAACATATAGTGTACCCTGAACACTTGCAGGCAACTGGTGCAGGATATCGTTTATCTTGATAGCAAAGAGGGTGACACTCAGAACACTGCCCTGCGGTACACCCTCTTCTTGTACATAAAAACTTGAAAGAAACCCCCCAACTCGAACTTGAAAAATTCGAACTGCGAGGAAGTTCTTAATAAAGATTGGTAGGTTACCTCTAAAGTTCAGATTAAAGAGATCCCGAAGTATGCCATATCTCCATGTTTTATCGTATGCTTTCATCATATCAAAAAATACAGTTACCAGATGGTTGCGTTTTAAGAAAGCAGTCCGAATATGAGTTTCCAAAAAAATGAGGTTATCAATAGTGGACCTACCACGTCGAAATCCGCTTTGAAAAGGAGCAAGAACATTATTCGATTCCAAAACATGCACCAGGCGATAATTAACCATTTTTTCTAAAAGTTTGCAAAGGCTACTAGAGAGTGCGATTGGCCTGTAGTTGTTTGGGTCACTTGAATCTTTGCCTGGTTTAGGGAAAGGAATGATAATAGCTTTACACTAGGCTTTAGGAAAAGTATGTTCAATCCAGATTCTATTGTAAAAAGCGAGCAGGTTGTTGAGAGAGGTGGTAGAGAGATATTTTATCATGGTATAAGTGATGCCATCGTGTCCTGGAGCAGATAAGCGGCTGTTTTGCAAACATCGCTGGAGCTCTAATTTAGTGAAAGGTAGATTATAGTCGTAGGAATGGCGAGAATTAAAATTAATGCTGGTTGATTCTGTTTGTCTTTTATAAGATAAGAAAGGTTCTGGATATGAGTCGGATTTAGAATTAGATGCCAGTGTACTAGCAATTGTTTCAGCGATATTTTGGGGAGATGCTATAGTTTGTCCATTGTAATTTAAGATAGAGATTCGGTTTTCTGAATAGATTCCCATACAGTTTTTCACCTTTTTCCATAGAACTTTACTTGATGTATTGGCATTGATGTTAGAAATGTACTGAATCCAGGATTCACGTTGGCTTTTGCGTCGCACTCTTCTAGCTTGAGCCTTTGCTTTTTTGAAGGCGAGATAATTATTATCATTAGGGTAGCGACGAAAAATGCCCCAAGCTTTCTGCTGTTTTTTCTTTGCCTTTTGGCATTCGTCATTCCACCATGGCTTCCTGTGTCGCGGTATAGTTTGTGATTTTGGAATACTATTATCTGCAGCATTGATAATACTCTGGGTGATATTATCAAGCGCATCGTCAATGTCACCCTCTATCATATCACTTGTTATTTTAGCATTGTCTGTAAAGGATGGCCAATTAGCTCTGTCGTAAACATACCGTTTAAAACTATTAGAATCCATATAAGGAGTAGTCAGTGATATAAAAGTAGGGAAATGATCACTGCCGTGAAGGTCATTAGATATACAGAAGTTCCAATAAGGATAAATGGATGGGGAGCAGATAGTGAGATCGATGGCATGAAAAGTGCGAGTTGGTTCGTGGAAATATGTATGTTCACCATTATTGAGTAGGCATATCAGAAATTAGTTTTTCAATTATAGCACCGCGTTGATTATTGTCAGAATTGCCCCACAGTTCACTATGAGCATTAAAATCACCAAGGATGATGAAGGGAGTAGGAAGTTGAAGAATGAGATTATCTAGATGTGCAGACTGAATAGGCAGATTTGGTGGTAAGTAAATTGTACATATTGTTATAAGTCGGTTTATATGGATTCGGACTGCAACTGCTTGTAAGCTAGTATTTAACTTGACATGAGTGTGAGGTAAACTGTTTGAGATAAATAGAGCCACTCCACCAGTGGCCCTATCAGAACTAGTAAAATCTTTTCTGTAAGTAGCATAAGTGCGCAATTTTGCTTTGTCTGTTAATTTGAGGTGAGTTTCTTGTAAAGCTAATCATAAAGGTTGATTGTCATAAATAATGTTTCGGATTTCGTCATATTTATTATAAAAGCCTCGACAGTTCCATGAGATAATATTAGTCATCGTCAGATATGTTAGATATAAGTATCTATGTCATTTTGTTCAGAGGTAGTAGACATGCTATCTCCATCGTCCAATACTTCATCCCAATCAGGATGAAGGCTAGAGATGAAAATAAGGAATTTTGCTTAGTGGCCACTGGCCGGTAGGTTGTCTTTTTTTAGTAGCCAGTTATTGGCTAGTGAGAATAATTTCTTTAGTAGCCAGTACGTACATTTAAGTTACTGAATATTTAATTACAAGATATATACGAGCATGAGCATAGACTAAATAAGTAATATATGAACTAGTTAAAAATATCTTAATTTATATTGTTTGGAATAAACTTGAGATACTAATTTCAAATCTATTTTAAATTAACAGCAAAGTTATAGGTAATATGCTACACAAGTCCAACTATGCTTAGGTACTTGCGTAGCTAACGACATAAATAAACCCCCAACCCTCTTTTTTTGTAATTATTTATCTAGAATTAAAGTGTAACCCCCTCCCCGCAAAAAAAAAAAAAAAAAAAAAAAAAATGTTTTCCCATTAATTACCAGGTTTGATTTAAAAAAAAAAAAAAATTCATAGCAAATTTTCTAAAAAATAAAAGGGGGGGGGGGACTCTTATGAAATTAACATTATATGTTTTTTTCCACAATCTTTTAACATTATGTGCGTTTTTTTCTTTTTTGCGATCTCTTGATAAAATTTGCGCTCGTTTTCGTGACTTTTTAACAAAAATCGCGTTCGTTTTCGAAACTTTTTAACGAAAATCGGGTTCGTTATCACGATTTTTTGACTGTATTGGCGATCGTTATCGCGACTTTTTGGACGGTATTGGCGTTCGTTATCGTGATTTTTTGCCGGTATTTCGCATTCGTTATCGCGATTTTTGGACGGTATTCGTTTGTTATCACGATTTCTTGACGGTATTTGATTTTTGTGGTTTTTTTGATAAAATTCGCGTTTTTTGCGTTCGTTTTTACGTTTTTGACGAAAATCGCGTTTGCTATCGCGATTTTTTGCCGATATTCGAGTTTGTAAACACAATTTTTCGACGGTATTAGCGTTTGTTAATGCGATTTTTTTGCCGGTATTTGCGTTCGTTATCGTGATTTCTTGCCAGCAATTCGCATTCGTTATCGCGATTTTTGACGGTATTCGAGTGTTATCGTGATTTTTTGACGGTATTTGCTTTTTTTTCTAAAATAAAATGTGCGTTTTTTGCGTTCGTATTTACGTTTTTTGACGAAAATCGCGTTTGGTATCGCGATCTTTTGCCGGTACTCGCGTTTGTTAACGCGATTTTTTGACGGTATTCGCATTTGTTAACGATATTTTTTGACGGTATTCACTCTTTTGCATGTTTCTTTGATTAAATTCATGTTTTTCCCGTTTGTTTTTACGTTTTTTGACAAAAACCGCATTTGTTTTCGTTGATTTTTTGACAAAATACGCAGGGTTTTTTTACAATTGCTTTTTTTTTTTCAATTTTATAAAGATATTTACTGTTTTTTCTCGATTCTTCGACGATATTTGCATTCTTTTTGCGATCCTTAGACTATGTCTTTTCGCGATACTTACACGAAATTCATGTTTTTCCGCGATCTTGTCAAAATTTGCTGGCGTTTTTTTCCGCAATTTTTTTCACAAAACACCTTTTGGAGAATTCTGCGTTTGGCCGGTACTTTCCACATTTTTAGTCGCCAGTTTTTCACATTTAGTCGCCGAGTGGCGACTGGCGAATGCTTATTTTCATCTTTAGTCCACAGCATCATCATCCTTTGTAGTGGTTGGTTTCGTTACAAGATTTTTCCTTGGATTTGATTCATTTTTGGGTGTTTTACTCAATTTCTTTTTAATCTGGTTTTCAGATGACACAGCAGATTTAATTACCGGTAATTTGTGTTTTCCTGCATCAGCTTTATGTGTTTGTTTCAGCAATGAAGAGTTATTGGTATTTTGAGAGTTTTTTCTATGAAGAGGCAGTTTAGGAAACAGAGGATGCAGTGACTTAGTAGAGACAGTTTTTAATGATTTGTCAGGCGTGGATTGTGTTGATTTGGATATTTGAGAGGAGTTAGTGGCGATTTTTTTCCCTTTTTGTTGTGTTTGGTAATTTTTAATTGTAAGGGGTTCCGTTTGGGTTGCTATAGTGTTGTAGGTTTTACGGGCTGTATTTGAGATTGCTGAAGCGTATGATACACCAACTTTGGGTGTTCTGGATTCCACAATTTTTTTAGCATCAGGGTACGATATATTTTCTTTTGTACGAATCATCTGGATTTCTTTTTCTTTTTTCCATTGCTCACAGGATTTTGAATATGAAGGATGGTCTTTTTTACAGTTCACACAATGAGGAGAAGCATTGCAATGTTCACTTTCGTGACCCACCGCACTACACCTTCCACATGTGATATTACCGCGACATCCAGTTTTTGAATGGCCAAAGCGCTGACATTTAAAACAGCGTAAGGGATTTGGGATGTATGGTCTGACTGAACAATTTAAATAACCAGCTTTTATTGATTTAGGTAGATTAGGTGAGTTAAATGTAATGATTATATGCTTTGTCGGTATTTGTACTTGATTAGATGGTATCTGATTATCACGGCGAAAGATCTTAATTCTGCGTGCTTCAATAACGTGTTGGTCTTTAAGGTTTTCTATTATTTCAGCTTCAGAGACATGTAGGAGGTCAGGTTCAGATATAACTCCACGAGAAGTATTTAGGGTTCTATGTGGACTCACAGATATAGGGATATTTCCAAAATGTGTGCATTTCTTTAGATTGATAGCTTGTTGGTTATTACTCACTTCCACAAGAAGTTCACCTGATCTTAATTTTTTTATAGTTTTTGGTTCACCCACTAAACTCTGAATAGATTTATGAATTAAGAAGGGAGATGTTTTATCGAAACTCCCTTCCTGATTTTTTACAACAAAAAATCTTTGTTCATTTAGGTATGACATTGTCATTTCGGAATTCACTTCTAAAGTGGCATCTTCGACTCTCTCGGCCCATGATCTTATTTGGACCTGATCCGAGTTGGTTTTTGGGCTGGAACTCAACACAGTATTCATTTCTGTAATAGGTTGTGGGGCTTCCACTTCGCATGTCTTTATTCCTTGATTTGTGGCCATGATTGAGAAATATTTTTGGATAAACGCCAGGCATCGGGCCTGGTCACCGACCCTTCTTCTTACCGTTACGTCTGGTGCAGGTCTCAAAAGGGCGAAAACTATTTTCAACAGACCCCCACGTTTTTCGAACATTGGGTTAAACTCGATAGCATCTCCGAAGCTCCGGCTCTTTTCCAGGGAGAGTGGGTAGCCGTAGGTAAGCCTTTACAGCTCTGTCCAACCTACAGCCGGCCCTTACGTCGAAAGGCACCAGTCCTCCGGTGTTAATCCTAACCACCACCATGCAAGCATGGCGCCCTCCGTACTTGGAACCAGAGTTCAGAGATGCCCTGCACCCTGGGACTCGATATCAACCTAAAAAGGAAGAGACGAGTCGATGAGGTTAAAAGAAACCTCAACACCCAGGGTGTCTCACGTGAATAAAAAAAACCACTATTGTAAAAGAGTTATTTGAGAGGGAGCTTAAAAAAATGGTGTCTTTTTTGTCTTTTGTCATTTTTTATTTTTTTTCTTTTTTTTTTTTTTTTTTTTTCAAACAAGAGAACAGCAACAAAGTTAGTAGAACAAAGAAATATGAGAACAAAAAGTTAGTCTAAAAAACCCCAAACAAGAACAAAGAGTTAGTAAGAAAACAAACAAGAACAAAGAGTTAGTAAAAAAAAAACAAGAACAGAGAGGGATAACAAACTGAAAAGAGAAGATTAAAAAGTGTGAAACAAAGAGAAAAGGATAGACAACTAAAGTAGAGAAGAAAAAAGGAAAGGAGAATGATCGCTCAGGATCCCGGGGTCGCGAAGCCCGTAAATACCTAAAGAAGGTATTCCCCTGGGGGAAACAGACGAAATAAATTTAAAAAACACTATAACATTAATTCCTTTGTAATAGTACCATATTAAGCACGTTTTCATTTCATATTTTCCATAATTCGAACTTCGGATAATTCGAACATTTCTTGTGGTCCCGACGAGTTCGACTTAACGAGATCCGACTGTATTATGTTAGTGGACTTTCTCGATCTTGATTGATTGGACAATAATATTGCTTGATAAACTAATGATTTCAGTTTATTCGACAAACTGAAGAACAAAGCAAAATGTTTCCGATTGAGCTAATAAAAACGAGTAAAAATATCATTTTTATAATGATCAAAACGTGACTTACGTAATAACAGTCGTATATTACGTACGCCACGGATTAAACATAATTATTCTTAAACTAATAATACAGAAAATTAAATGCGGACACCACAAGGTCCATTCTCGACCGAAAACAGCATGCATTTTCCAGATGGTTTAAAAAAAGACAGATTATTTAGTAAAGATAGATAGAACAAACTTTACAGAAGTGTCCAATCTTTTGATTTCCGTTGTTTCACATTTGCTGAGAAAAATTGATCTTTGACCGCACAAACATTGACTTACATTAACGATAATTGTTAAATTAAAAAATTATCTTTGTTATTTTTCTTGAAACACACTAAAAATCTATCAGATAAATCAAAATATGACAGTCCGTAAAGATGCGCTGCAGTTTTAACGGTGTCGATTATAATATTTGTAATTTGCAGACAGCAAAACTGGCACATATGCAAGGTGGAGAGGAGGGGGGAGGTGTTGATTTATAGCAACTTTACACAGCTCGCTGAAAGCCAAAATGAAAGGTTTCCGTTTACGAGTGTTACCTGTTTTGGATGACAATCATCCATAATCGGAATACTATTCATTTTACTTTGGCTGCGTGACATTGCTATGGCAGCATTGCCCGCTTGTGTGATTGTCAGTTTCATTATCTATATAATGTACTCAATCATAAAATCGCACACCTACTAACTGCGCCGCAAATCTCTGAATAAAATTGGAAATGGTACCAGCCAATTAGTGATGACATTTACTAAATAATACTATGTTTAATTTTTCTTAGTGGCTCGTTTATCTGTTCACAATCTTTCTGTTGGCACAACGCTTAACATTAAACGATTCGTTCTTAGAATTATTTATTGAGATTATTTGAATTTTAAACATGCAATCTTGAATGTACAAACGTAAAACAGTCAAAAAGTCTAATTATCTCTCTCTCTCTCTTTTTTTTTTCCAATAACCAATTGGAAAATGGTGGTTTTTCTCGTTCGAGAATATCTAACAAGGAAAGTCTCCATACGTGCATACTCCGAAAAATCTGAAAAAAAAAAAAAAAAAAAAAAAAAAAAAATTACAGAATGGTCTTCTCATGAGGAAATATACGTTTATAAAAAAATTTCAACGGAACCTCCATACAACGTTCGTAAAAAAATGATGAACATTTCCTTATTTGGCGATTTATTGGCAATGAAAATTTTGTTTACAAAAAATACGCTTTCATGTCGAATACTCTTTAACCTCTTTGCGACGAATGTTTGCTTAATTTTTAACCTTTTGTTACCGGTTTTTTTAAAACTGAAATTTTTTTATAATTGAATCACGAGAATGCTCTGATTAAATAAGGTAAACTTTACAATAAAAAAAAAAAAAAAAAAAAAAAAACTGGTGGGAATAATGAGGCAATACTTAACAAGAAATTTTCAGATCATCTTCAATCGTTTGCTTTTGGCGAAGAAAAATCCTGCACGCGAAATCGCGTGTCGCTTTCATATTTTCGCGTCAAATATTCGAAAATATTTTATTTTTTTACAGTCTTTCTACTGGGATTCCGCCGCTAAATTTAACTGATCCTTTATTATTTACGTAAGTAATACAACTAGCATTTCTTTCAACATATTCTGAGTATGCTCAGTATGGAGATCTTCCTTGTAAGGCATATTTGAATGCTTATGTTGTCTACATTTTATTCGTTTTCTGATTGGTCCAGGAATATTAATGTTTAATCCATGGCGTACGTAATATATGACTCTGTTATTACGTAAGCCACGTTTTGATCATCATAAAAATGATATTGTTATGTATTTTATTTAAATGTCCAGATGCATCATGGGTCACTTTGCTGTCGGATAATATTATCCGACACCGATGTTTAGTTGTTATGATGATATCTTAACCCTTTATAGTTATCGTATAACAGGCAAGCCACATTTTTTTAAGGATAATCAGCCTCTTCTGTTTTCAACGGATTTCTTTATAACTATTTATCAAAAACATTTTATTTAACTGATCCCATAGAAGTTTGTTTGGTGTGGGAACCGTTCTATGTAACCTTTTATACGATCTAGTACAATTCAAGTACCATTTCTCACATGTCGAATTTTAATCATTATGGTTTCACTTTCGAGCTACCATTCCGATTTTGTACCATTATTATATTGCATTCCTTTTTAGCTTCACCTTCATTATCTTAACCCTTTATGTGACCTGTTTTATTTTTTGCACGACCAGAACTTTCAAAATGATTCTCTACCCTAAATATTAAGATCGAAGACTCATTGTTCTATTTTTACTAATTTGGGGGGGGGACGGGGATTTTGAAAGGATTCTAATGGCGCGATCCATTTTGCCCTAGCTCGATTAGGGGAATGGGTAATCTATTTTTTTTTTTTTTTTTTTTTTTTTTTTTTTTTTTAGCTTGGGGATTGCCATAGATCGACTATAGGGGGCGTATGACCATTACTTTTTGGTCTCACGTTAGCAAGGTGGTGTGATGCATGTCCAGAAAGGTCTCAACCTCCTCTTTAACTTTATTTACTTTCATATTTTTTAACTCTTTTACTGTCAATAGGTGGCAATTTTTTTCGTTTTTCACCCATTTAGCGTTACCAAGGTGATGTGTTATAGCTTCAGTATTGTCACACTTCCTCTTTAAAGCCCCACCAGTGGCTAAGAGGTTCTGCTCTTAAAACCGATAGAAGAGAGGTCATGGGTTCGAACCTAATCGTGCTCGTCGGCCTAACAGTTCGGAGTTTTCTTCGAAACTTGCATAAGTACGGATTAGGTTCTTTTAGAAAGAGACCCACGGAGGTCACCCTAGGGCGTATATCGCGCAGATAATTAGCCTTTATAAATAACATCTTACACACACATAACATTTCCTTTTTAGCTTTATTTTTTAACTACTTTTAACTCTCTTTATTGTCCATAAGGATCGGTTTTACACGTTTCTTGTCCCCTCCCCCCCCCCTTTTTTTTAATACAGAATTTATTTATAAATTTTAGTCTTTGAAAAAATTATTTTACACATGTTTCTTTATAATTTGTTAAAGTACATTTTTTTTCTTTTCTTTTTTTTTTAGTAATTGTACTATAACATTATAACTAATCATGTAGATTTGGAAAAAAACGTTAGCTTCCTTGTCAGTAGCTACCTTGTCAGTTCTCGTTTACTAACAGTTTACTGTTAATATAAAATAAATGATTAAAAACGTACAACATGAATAGTTAAACAATTTATATATTAAAAAGAAAAAAAAACTAGATAAAAGAGCCATTTCACTTGATTAATTTACGTCACATCTGCGCATCGTAGCGGTTTCTTTTTAATACAACTTTTCGTTAGTTTTTAAAACACCAAAAAGATACTAGATGGCAGCACTATAAAGTTAATTTCGGCATTTTAAAAGCAGATGGCAGCACTACAGTTGAATTTTGTGGAATTCATTTGAATAGCTAAGATATTGTTTTTCTTACTTATAAAAATAAAAAATGTACTCCAATGATCACCGAGTAGGTCCTGAGACGAATTTATTCTCACCTAAACATTTTTTTGGATCTTATAAGTCTACTAATATGTGTATGCAGGGCAGTAGCTAGAAGTGAATAATAGGGAAGGTTCATGAAAATGTAGAGGGGGGGGGGGGCTTATATATTCCCTCTCTCTCTCTGACGCAGAAAGATAAATTAGTGCATGTTCACATTGTAGGTACCAGTGGTGACCATCCCCTCCAAACCCAATGACGCTAATCCTCCCCCCCTCCACTAAACAGAATATCAATTGTAAAATATACTCTACTTATAATCTACTGCACCTTCAAAAGATAGTGAGTTGAGCATAGCGGAATGAGTTCTTATTGCCCTTATCTAAAATTTAAAGAAAGAAAACACAAGAACATTTCTGGAAATTAAATGTTGAAAAAATTTAAAAGTGATATTAAAAAAAATAAAGGAAATATTAAGAATTTAAAAATTCCACTCCCCAAAAATGTATTTTTTCTTAAATCCCCCCCCCCCCCCAAAAAAAACTAAATTGTATGACGCATCTTGCGTCACCAAACCCCTCTCTGTTTTCTTTGTCAAACCCCTCCCTGGTAGGTACTATGTTTATTATTAAACTGTTCTAATAACTTCATTTTATGCTAAGAAAAGTATAGGGATGATGGAAATTCTGAGTGTATAACTAGTGCAATATGAAACATCATGTTAGCTTCTTATGGGAGACCCGTAAGAAAAAACCCAAAATTTTTATTATTGATTTTAAAGTAATGAATTTTGGTGTACTATTTAAGAATCTTTTTGTAAGGAATAATTAGCAAAAAAAATTCACTTTTTATTAAAAAGTATATTTTTATGGGGATTTTTATGATTTTTTTTGGTCGAAAAATACACTTTTTAAAATTACTACTCCTCATTCAATTTTCAATATTTTGGTATTACTAAAATTTCTTAAATAGTGTTATAGTATATAGAAAAGAACTAAGGAGAGTTATTTTTAATTTTCTATTTTAATCGGCTAAAAAAATAAATAAATAAAAATACGCATGGTAAATTTCCTTAAATTCGTTATAATTTTCATGTTTACCAATTTATGTAAAAATTTCAGAAATAGTTAAAAAAAAATATCTCTCCTTACTTTTGTTGCAAATTTTTTTAAGATTCTAAAAACATAAACACTTTGTTTCTAAATCATTTCACCACTGAGCCTTAGTACTTTGAATTTAGGCAAAATATGAAAAAAGTCATTTTCAGGAAAACACGTTTTAAATGGCCGCTAGTCCTTTAAACTCTATAGTGAGTTCAATTTAAAAAGCTCATTTTCTAAGGTGCATTTCGCCAGCCCCCCCACCAACTTAAATTTTTTCGACAATAATACCAGTCGTTTATACCTTGTTTGTACCCGTTTGTACCAGCAATCTTTTCGTTTGTACCTCATTTGTACTAGAGTAATAAAGAGTTTTTAGTGGGGGGGCTGGAGAAACGGCCAGCCCCCCCACCTCAACATTTAAAAAAATGAATAGTGCCAATCGTTTATACCTCGTTTGTACCCGTTTGTACCAGCAATTTTTTCGTTTGTACCTCATTTGTACTAGAGTAATAAAGAGTTTTTAGTGGGGGGGCTGGAGAAATGCCAGCCCCCCCACCTCAGCATTTAAAAAAATGAATAGTGCCAATCGTTTATACCTCGTTTGTACCCGTTTGTACCAGCAATTTTTTCGTTTGTACCTCAGTTGTACTAGAGTAATAAAGAGTTTTTAGTGGGGGGGCTGGAGAAATGCCAGCCCCCCCCCTCAACATTTAAAAAAATGAATAGTGCCAATCGTTTATACCTCGTTTGTACCCGTTTGTACCAGCAATCTTTTCGTTTGTACCTCATTTGTACTAGAGTAATAAAGAGTTTCTTGTGGGGGAGGGGCTGGAGAAATGCCAGCCCCCCCCCCACTTTAACATTTAAAAAAATGAATAGTGCCAATCGTTTATACCTCGTTTATACTCGTTTGTACTAGCAATTTTTTGTTTGTACCTGATTTGTACTGGATTAATAAAGAGTTTTTTGTGGGGGGCGGGGGGGCTGGAGAAACGGCCAGCCCCCCACCTCAACATTTAAAAAAAATGAATAGTACCAATCGTTTATACCTCGTTTTTACCCTTTTGTACCAACAATATTTTCGTTTGTACCTCATTTGTACTAGAGTAATAAAGAGTTCTTAATGGGGGACAGGAAAAACAGCCAGCCTCCCACCTTAATATTTTCAAAAATGAACAGTGCCAAACGTTTATACGTCGTTTGTAATAGTTTTACCCAAAAATCTTTTCGTTTGTACATCATTTGTACTAGAATAATAAATGGTTTTTAGTGGGGGAGCTGGAGAAACGGTCAATCCTCCACCTCAATATTTTAAAAAATGAACAGTGGCAATCGTTTATACTTCATTTGTACCTGTTTGTACCAACAATCTTTTCGTTTGTATCTCATTTGTATTAGAATATTAAAGAGTTTTTATTGGGCGGAGGGGCTGAGAAACACCCATTTTAAAATTTAAAAATATGAACAGTGTCAATCGTTTATATCTCATTTGTACCCGTTTGTACCATCCATCTTTCCGTTTGTACCTTATTTGTCCTAGAGTAATAAACAGTTTGTATTTGGGGGGCTGTAGAAACGGCCAACCTCCTGCCTTAATATTTAAAAAACTGAATAGCGCAAATGGTTTTTACCTCATTAGTGCCCGTTTGTGCATTCAATATTTTCATGTATACCTCATTTGTACTAGAATAATAATTTTTTTAGAGGAAAGGGGGGGGGGGGTTCCGGTCAATCGACTAGCACTCACCTCAATATTAAAAAAATAGTACAGCCTATCGTTTATATACTTCATTCTTTTAGTTAGTACATCAACATTACTAGAATAATAAAGAACTAATAAGGTGGGGGTAGGGGAAGCTGGAGAAACGGGAAGCTCCAATTTTAGAATTTTACAAAATAAATTGCTGCAATCGTTTATATCTTAATTGTACTCGTTTGTAAAAACAGTGATTTCATTTCTATCTCAGCTGTACTAGAATAATAAAAGTTTTTAGTAAGTTGAGGACACTGGAAGCGCACATTTCAATATTAAAATAAGAAAAAAAAGCTATAGATAGCCCCAGTCTTTTATAACCCTTTTATACCTTATTTTTACCAATGTAATAAGCGGTTTTTTGTGTGATGATGGAGAAACTCCAGACCCCTGTCTCAGTATTTGAAATAATAAATAGCGAAATCGCTTATACCTCCTTTGTATTCATTTGTACCAACAGTCTTTTTGTTTGTACGTCAGCTTTAGTAGAATATTGAAAAAAAATTAATGGTAAAAAAAAAAATAAAAATAAAAATAAATAAGGAATTTGGAAAAAAAAAATTGGGGAAAAGGACTGGAGAAATGGGAAGTATCCTTTTCAAAACTGGTCGCTAATAGCAATCCCAAAACTTTCTTCCATCTCATACATGTTAAATTTTCGAAATTTTCCATTACAGTGCCAAAATTAAATTGTAACATATGCCCATCAAGAGAATTTTAATGATATGAAGTTCCATGCATTAGTTCTTGAGTTATGAACATCGCTAAAATCGTGTAAATCCGACAAAATGCAGCATAGCAGCGTTACTTGTTAGGCGATTCACACCAAAATGTATACAAAACCAATTCATGTCAACGATTAACTGAATCTGGATTTGGATAGAAATTCGTGCATTAGTTCTTGAGAGTTGTTACAGATATCGTAACAAATGCTGTATAGCAGCGCCAACTGAAGAGCTATTTACAACAAAATATAAACTGCATAAATTCCTGTCAAGGACTTATCGAATCTGAAGTTTGATGGAAATCTGTGAATTAGTTCTTGAAATAGAGCTATTGAGGAATTCTTAAAAAAAATACAGCATAGAAACGCCACCTATTAACCAATTTACACCAAAATATAGAAAATGTCAACTCATGTCACGGACTAACCAAATTCATGAAAATTTGTGCATTATACCTGAAGATTGAGCGATTGCAGAAATTTTCAAATAATGCTGTATAGCAGCGCCACCTATCGAGCGGTTTACACAAAAACGTAAAAAACATCAATTCATGTCAAGGACTAACTTAATCTGAAGTCTGATGACATTCTGGATATAGTTATTACGGTAATCTCACAAAAGGCAGCATAGCAGCATTACCTGTTGTGTGATTTACACCAAAATCTAATCAGCACCAATTTATATCAGACTAACTAAATATATATTTTTTATAAATTCCATGCATTAGTTCTTAAAATAGAGTGCTCACAAAATTTATGTCACATGCAGACAAATAGACTCACTGTTGGTTTTTGGAATTTCTGACTCCTAGAGCTTTTAAATCCGTCGAAAACCGGAATTCGAAAATTTTCCCGAAAACGATATTTTTTCTTATAAAGATAGAAAAAATAATTAAAAAAAAGGTAGTGTTAATTATTTATATCTTGTTTGTACCTCATTTGCTCAAGAGTAATAAATGGCTTTTTGTGGGAGATGGAGAGACGGTGAAAATCTCTCTCTCAATATTTAAAAAAATAAATGGCTCAAATCGTTTCACCTCCTTTGTATCCATTTATATTAACAATCTTTTCGTTTGGTTTTAAGCTGTACTAGAATGATTAAAAAGAAATCAGTATTTAAAAAGCATGCATACAATATTAACTGTTGTTATAATTGGCACGGATAGTGCCAATTATTTATACTTCATTTTTACCTAGAGTAATAAAAGTTTTTCACTTTGCGTGGGGAAAAGGACCAGCTTCTACCTCAATGTTTTAAAAACAGTATATCGTACAAACGAGATATAAACGATAAGAGTTTATGCATATTATTAAATATTTAGGGGCAAGGACTGTTTCTACAGCACCTCCACAAAAAACTTTTTATTAATCTAGTACAAATAAGGTACAAACGAAAAAATTGTTGGTACAAACGGGCACAAACAAAATATAGACGATTGGCACTGTTCATTTTTTTTAATATTGAGGCGAAGAGGGGGGGTCGTTTCTCCAGCCCCTCCTATAAAACTCTTTATTACTCTAGTACAAATGAGGTACAAACGAAAAGATTGCTGGTATAAACGGGTACAAACGAGGTATAAACGATTGGCACTATTCATTTTTTTAAATGTTGAGGTGGTGGAGCTTTCATTTCTCCGCCCCCCCCCCCCCCACTAAAAAGTCTTTATTACTCTTGTACAAATGAGGTACAAACGAAAAAATTGCTGGTACAAACGGGTATAAACGAGGTATAAACGATTGGCACTATTCATTTTTTTAAATGTTGAGGAGGGGGGCTGGCATTTCTCTTCCCCGGCCCGCTAAAAATTCTTTATTACACTAGTACAAATGAGGTACAAACGAAAAAATTGCTGGTACAAACGGGTACAAACGAGGTATAAGCGATTGGCACTATTGATTTTTTAAATGTTGAGGTGGGGGGGGGGCTGGCATTTCTCCAGCCCCCCCCTAAAAACTCTTTATTACTCTAGTACAAATGAGGTACAAACGAAAAAATTGCTGCTACAAACGGGTACAAACTAGGTATAAACGATTGGCACTATTCATTTTTTTAAATGTTGAGGAGGGGGCTGTCATTTCTCCACCCCGCCCCGCTAAAAACTCTTTATTACACTAGTACAAATGAGGTAAAAACGAAAAAATTGCTAGTACAAACGGGTACAAACGAGGTATAAGCGATTGACACTATTCATTTTTTAAATGTTGAGCTAGGGGGGGGGGTGGAGAAATGCCAGCCCCCCCTAAAAACTCTTTATTACTCTAGTACAAATGAGGTACAAACAAAAAAATTGCTGGTACAAACGGGTACAAACGAGGTATAAACGATTGGCACTATTCATTTTTTTAAATGCTGAGGTGAGGGGGCTGGCATTTCTCCAGCCCCCCCCACTAAAAACTCTTTATTACTCTAGTACAAATGAGGTACAAACGAAAAAATTGCTGGTACAAACGGGTACAAACGAGGTATAAACGATTGGCACTATTCATTTTTTTAAATGCTGAGGTGGGGGGGCTGGCATTTCTCCAGCCCCCCCCACTAAAAACTCTTTATTACTCTAGTACAAATGAGGTACAAACGAAAAAATTGCTGGTACAAACGGGTACAAACGAGGTATAAACGATTGGCACTATTCATTTTTTTAAATGTTGAGGTGGGGGGGCTGGCCGTTTCTCCAGCCCCCCCCCACTAAAAACTCTTTATTACTATAGTACAAATGAGGTACAAACGAAAAAATTGCTGGTACAAACGAAGTATAAACGATTGGCACTATTCATTTTTTTAAATGCTGAGGTGGGGGGGCTGGCATTCCTCCAGCCCCCCACTAAAAACTCTTTATTACTCTAGTACAAATGAGGTACAAACGAAAAAATTGCTGGTACAAACGGGTACAAACGAGGTATAAACGATTGGCACTATTCATTTTTTTAAATGTTGAGGTGGGGGGGCTGGCATTTCTCCAGCCCCCCCACTAAAAACTCTTTATTACTCTAGTACAAATGAGGTACAAACGAAAAAATTGCTGGTACAAACGAGGTATAAACGATTGGCACTATTCATTTTTTTAAATGTTGAGGTGGGGGGGCTGGCCGTTTCTCCAGCCCCCCCACTAAAAACTCTTTATTACTCTAGTACAAATGAGGTACAAACGAAAAAATTGCTGCTACAAACGGGTACAAACTAGGTATAAACGATTGGCACTATTCATTTTTTTAAATGTTGAGGAGGGGGCTGTCATTTCTCCACCCCGCCCCGCTAAAAACTCTTTATTACACTAGTACAAATGAGGTAAAAACGAAAAAATTGCTAGTACAAACGGGTACAAACGAGGTATAAGCGATTGACACTATTCATTTTTTAAATGTTGAGCTAGGGGGGGGGGGTGGAGAAATGCCAGCCCCCCCTAAAAACTCTTTATTACTCTAGTACAAATGAGGTACAAACAAAAAAATTGCTGGTACAAACGGGTACAAACGAGGTATAAACGATTGGCACTATTCATTTTTTTAAATGCTGAGGTGAGGGGGCTGGCATTTCTCCAGCCCCCCCCACTAAAAACTCTTTATTACTCTAGTACAAATGAGGTACAAACGAAAAAATTGCTGGTACAAACGGGTACAAACGAGGTATAAACGATTGGCACTATTCATTTTTTTAAATGCTGAGGTGGGGGGGCTGGCATTTCTCCAGCCCCCCCCACTAAAAACTCTTTATTACTCTAGTACAAATGAGGTACAAACGAAAAAATTGCTGGTACAAACGAGGTATAAACGATTGGCACTATTCATTTTTTTAAATGTTGAGGTGGGGGGGCTGGCCGTTTCTCCAGCCCCCCCCACTAAAAACTCTTTATTACTATAGTACAAATGAGGTACAAACGAAAAAATTGCTGGTACAAACGAACTATAAACGATTGGCACTATTCATTTTTTTAAATGCTGAGGTGGGGGGGGCTGGCATTCCTCCAGCCCCCCACTAAAAACTCTTTATTACTCTAGTACAAATGAGGTACAAACGAAAAAATTGCTGGTACAAACGGGTACAAACGAGGTATAAACGATTGGCACTATTCATTTTTTTAAATGTTGAGGTGGGGGGGCTGGCCGTTTCTCCAGCCCCCCCACTAAAAACTCTTTATTACTCTAGTACAAATGAGGTACAAACGAAAAGATTGCTGGTACAAACGGGTACAAACGAGGTATAAACGACTGGTGTTATTGTCGAAAAAATTTGAGTTGGTGGGGGGGCTGGCGAAATGCACCTCATTTTCTACCTGTTCCAAGTGTCCCCGAGTTCTGAAATTTTGCATGGATATTCGCAAATATGTATTTTATTGTTTTCTGAGAAAAAAAAAATTTTTTTTTGAACTTTTGATGATTTTTGGCCGAAAATGGGGTTCGGGTCTCCCTTATGTGCAAATACGATGAGCGAGTGTTGAAACACTTATTTTAGATACAGTTTAGTAATCCTGCAAAACAGCAAAAAGATCTCAAAACTAAATTAGATTTTTGAACAGAATTTCATTTGGACTTTTGGAACAGAAATTCCTTGAGTGACCTTGGAATCTTCTCCAGGGAAGGCTCAAAATATTTTAGGCGGGAGCTAAGCCGTCGCTAGCAACCCCTTAGCTACCCACTTATGTGTACGTACACATTATCAGGCAGTGTTGAATTCAGAGGGTGGCCCGGGTGGGACATTCCCTCCAGGGAAAATTTTAGATTTTGTGGTAAAAAAGCGTAATCCCCCCCCCCGGAGCTAAAAAAGTCCCTCCCGGCGAAAAGTGCCTGAATTCAACACTGTTATCAGGGCCAGACTAATCCCTCGAGTTCTGCCTTTCCCCCTTTTTAGCCCTGTTCTCCCCACGGGAATAACAAAGATTTTCATTAAAAAGTGCCAAATACTTGAAAGTATTGGGCAAAAAGCAATCAAAATTCATGCATTTTTTAAACATTTAGGAAGAGAGTGCAGTCAGGGCCCGATTAACCTCAAGCTGTGGGAAGCACAGTGTCATTTCGGGCGATCATGTATCCAATTCTTTGCGCGACATTATACATCATTTTATCTATATTCTACAAATAGTTCTCAGTAAACTGAATGCAGTTCAGCGTAAAAATGCATAACTTATTTTAAAACCACCTTTTTACGCTCATATTCAGTAACCTTTATGAAATCTTTTGTGTAGCCCTGTGTATCAACTATAACATTTATACACACCATATAATATGTATAAATTTAGTGAAACTTAAAAACGCATATCACAATTAAAAATGCATTTTAGCCATCATCGATAATACAACAAGAATATATTACCTGAAATCTAAAATGTGTCTCTCTGTAAATGCTATGCACTTTGCATTATGCGTGAAATAACTTATATTAAGCCTCAGTGACATATATCAATTTTATTATATGCATGAAATAGTTTAATATAATTAAAATCGGTCGCAAACAATTCCCCCTTTGACCATTGTGTAATGAAATTCTTTTGTGTGGCCCTGTAAATGAATAATAACTAGTATTCTTTTCATGGCATATTTTAGTGCACTTCGTAAATGCGTATAAATTTGAATATGTTTAACAAGATATAACATCGTTAAAATTCACTTGAAACATTTTTTTCCCCATAGGCCATAATGTAACGAAAAACATTTGACTGTCTCTGTAAATCACCTACTCTAACTATAAACTTTATTTGCAATAGGGCTCATGACGTTACCCAAACGTCAATAACTTCCAGGCAATCCGAGTACATTTATGAGAGTTAGAGCGCGGACAGACAAACCGAAAGCATAAACACTTTTCAACTTTGTTTAAAATTGTTAAAAAGCATCGTGAGTGTAAAAACATTGCATCAATTTTCCTAAATATGCAAGTAATTTTTAAAATTATATCCCGGAAAATATATTAGATGGTTATCTTTATAAGTTGTCATTAAACAATGTACACAGTTTTAGTTAAACAGATTTCAATAATCTACTGCATGAATGTAGAAAGTATTCAATTTTCGTCATTCTTCTTGATAATCCTCCTCCCGGGAGCAGAATCGGCGCAACGCTGCGACGCACGTCGCAGACTCTTGGGAAGGTCTGCAGACTATTTTTCAACTGTTAAAAATTTAGCAAATATTAAAAAATGCAAAAATTCTGACATAAAATGTACCGTGAATTTCGACAAATAGTCTTCGAAAAGAAATCAATTTCGTCATGGATCGCGCAAAACACGCGAATTTCGTCCAAAAATCGCGAAAAAACGGCTAATTTCTATAAAAGTTCGAAAAAAAGGCACGTTTCTTCAAAACATCGCAAAAAATCGGCCAATTTCTTCGAAAGATCACGAAAAAACGGCAGTTTTCGTACAAAAGTCACGAAAAAAGAGAAAATTTTCTCAATAAATTGCAAAAAACGGCAAATTTTCGTCAAAAAATCACGAAAAAAAGGCAAATTTCTTCAAAAAAATCATGAAAAACCGGCAAATTTCTTCAAAAGATCGCGAAAAAAAACGGCAGTTTTCGAAAAAAGATCACGACACAACGGCGAATTTCAAAAAATCACGAAAAAACGGCAAATTTCTTCAAAAAATCGTGAAAAACGACAAATTTCTTAAAAAATCATGAAAAAAAACCCCCGGCAAATTTGCTCAAAAAAAAAAAAAAAAAAAAAAAAAAAAATCCCGAAAAAACGACAAATTTCTTCAAAAGGTAGAGAAAAAACGGCAAATTTCTTTAAGGGATCGCGAAAAAACGGCAATTTTTTTCAAGAAATCACGAAAAAACTGCAGCTTTCATCAAAAGATCACGATAAATCGGCAAATTTCTTCAAAAGCTCGCAAAAAATGGCAAATTTCTTCAGATGATCGCAAAAAAAAAAAAAAAAAAAAAAAAAAAAATAGCAGTTTCTGTCAAAAGATAAAAAAAAAAAAAGTCAAATTTTGTCCCCCCCCCCCCAAAAAAATGCAAATTTCGTCAAAAGATCGTGAAAAACCCGCAATTTTTGTGAAAGAGTAGCCCCTCCCTCCTCTTTCGGACAATGTATGGTGTTAAAAATTCTTAGAACAAAAGCAATTTCTTTTTAAAAGTATACTTTTCTTTTAGTCGATCACAAATACTTGGGAGGTTTAAGTACATATATAATGTAATGCAAGGGATTGGTCTGTAGACTGTTTTTTAAGTTTTTACTTGTGTTGCAGACTGCAGGAGAAAATTCTGCTGCTGGGATCCTCCTTACAGCTAAAGAATAACAGTGATCAGTGAATTTAAAAAAAGCACAGCATAATAGCGACTCCTGCTGAATATTAAAATTAGATTAATATATATATTATTAATTTCAAACATAAAATTTAGTTTTTTTCTACACAATAGTAGCTAGGATAAGCTATAATGTTCACCGAAAAAAGTATAGCATGGCAAAGCCTCTTGGGAAGAGATCCAAACCAAAAGCCAGTGCCAGGAGGAAAACATAGCTTTCAAATTCCATGTTTTTTAAGTGTAAAATAAATAATATATCACTACTCAAAAAAAGTTAAACTGAACTGAACAGATAAGAAAACAACCTAAAATAGCAATTGTCATTCCTGTAACTTGCATAAAAATATAAGCGTAAAATTAAACACGTTCAGAGAGTCAAGAAGCCGATTAGAAAAAGACAAAAACTTTATTAAACAAATTCTATATGAAAGAGATTGCTGCCAGTTAGTAATGACAATATTATTGCATCTAGTTCAGATGAGATGGATTCAGGGCCTGATTATGGAATATGCATAAGTAGACATGTGCCTATAAGTCTTTATCTATTAGGGCCCCTCTCACAGAAATTTGATAATTTCAAACTTAATTTTTCCATATAAACAAGACATGTTAGCTAAAAATGTTTTAAGAATAGTCAAATAGGATTAGTTCATTTCCTTAAATCCTTTATGAAATGAACAACAAAAGTTTAATTACATAAATCTCAAATTATTCAAGAGGTTATATCTGGGATTTACTCAATCCAAGGATAAACTACATAGACCGAGAGGTGGCAGCACAGATAAATTTTCTGCATGAAGTTCAAGGAATTCCAGAATTAGGTAAAACTCGATTGCCATATTAAAAGGCAATCAGTCTGCCAAAATATTATCTTGGTGGAAAACACCTAAAAAACCAATTTTAGCAGACTACTCATAGGTTTACCATTATCTTTTCTTGCTCTAAGTCTTCCATGTTTTCATAGCTATGTGTGCTGGAAAACAATTAATAAACCTATGGGTCAACTGATAAATTGCCCCTCCTTCCTCCCTCCCACCAAGATTTCGACTTTACAGACCATTTGTATTTTAACATGCTCAGTCTAATCCTGAAAAATCAGCTTCCAAATTGATGAGATAATTGTCTGTACTGCCACCTCCCGTGAATATATTCATGTGACATACAATCTAGCATTTAGCATTTTTCAATGCAAACAATAAATCTTGTATAAAATCTCACTGAGATTTTTCATTTCGAAAAAGAAACATATAAATAGAAGAAATTTTCAGTTGCAATTGCAAACACACTGCTTTACATATTATAATTATGAGAGGAACATTTAATGAATTTAATGTCTTTAACTTTTAATCAGAACCAAAGTTATAAGCCTATTGTTTTCTGTTAAATTAGACTTCATATTCAAAAGGCTTCAAGATTTCACACAAAATAAGTAGAAAGAAACAAAAACATTGCTATTATCATTTTTGGCTAAGACACCCTAATTAAATGATGTGCTTATTGCTTTGAGATGCCTTAACCAGGCCCTGAATGGACTTGAAAATTATCACACATGTGCAAATGTTTAATGGATAATCCATTTCAAATATTCCTAATCATAATCACTCATATCGCCCATAACACTCATTGTGAAAAAATATATTATGTCACTAATAGGTGTATCATCTATGAGCAGCCCCCGATTAAAGTCACCCAGGAAGATTCTTCTGGGGGCAACTACAGTCCTACATATAGGGCAAGCATTGTTGACTTTCAACCAACTGTTAATGCATGTCCTGTGGAAGCTATGTCCACAGCGAACAAATCTCATTTCACTTTCTTCGATAGTATCTATACATATAATACACTTAATATCATCTGAATCATCCTCATCAGGCTTATCAGATGAAGGACTAGAAATGTCCGATAAAGCTTTGTGTGCACGTCGAGTACTATTCATCCTACGTCTTTTCTGAGATGCGTCTCTTCTGTGATCTCCCTGAGATCTGTCTCTCCTAAGCTCTCGCTGAGATGTATCTCTCCTATGCCGCTGCTGCTGGGTTGTATTTCTACTATTGTGATGGGATGACTCGAGATGACTATTGGAACGTCTAGCATTATTGTGATTTCTCTGATCACGCGTTCTAGATCTAAGTCTTGGCCCCCTTAAAGAACGCAAATTGTAGTGATGAGTAATTTCTCGGCTTTTCCAATCCATCTCTTAGATTGGATCACCAACCTGTATAAAGAAACAATGATGTTCAATGTTACAATATAAAAATTTTCACTACAATAAAATCATTGTAAAAATTTAAAATTAATAAATAGCCAAAATCTTGTATGAAAACTGGTACACAGTCCTTTAAATAAAAACACATGGACTTTCAAAGTCCAAATCAAACAAAAATTAAGGAATTATAATCTACTGACTGAATTATAATAATATTAGTACAGTGGACTGTCTATTCCGAACACATGGGGCCAATCAAAAATGTTCAGATTATGGGGGGGGGGGGGGGGGAATCTTTCTTAGTCCTGATGTCGCCTGGAGGAGGTACTAAATAACAGCCTTTAAAATAACTCAAAGGCTTCTAAAATTACTTCTAGATCATTTTATTAAGTTTAAACTATAGACTTATCAAATTTTGGATAAGTTATAGTAGAGATCTGCACGGGCTGGGTTCAGGTCAGGCCTAGTCACTAATCTTTTCAGGCTGGGCCAAGCCTTAATTTTTTTCCTGGAGTATTGGGTCAAGCCTAACATATTTTTTCTGCACGAAGCCGAGACTGATTTCATTCTTCCTAATCTTCATGGACCAAAATAATCAGTTCCGGTTGAATCATCCCGTATGAAAATCCTTTATGGCCAAGACTGTTCATAAATCAGTAAAATTAGGCTTGATCTAAAAATGTTTGCAAAAAAGGCATATACTTTTAAGTCATCATTATTCTACAATTAAATATTACAATTTATTCTTTTTAAAGAGTCGTAGATTACTAGGCATTTTAAAATAGAATTAAATGCATAAAAAAACATGATTATGACAGAATTTTCTTTTAAACTGATCATCCATGCAAAATGAATACAACAATACGTGGGAAAAAAATATTTTAAACATTTACATCTGCTAAGAAGGGAACATATTTTTTTCCAGAGCGATTCTGTCTTAGAAGATTTTATTTTTACATTATACTGTTTTTTAGATTTTTTTGTCTCCATTACGTGGAATATGGATTAATAATACTAATGATAACTGAAACATTTACATACAACAAAGAAAGGTTCTTAAAAGCGTAAATATCACAGCTTATGGCACTTCTGGATAAATAGAGATTATAGACATGAAAAAAAAAAGAAAAAAGAAATAAAATAAGGACTAAGATAAGTTTTTTTGGTCTGAACTCTTCTGTAAGAGTAAAGATCAATGTTCTGTAGAAATTCACTCGAGCCGGGCTGGGTTCGGGCCGAATTTTTAACTTTTTCTGGGCTGGGCCGAAAGTTTAACTTTCGGGGCGGCTCGGCCCTAGAAATTTTGGCTCGTGCAGACCTCTATGTTGTATAGAAATTTTAAACCAGTTTTTGTGGTGCCTTGTTATATTTGTCTCAGGACTGAGGAGATTAAAAAGGGAGAATGGGGATTATATTACTACTACTGCGTATGGAGTTTACAGACAATACAGAATATTTAGCCTGGTTAGCCATAACATTGCACAATGTCAAACTAAGTTTAGTCAGTCTTGTACATTACCACCTCATTTTTAGGTGCGTTCGTAATTATGTAAATACATAGCACCTATTGTTGTCGCTCAGTCCATCCGTCTGTCTGTCTGTCTGCATATAACAACGCAAAAACTACCCAACCAAATTGTTTGAAATTTAAAATACATAATTATAACAATTTTGTCGAGTCATTTCAAATTTTATGAAAATCGGATGGACAGATCAGTTACAGGGACATTCAAAAGGATTCCGTTACATTACGGTCAATAGGGAAAAAGGTTTTAAATGCATTTTAATCGTTTGAAATTTAAAACATATAATTATTGCGTAATTTAATCGAGTCATTTCAAGTTTTATGAAAATCGGATGGACAGATCAATTACAGGGACATTCAAAAGGATTCCGTTACATTACGGTCAATAGGGAAAAAAGTTTTAAATGCATTTTAATCGTTTGAAATTTAAAACAGATAATTATTGCGTAATTTAGTCGAGTCATTTCAAATTTTATGAAAATCGGATGGACAGATCAATTACAGGGACATTCAAAAGGATTCCGTTACATTACGGTTAATAGGGAAAAAAGTTTTAAATGCATTTTAATCGTTTGAAATTTAAAACATATAATTATTGCGTAATTTAGTCGCGTCATTTCAAATGTTATGAAAATCGGATGCATAGATCAATTACAGGGACAATCAAAAGGATTCCGTTACATTACGGTCAATGGGGAAAAAGTTTCAAATGCATTTTAATGATGTTTTACTCATTCGAACATAATAGAATTGGCATGAATCTATGAAATATATACTAAAATATGCATTCTGTACAATCTGTGATGCAAAGAATTTTTATTATTAAATTACAGGGCCACACAAAAGTATTCCACTATATAATGCTAAACCGGGAAACATGGTTTGGTACGTGTTTTAATTATATTCAACTATTTCACATTTTATGAATAAGATATACGTTGCTGAGGTGTAATAAAAATTACTCCCTGCATATTTACAGAAACACAAAGATTTCGACTACTGTACTGTGTGCGGAGTATGCTCTACTATATCAGCAAGATCTGAATATTTTTAAAACGTCGTTATCGTACGAACGCACCTCATTTGCTACATTCACGTGCAATTTCCAACTTGTTTTTTTATTAAAAAAGTCTTACAAAACATACATTTACTATGTATAATACCCCAAACGAGTAATTTTTCGTCTGTTTTTGCATTGTGTATGCTCATGCAATGTACATGTTATCTAGCTGTTTAAGAAGTGAAAAAGCTTTGAGGTGATGTTCAGTCACGACATAGCTCAACAGATCTTGATTGAGCCTCCCCACCATATTGCTTGAAGGTAATCATCAATAATCTTATTTTGCCAGTCTCTGTTTGTTCTGCTTCTTCTTTACTTACCCCTTACCCTTCAATATTTTTGTAAACCGCAATAATTTCATCGATTTTGAAATAAGCTCTAGGTTCTGTTTCACGCATGGCTGCTTTAGCCGGGTTAGTTTAAAGCGCTTAAAAAAAAACGGCTTTTATTAAAACTTTTTTTTTTTTTTTTTTTTTTTTTTTTTTTTTTACAAAAACTATTCTTAAAATGAAATGTATTATGAATTAGTAACTTTTTAATTATTGTTGTCATAAAAATGAACTGTCTAATAAGTTGTCAATTAAAATATAGTAAATTGATAGTAGAAATATTCTTATAACAATAGATGGAAAGAATGTTTATCAGAAAATTTATGCAATAAAATTTTTTTGAAGAAGTTCAAATAATTTTTACTAGGGATGTACCGAATATCAAACTATTCAGTTAAGCCGAATATCAAAATATTCGGCCAATATTTAATAAAACCTTTTAAAATACATTTTTAAAAACTTTTTACAATTTCTACTTTTAACAGTCAATTTATAAATATATTAAAAATAATTAGAAAGAAAATCATATTTAAATAAAATAGGATGTTTCTACATTATTTATTTGCTGTTTGTAAAGTATAACTTTAGAAAATTAACCATGAGAAGAACTAAAATGGTGATTTATTAGGATTCTCCTTAGGAATATAAATGATGTGCAGATGCAAGTTCCTAAATTTTGTTTAATAAATAATCTGTTTCGTGCTTTTTCCCAAATAAAAGTTCTTAATCAAGAAAGAAAAACTTTTGAGTTTAGTAATAGCCATCAAGGCAGACAATTTTTTTTCATAAAATCAGGGTTGTTTGGTTTAAACCAAATGGTTTTTTTAAAAAAACCATGCTGTTTTTTTTTTTAAATCTGGTTTTTTTATTGTTTTTCTGTAATGTTTTGATTTATTTTACACATTATTGATAAATGCAAAATCCAAGTTATGCAGAAGCAAACAAGCAAAGATTTAGAGAAATGATGAATAAATAAATTTCTAAAATGATACATTTTTAATCAACCTAAATTTTCGTACAAGATATAAATCTACAAGGCAGAATAATTAATTTTTCTAAAATCAGCTAGTTAGAAAAAAAACTAGATAGTTTTCTTACCTCTTTTTTTTTTTTTAACTTAAAAAATAGCCAGAATAGCAGATTCAAGCTAAAAATGCACTTTTACTACTTAAATTACTTGATTAGTTAAAATTTACTAAGGATTACATAATTTCTCAAAGCCTCAATGAAGGCATAATCAAGTAATTTTTTGCACTGATTGCCTTTTTTTATCTATGCAATATGTTAATGAATTATTGACTATGAGGTGTTTCTTTTGGGAGGGGAGGGGGGGGGGCTTTATGGTTATTGGGTTTAGTAAGTCTTTGTTTTTCTTGCATTTCTACATTGCGACTGGGGCTTTTGCATTAAGATTTTATTCTTTTACCAGCATGGTTGTAACAGTTTAAACCAATTGCTTTTTAAACAAATCAAATGTATTTTTTCATTTTTGTAATTTAAATGTTTTAAGTTATTGGATGCAAGTAATTTCTACTTTTAACAGACTTATGTCAGCAGTCATCATAAGACATAGTGAGTCTAGTCTAAGTCCTGTTAGTATGCACGTAGAATGCAAATTTCATGCATTGATGAACATATCTGAAGCTCTAAAATAAACACTTAAATCATGTAAATTTAGCAAAGATACAATAAATTAAAAATATGCAATATTCTGAAAAAAATGTTTTCTTTTGAGAAATGCAGATTTACAGTTAAAAACATAAAATAACCTTTGAGATTTCAGTCAAGCTTTAAAAGAAAATTTTCTTGATTGGTGGTATTATCTTTTAAGAATAAAAAGAAATCTCAAGCGATTAAGTCAAATTTAAAGATATTTAAAAATTGGGTGCTAGGGAGGCACCTTTTACATTTTACTAAAATATGCAATAAGATATATTTAAATCTTCTATTGCATAACTGAACATACTGCTTAGATCAGCCAAGAAAATAGAGGGGGGGGGGGGAGATAGATCAAGACAAGGTTTACTTGAACATGACATAATAGGAAAAATGCTTAAAAAGATATAATTTTTAGTTTAGACATTTAAAATTACTAAGAGTTATAATGTAGCTTAGAAAAAAGCTAGAGTCTGATGATTGTTTAAATGCTTTAGTGGATGACAGCATTTATAAAACTACTTTCTATTTTAACCCTTTCAAGTCCGAATTTTTTTTCAATTTTTAGGAAAAAATACTTTTACGTTAATTACATTAACACTAGCTGTCCTTATAGATTAATTTGTGTTTAACACTAGAACCGCGGCGACGGGTCATTTTGACCCGAATAAATAGGTGTCGATTAAAAATGAATAGGTGTCGATTAAAACCAGAAATTTATTCGCAGAATATGTTACGTGTCTTCCGAATCAAAATAATTTAAATCATTAAGTTAAATAGTTAAATTCAAAATTCTGGTGTAAAATATTTTTATGAAATTTGAGTAAAATTTCCCGCGGTTCTAGTGTTAACGAACATTTCATGGTCTCAAAGACAACAAATGTTGTAGTTTTGCGCATTATTCAAATCATGTTCATATGAAAATAGGCTAAGGAAGAATTTTTAGAGATGTTTAGAAAATATTTTATTTTAATAAGATTGAACTTATATTACAAATTTCTAATACTTTTTTCACTTTATTACACATGATTCTTCCAGGAAAGTAACTTTTATTTTAAATTTAAAGAGGGAAATATATGTATAAAATAAAAGAATCATAAACTGAGCAAAGAGAATGAAGCAAATAATAATAATAATAATAATAATTATTATTATTACTAAATGCCTAAACATAAATGAAGCCAAAAAATAATTGCATAGACATATACTAACATTACTACATGTAAATAGTAGCACAGGTTTTTTTAAAACAAAATAATACTCCAATAAAAGACATGTACTATTAATAGTACACCAGACCTGAAAGGGTTAAGATCAATGTTTTCTTCAGCAGTCTGAAAAACTCTTAAATAGGTATTTTTGTTTATTTTATCGTCATACTTTTTAAACCTGGCAGTTTCAGAGAAGTGTCAAATTCAATACACAATACTTCTTGAAAGTATATGAAGATTTTGCTGCTAAATTCAAATCATTCCAAAAATTCTTTATAAAAAGCTTTATTTTCAATAAAAGATAATTGTTCATCGTGTATTATTTTAACAGAAAAATCAGACATCTCATATAACAAGTATTTCAAAGAAATTATTTTGAAAAGTGATGTGAAAATAAATTTTATTTATAAACTACATCATATATATATTTATAGTACTAGTAATCAAAAGATGTTTTTTTAAGATTTTCAAGTTCTTTGTTTTATTATATAGAGCAATTGATTTATAAAACACAAGACATAGCTTTTACTAAAAATGCTTAAATTTTAAATTATTACAATTTTCTATATAACTGATTGTATATTAAATAATTATATTGATTTCAATTACTTTTAAATCAAACTATATTACTTATATATTCAAAAATATTTATTTTATTGATAAAAATGCATGTATATGTAATCGAAAAGCATATTTAAAAAAAACCTGGTTTAAACCAAAAAAACCATGGTTTTTGGTTCTTTTGAAAAAGACCCGGTTTTTTACCAACCCTGCATAAAATCATAATTAACTTATTGAGTCATAAGTACATTGTATTTCATCTCACTCTAGCTCAAACTTGTGTTTTCGTTTGGTGCTTTAACAATAAATAAGATACCATAATTATATTTTCAAATCACATGCTTCGTTTTCTGTAAAATATGATATAATGGGAAGGGTGAAAAATGCCACAATTCATAAGAGAAGAACTATGAGCTAGATATTCCTTAATTCAGAATTCAGTTGAAAATATTTGTACTTTATGTAAAAAAAAAACAAGTTGGAAATTGCGCATGAACGTAGCAAATGAGGTGCATCCGTACGATAACGAAGTTTTAAAAATATTCAGATCTTGCTGATATAGAAGAGCGTACTTCGGATACAGTATAGTAGTCGAAATCTTTGTGTTTCTGTAAATATGCAGAAAGTAATTTTTATTACACCTCAGAAACATATATCTTATTCATAAAATGTGAAATAGTTGAATATAATTAAAACATGCCCCAAACAATGTTTCCCCGTATAGCATCATGTAGTGGAATACTTTTGTGTGGCCCTGTAATTTAATAATAAAAATTCTTTGCATCACAGATTGTACAGAATGCATATTTTAGTATATATTTCATAGATTCATGCCAATTCTATTATGTTCGAATGAGTGTAACATCATAAAAATGCATTTGAAATTTTTTTTCCCATTGACCGTAATATAATGGAATACCTTTGATTGTCCCTGTAAATGATCTATGCATCCGACTTTCATAACATTTGAAATGACTCGATAAAATTACGTAATAATTATATGTTTTAAATTTCAAACGATTAAAATGCATTTGAAATTTTTTTCCTCATTGACCGTAATGTAATGGAATCCTTTTGATTGTCCCTGTAATTGATCTATGCATCCGATTTTCATAACATTTGAAATGACTCGAGAAAATTACACAATATAATTATATGTTTTAAATTTCAAACGATTAAAATGCATTTGAAACTTTTTTCCCCATTGACCATAATGTAACGGAATCCTTTTGATTGTCCCTGTAATTGATCTATCCATCCGATTTTCATAAAATTTGAAATGACTCGACAAATTATGTTATAATTATGCATTTTAAATTTCAAATGATTCGGTTGGGTAGTTTTTGCGTTATTATATGCAGACAGACAGATGGATTGAGCGACAACAATAGGTGCTACGTATTTACATGATTACAAACGCACCTAAAAATATGCCTAGAGTTATATAAAAAGGGCAATTATAAGACTGTAAAGTTTTTCTTCAGCCATTTTTTCATTATTTCTTTTTGATTTTAAAATGTTTGTTTTAATTCATAGAAGAAATCATCAAATTAAAAATTTTATTAAATAAAAAAGTCTCATAATTGTGCTTTTTAAAAACTCAAGGCAGATTTTTCTTAATACTAAATGTTCTTATAAAAAACACTTGATTAACAAAATGTAAGTTTCTTTTATTAAATATTATTTAAAATCGTTTTTAAAAGTAAAATTTTGATACCTTTAAACTTTGAAATATAAAAAGTATTTGGAAAGCCGAATATTCGGTATTCGGCCCAACAATTACTATTCGGCTAGCCGAATATTTGATATTCAGTTCACCTATCAGCCGAATATTCAACATTCAGTATTCGGCCAAAATCACTAATTGAATGCATCCCTAATTTTTACCAAATAAAATACCAATCATTTGATTTAAATTTTAAATATCAGTACTACTCTGATTTTGTTCCAAACAAAACCAAATGTTGAAAATTTTTTCTCAATTCCCCCTCCCATATCTATACTTACTATTTGTGTAAATGTTAGTTCCTGGAATCTTGATAATCCAGTAATTTATTAGACTAAACACTAAAACCCTCGTAATATGAGAAATTTGAGGATGGGAAAGTTTTCTAATTGACCCAAATCAACTCCTCCCCTTTTAACATGTGGGAAGATTTGTGAAGGAATAAGAACAAAATATTTAGTCAATATGTATAGAAGGTAAGAACATGTTTACAAACATTTCCATCAACCAATCTACTACACCACTGCATTTTTGTCATAGTGATCATTGCAGGAACATTTATGACAATGTAGGCCAATCATATCATAGACCTGTTCAACAGAAACCAATCAGACTGGCTGAGCTCATGATATGTACGGCAAAAGATATAAAGAATAGACGTGTGTTTCTTGCCATTGCCAACCCACACTATGTCAGCTGCTCTTTTCTTATAAGAAAAAGCAAATGAAGAAAAAAGGATGTGCAGCAAAAAGGAGCATGATTAAGATACTGCAGGACCCAAGGCTTGGCACACCCCTCACACCAAAATAGTTGATTTATTTATTTTATTTTTTATTTTTTTTTTGGGGGGGGGGAGGGGATATTATTGATTTATCATTTTTCAAGTGGTAGAGGAAAAAAAATTATGAATGCGGATTAACTTCAATACATGAAAAAAATACAATGTTTATGCACTACTAATGTAAGCAATGTAAACAGTATACTAATGAATACTAATTTAAGGGATTCACGCCCAAAATTATGAATTCCCGTCCAAAAAATTTCACAATTTTCCAAGAAATTTTGCATTTTGAAGATACAATCAACTCCCACAACCATTTTGCGAACTTTGTGATATTTTCGTGCAACTAACTGACACATTTTCCTAAGCCGAATCCATGTCGATTCAGGCAGGGGGGTTACCTTCATAGTCTCAGAAGTTCTTTGATTGAACATATGTTAAAATTCAGGAAAAAATAAAATTCCCGTAATTTTTGGTTTTCCCCAAAAAAATTTCTGGACCGAGATACAGGGTGCCAAAGATGGCATCCCCAGCACCTTTACCCGTTTGCGATTTTCGAAAAAAAGTTTAAAGTGCTCTATCTCTGAAACGATGCAAGATATTTCGTTGCAGTTTACTTTATTTTAAAGATAATATTTTTCTGTTTAAAAAGATATACTCCATTTTGAAATATGTATTTAATTATTTTTAAAGCAGCCTTCTAAAAAAATTTTTTTTATCAAAAATGCCAATCTCAAAAATTTTGATTTTTTTTACTGTTAGTCAATACCATTGAGGACTACCTTCATTGTAAAGGAGAACTTCCACTTTTGAGTTTAACAAGTTTTAGAATCATTTCAAGAATTTAGAGAATTTTACAGGAACTGCATATCAAAAGTTCCAATAAAAGTCTCTCAATTTTTGTTTATTCGTATCATATGTAGCCTATTACATATCCTAAACAAGTTAGAAATCATACATCAAACATGGTAAATGAGGTGCATTCATACTATGACTAGTTTTATAAATATTTAGATCTTGGTACAATAAGTATTACACTCTTGTGAAAACTGGCATGAATACAAAATTTATTATATTTCTATATATTAAATATATATTAAATTCAGTAATACAGAAATAATATGAATCCATCTTAAAAAGAATGTATCACCAGGGCAACCTAGAATCATTACCCATCATGGGATATGTTTGAATTAATTATGCGTGATAGGATTTAACAGGATGAACAAAATATTTATGAGTGTCTTTTTTTCAAAGTTTTAATTTGACTTTCATAACATTTGACAACCTTTTTCACAACATTTGTTGCTTTTTTTTTAAGGTAACATTTTTTTGTTTGAAATGATACATTCAAATTTGTAAAAATGCATTCATATTTTCTGATGCAGCCTTTTGATTTTTTTTTAATTAAAAGAAATTGAAAATGCCAATCCTAAATTTATTTAAATATTTATTTATTTATTTTTTTGCTGTTGATTAATACCATTGAGTACTTACTGCCTTCCTTATTTCGGAAAACTTCCACTTTTGATTTTGACAAGTTATCGAAACACATGTAAAATTTTGCCATATATTTTACCAGTTCCTGTATGACAATCACATACTGGTCTCAGGAAATCAAAATCTTAGTCTTGTTTGACATACGATTTTATTTCTTAATAAGTATAAGAAACTGACAGCTTTAAAAATAGCTTACAAAAGAAAAAAAACATGCAGTAAAGTTTACAAAATATATGTATAAGTTTCAAAACATATTACTTCCAGTGTACTCTGCTTAGAACTGAAATTAGAAATTCAAAGACTATAATTTGTTGAACAGTAACTGTATCTTCCTTTGATATTTAGTGATGCCTTCCTGTTTAACTAATAGGGTCTGGGGCTTCCATAATCCTTAAAACATTGTGAATAGAAAGTGAACACTGGTGGTGATGTTGCTGTCTTGCAGGTGGAAATCTATACCCAACAGCCGATCCAAATGGGAGTATAAAGTTAATGACAATTTCATAAACAACTGATATCATTTACCTTTGCAATCCACCACTCACAGTAATATACACAGGCAACAAAAATTACTTTTTATAAATTGTGAATCTGAATATTTTGCAATTGTTTCAAAGATCTTGGTTGGACAAATGAAATTTCTTCTTGCTTGCTGTTCAAAGTTTGTGCAATATAGGTACTATGATAGTAATAGATGAATATACCTATCACTATGATATTAATGGATGATTGTTCATTCTATTAAATTCTATCATACACAATTAAATATCCCATGATAAGTAATGATTCTAGGTTGCCCTGGTGATTAAGTTCTTTTTAAGATGGATTCATATTACTTCCATATTACTGAATTTAATACATAGAAACATAATAAATTTTGTATTCATGCCAGTTTTCACAAGAGTGTAATACTTATTGCACCAAGATCTAAATATTTATGAAACTAGTCATAATATGAATGCACCTCATTTACCATGTTTGACGTGTGATTTCTAACTTGTTTAGGATATGTAATAGGCTACATATGATACGAATAAACAAAAATTGAGAGACTTTTATTGGAACTTTTGATATGCAGTTCCTGTAAAATTCTCTAAATTCTTGAAATGATTCTAAAACTTGTTAAACTCAAAAGTGGAAGTTCTCCTTTACAATGAAGGTAGTCCTCAATGGTATTGACTAACAGTAAAAAAAATCAAAATTTTTGAGATTGGCATTTTTGATAAAAAAAATTTTTTTAGAAGGCTGCTTTAAAAATAATTAAATACATATTTCAAAATGGAGTATATCTTTTTAAACAGAAAAATATTATCTTTAAAATAAAGTAAACTGCAACGAAATATCTTGCATCGTTTCAGAGATAGAGCACTTTAAACTTTTTTTCGAAAATCGCAAACGGGTAAATGTGCTGGGGATGCCATCTTTGGCACCCTGTATCTCGGTCCAGAAATTTTTTTGGGGAAAACCAAAAATTACGGGAATTTTATTTTTTCCTGAATTTTAACATATGTTCAATCAAAGAACTTCTGAGACTATGAAGGTAAGATTTTTTCTTTGGCTGCCTGAATTGACATGGACTATGCCCCTAGTTTTTTTTACCGCAAAAGATCGTTGAAATTCACGATTTTTTCCACGACCAATCGACAACTTTACCAATTTTTTACCTGTGATCGATTGACAAGTTTTGTACGGTTTTCCGTAGCAAAAAAGAAGTGAATCTATTTCCAAATTTAAAAAGAAAAAATAAAGAAAATGTATTGGATTCCAAAAAATATGAATAATTAGTTATCAAGCCCGGAAATTCGAACATACAGATTTCGCGAATTTTGACAACTGGTTCCCAAATAAATCAATTTCGTCAATCATTCGTAGAAAATGGCCAATTTCGTCAAAAGATCGCGGAAAAAATGCCAAATTTGTCAAACGATCCTTCAGAGATGATTTTGAGTGCAAAAAAAATTTCTAAAAAATCAAAGCAAATTTTCTGAAAAGAGCAGAGTGTGTGTGTATGGGGGGGGGGGGGAGAGAGGAGATTCAGCCTAGACGCTATGTGTTTTTTCTGCAGCAATTTGATGAAATTTGGAGATTTTTCACGATCTTTTATGGAAATTTCCAGATTTTTCAACAAAATTTCCAAATTTTTAGCGTTTTTTGATGAAATTTGCGGATTTTTCGATACAATTTGCAGTATTTTCGCGATTTTTTGAAGAAATTAACATTTATTTCAGGACTGTTAGCATTTTCCCATGATTCTTTAACCATTTTTGTGTTTTTTCTGTGTTCCCTGTACGAAATTCACTTTTTTTTTTGATGCTTTGATAAAATTTGCAGTTTTTCGTTATTCTTTGACGAAATTGGTAATTTTTTTTTTTTTTTAGGGTCTTCTGACGAAATGTGCGTTTTATTCTGTCTTCTGATAAAGTTTGTGTTTTTCCAGTGCTCCTTTGATAAAATTTGCGTTTTTCCCGCAGTCTTCTGGCGAAATTCACAATTTTTCTGTTAGCGATTTTTTTCGCCGACCATTTGTGGAAATTCGCTTTTTTTGTCCGAATTTTTGGATTGAAGACAGATTTTTCTAAAAAATGTGAGTTCATCAAAGGATTGCGAAAAAAGACGTGAATTTCGTTGGAGGGATGCAGAATAAATGCGAATTTATTCAAAGGGCGGCTAAAAAAATGCAAATTTCGTCAAATTATCGCAAAATACTTGAATTTCTTTAGAGGGTGAGGAAAATGCAGCTGTCTTCTTAGAAAACAGCATACACACACACATATATGTTTATTATTATATGTGTAGTTTTTAATTGGAAATAATACTAAAACCAACTTTTGTAAAATTCAGGGATGCCACTCAGAAAATAGCAAAAAAGAGGAAATTATGCGTAAAGTAAAATTTACGACATTTTTCACAACTTTATGTGTGAATTTTGAAAATTATATTGTTTATAATAAACTAAATAAAAAATCACAGCTTTTCTTTTGTTGTAAACTTTTAATTTATAAGAGTAAGTTAAAATGATTTTTCTTTAGTTCACAGTATTTTACATCAATTAAGGTAACCCAGCAATAGGTTCAGTGAAGAATTTTATGTATCGCATAATTTTAAACCAATTGAAGTAACCCAGCAATAAAATCAATGATTATTCTGCGAGTGAATAGCAAAATTTTGCAGGTTTTTTTTTTTTTTTTTTTTGACGAAAATAACTGTTTTATTTCATGATCGTTTGGTGAAAATCGCCGTTTTATTTAGCGATCGTTTGATAAAAATCGCCGTTTCACATCATGATCATTTGATGAAAATCATCGTTCCACATCATGATCTTTTGACAAAAATCGTCGTTTCACACTGCAATTGTTTCAGAAAAATCACCGCTTCGTTTCGCGATCGTTTGACGAAAATCCCCGTTTAATATCGTGATCGTTTGACGAAAATCGTCGTTTTACATTGCGATTGTTTGACGAAAATCGCCGTTTTATTTAGCGATCGTTTGACGAAAATAGACGTTTCACATCATGATCGCTTGACGAAAATCATCGTTCCACATCGCGATGGTTTGACGAAAATCGCCGTTTCACATCATGATCGTTAGACAAAAATTATCGTTTCACATCGCGATCCTTTGACAAAAATCGCCGTTTCACAAAAATCACCCTTTCGTTTCGCGATCGTTTGATGAAAATCGCTGTTTTATATCACGATCGTTTGACGAAAATGGCCTTTTATTTAGCGATCGTTAGACAAAAATCGCCGTTTCACATTGCGATCGTTTCAAGAAAACCACCGTTTCGTTTCCCGATCGCTGCTTTATATCGCGACCGTTTGATGAATATTGCTGCTTTATATCGCAACCGTTTGATGAAAATAGCCGTTTTTTTCGATCTTTTAACGAAAATCGATGTTATATTTCGCGATCGCTTGACGAAAAAGGCTGTTGTATTTCGCGATTGTGTGATGGAAAAGGCTGTTTTAATTCGCGATCGTTCGACGAAAATCGTTATTTTATCTCGTGATCGCTTAACGAAAATCGCGAATTCTTAAAAATTAAAAAAAGCGGAAATCCGCCAAAAGGCGGAAAAGTGGCATCCTTGAAAATTGGGTTTGACCCGAACCCATCTTGCAGGAATCTACACTCAATCTAAAATCAAGCCGAACCAAAAACAGTGTTTACTTAAACTGTAACAGAAATAATTAGCACCGGCGGAAATTTACTACCTGTAAAAACTAGATGGTATAAAAATTTGACTCTTTTTTTTAAACGCATTTTGCATAATTATTTTGATTAGTTGATAAAAATTGGATATTTTGTCATGGTTGTATTCTTGTAATTATTTAAGCAGCACATAAAATAATAGTGGGTTTTAAAGATTTTTTTTCTCCCTCCCAAACAGCTAAACTCCCTTCTATTTTATAAATGTTGGGGGGAAGACTCCCCTTCTCGGAAAAATTGAATTTCAAGCCATGAATTTGTTGCTTACTAAGCTGTAAAAGAAATAAATCAAAGTTATAGAAAATCTATATTTATTTTAAAAAAATCAGTCATTTTATGTTTAGTTTTTTAAATCAAAAAATAAATTTTCAAGATATAAAACTTTTTTTTGTCATTTTCTATGATTTCATATGTATGTATACATATTCAAAATGCTGTATCTGCCTTAGACAGACTTGACAACTCAGCTTCAACGACATGAATGTTATTTTCTGCTTCTACCAAGGTTGGAAAAAAAATCATGATTTTTTTAAAAAAATCAAAAAATCGGATTTATTTGATTTAAATCAGATTTATTTGATTTTTTTAGAATCCTACATTTAATTACTGTGTTTTTATATTTTTACAATACATGGAGCAGTTTTTTTATAATAAATAACTAAAAAAAGAATAAATAACATTTATAATTTATAAAAATAATATAAGAAATAATTATATAGTTAAGAAAATATTACATTCTAGTTACTGATTGGTACTAAAAATTAAACATCTAGGCTTTAATCTAAAGCCATTCTATTATTTTGTAACTGAATTGTGCACACTAAATAAAAAATAAATTTAAATATGTTGTAAATGAATAGAAAATGGTAAAATTTAAACAAGTTGGAAATTGCACGTGAAGCGTAGCAAATTAGGTGCGTTCATACGATAACGAAGTTTTAAAAATATTACTTTCATACATCAATCTCATAAAATTGTAAATAGTGAATTACAATTAAAACGCTCATCAAACAATGTTCTCCCTATACCATTATGTAATGGAATACTTTTGTGTGGCCTTGTAAATCAATAACAAATGTTCTTTGCACCACAAATTATGTAAGATGTATATTATAATATGTACTTTATAGTTGCATATAAATTTTATTAAGTTCGCATGAGTGTAACACAATTAAAATGCATTTGAAACATTTTTTCCCATTGACCGTAATGTAATGGAATACTTTTGATTGTCCCTGTAATTGATCTATTCATCCAATTTTCATAAAATTTGAAATAACTCGAAAAAATTATGTAATAATTATGTATTTTAAATTTCAAACATATAGAATATATTTGAAACTTTTTCCCCATTGACCATAATGTAATTGAATACTTTTGATTGCCCCTGTAATTGATCTATGCACACGATTATCAAAAAATTTGAAATAACTCAACAGAATTATGTAATAATTGCGTATTTTAAATTTCAAACGATTAAAATGCATTTGAAACTTTTTTCCCCATTGACCGTAATGTAATGGAATACTTTTGATCGCCCCTGTAATTGATCTATGCATCCGAGTTTCATAAAATTTGAAATGACTCGACAAAATTATGTAATAATTATGTATTTTAAATTTCAAACGATTCGGTTGGGTAGTTTTTGCGTTGTTATATGCGGACAGACAGACGGATGGACTAAACGACCACTATAGGTGCTACGTATTATATAATTACGAACGCACCTAAAAACAAATATAGTAAACTACCTCAAATCCGCTGCCCTAATATCCGCAACTCTCTAAAATCTGCAGATAATTTACAGATGTAAACAATCAAGCTTTCAAGTTAGGTATAGGGACAAAATTTGACTTTTTTTTAATGTCAATTCTATATATACAGTCGAGTCTCTATATAACCAAATCCATTTTTCCAGTAAAAAATTCATTATATAGAGAAATTCGTTGAATAGAGAAAGCCATTAAAATTTCTGTTTAATGTGCAAATTTTGAACAAGTATTATTTTTTATATGTTTAATTAAAAATTTGAAGTGTTTAACTATAAATATTAACTTAATATTCTATTTCTTAATTATTTGAACAGTTTCAAAAAAGAGAATAGACGTTTATTTAAAAGCTTAATAAAAAACACACAAGAAAAACGTACGTTAATTTTTTTGCCATTGAAAACACAACATCTCAAATTTTCGGGAGCAATCTCATTGCTCCAGGAGTGAACTGACATTCACTCCTGGCCCAAAACCAGGGTTGCCGGCTTTTAGCCGGGCCAAAAAAAGCCGGCCGGCTTTTTTTGGTTTTATCCACTTAAAAAAAGCCGGCTAAAATTGAAAAAAGCCGGCTTTTGTTTTTAAAGTGTTAATTTGTATTGAATCCATATTAAATTTGGATTGATTTATTTTTAATGCATTTTTAATAATTTACTACTAAAAAAGTTATAAATTTCTATTTAATTTTTCAAATAAATAAGTCTTTATAACTGCTAGGACTCAACTGTGAAGGCATTATGTCTGAAAAAAATATATCTTGGAAAAAAGAAAATATACTCAAAAAATTTGTTTTAAACTTCTACATTTCATAGTTCTACATATATTACACATTCTTAAGAATTATATTTAATCGAATTATGACAAAATTAGTGTTCCCTATAGATATAAAAAGGACATGGTGCTATTCACTAAAAAGGGTACTACTGCATCATAAAAGGGCATTTTTGCAAGAAAAAAAAATGTTATTGCCTTTAGAAAGGGAAAAAAGAAAGCAGCAAAATACATAATTTTTAAATATGATAAATCAAGTAACATTAATTTCGAATGATTTTATGATATAAAAATCAGAAATACAATTAATTTAAAACATGATTGAATAGTTTCATGTTCTTTTTCTTAAAGAAATGAAAAAATTCTATCATTTTTGGGCACACAAATTTAGAAATACTACGGAAAAAAAAAAAAAAAAAAAAAAAAAATATTTATCAAAAATCTCTGGGTAAAATCAGAGGTGCATTTTACTACTTTTAAAAAGGGCAGGGTGCTGCACCCTTCAAAAATGGCCTAGAATGAACACTAACAAAATGAAACACATCAAAGCATTCATGGAAACATTGTTATGGGTCAATATGTAAAGATTAAGTCATAAAATGAACAATGTTGAAAGAGAAATTTGGAAGGATTCAATATTTGAGGAAAGTTTAATACATAATTACATAAAATTAAACAACAAAAAATGTTCTAATAAAATTTGTTGAATTAAAATTTTGAACAGTTCTTTGTTATTTAAAAGTGCATATATGCTCACTTGCATGAATGAATATATTCATGCATATGCTAATTGAGAATACTGAAATAAATTGTGAAATATAATATATTATGAAATGGAAATCTGCATAATTCGAAATACTATTTTCAATAGTGAGAAATGGTGTTTTTTTATATGTATGATTTTAAATGTTTATAGCGAATAAAACATGACATTTTAATAACTCTTAAAATTAGCTAAGTAATAAAACATGTAACTAAGTAACCTTTAATTTTATAAAGCAGTAAAAATGGAAAAACAAAGGTAGGATTAAAGGTCAATGTAAATCAGAAAAAGCACTTGGTATGGCCATTTTATAATTTAGCTGACATATTTGCAATTCTGACTGTAAACCACTTGCAACTCCATCAATGTGTTATTCTAGTATTAATGTCTTCATTATTGAAAATTTGGGCTACAACCCAATTTCTCATAATGAATCATAATTAAAATCCCAATTTTTCATATTAATAAATAAATTTATTAAACTCAAAGTTAATTAAACATCATTGAAATTAGTTAAAAGACACTTAAAAATGTGTTGCCTATAATAAAAAGGCTTCACTGTATAAAAGCCAATTATGGCAAAAAAAAAGGCCAATTTTGGCCAAAAAAAGCCAGCTAAAATCAATAAAAGCCAACCGGCCTGGCTTTTTTAAATTTTAGCCGGCTTTTTTGCAACCCTGCAAACCACCTTCTGAAATCAACACCGACTTCAATTACCACATTGATCCAGGTTTTATATGTGCAACAATTAAATTGACACTGTTTCTCGAAGGATGTTAAAAGATGTGTGGGAGGGGGGCTGGTGGAATGAATTCGTTGGACTTAAAGATCAAGGAGATTCAAGGTAGAGAAGCAATATAAAAAACTCAGCCTTGAACTATAAATCAAAAATAAATGATGGAAATTTGATTCCATGTGATTTTGAAGCTTTTTTAAAACTGAATAACTAAAGAACATTTTATGAAAAAATTCGTTATATGGAGATAGATATTTCGCTATATAGAGACTGTTTTTAATGTAATCATAAAAAAGGGGACCGTTCCTCTAAAAATTCGTTATATAGGGAAATTCGATATGGGGTATGGAGTTTGGTTATAGGGAGACTCGACTGTATTTTAATCTGTAACTTTCATTAATATTACTAAATTCATACCTTTTCATGAAGGAAGAATAAATTTATTTCTGAAAAAAAAAAAATTCAAGGTATTGCTAATATCAGTGGTGATCACAAACTTTTTACAAAATGCATTTATACATTCATCAAGCTCTTTTTATTATTGAGTTTGGTTAAACCTGAAATAAAAGTTCTTTATTTTATGATTTTTATGTAAATTAGTAGTGCATCTTTATGGGGCAAGTTTCATTGAATAATTTAGGAAAAAATGCATCTCATCTTTATAATAAATGTCTAGTTATACATTGATTATTTACTCATTTTTGCGGCTTTCAATATTTTAATCATTTTTAATTATCTAAATTTTTATTATTTTAGTTTAATTACCTTACATAATTGTTTTAATGTTTTACTATATTATAAACATTCATTATAATTTCAATTGCATTATTAATTACAATCATATTACCATTTAAAAAATGGAAACAACCCCATGACCAGAAATCTGCAAAATTCTAAAATCCACACAACCTCTGGTCCCAAGCTGTGCAGATTTGAGGGAGTCTACTGTATTTATTTAATGCAAGCTATTTATTAAGGGATAAAAATCACAATTAATTCAATATTTTTTAAGCAAATAGGAAAAAATCAGGGATTTAATTGTTTGAACAAAAATACTAATTTAGAAGCTTTGCCTACTCCTAATTTATTATGAAGGCTTGAATGAACTAGTCCAAAAGAAAAAAATTGTCTTTCTACTCCAGGAGATGAAGTTACGGCTGTTGTTATAAGGTAAATAAATTCAATTTTGCCGATTGTCTCTTTACTTCCTATTACATAAAAGGACTTCCACCAATCATAATCTGTCATAATATCAGAAAGTCTTTTCTCAAGCAATGTTAATTTTTGGAATGGGCCATTTTTTGCTTGTAAATGTACTACAGTGGTGAGAAGATTTAGACAATCTTCTTTAATGAATGCCAAACCTTCATTATTTTCCCCTACACTAAGTGAAATTTCATTTCGATTTAAAATAGAGGGACTTAATAAAACTCCAGAAAAATGACAGCCATTAATAGCTTGTACATATCTTGCTTTAAATTTTGTAATTCTATCGTTATCTAATACATTTTCTAACGTTTTACCCAAAATTTTCCTTTGATAAGCGCATTCATGTGATATTGCAAAAAATTGATTTAAATCAAATGATTTTTTTTAATTAGTTGATTTAAATCATGCCAACCCTGGCTTCTACGCCATTATTTTCATTTTTTGCACTATCACACATTTCTCCTTATGTTTAGGACACCACATGTCACAACATTTTGATCAATTGGTTACATAATCGCATACAACCACTCTTTATCTGATTATTCTCACCATCATAACACAAACAGCACAATTGAGTTACTTTAGGATAAAAGAAGCAATTCTAGTTTTTATGTTACATGGATCCACATGACTTTAAATTTTATTTCAGTGTGGAGAAAAATTTTACAATGATGAATGCGGGAAAATGACTTTTTGAAGAACGATGCTTGCAGGTTTTGTTGTCATTATTTAAATATAATTTGTGCAGAGACCATAGAAACAAAACGATCAATGCGAGAAAACAGTGGATGTGGGAACGATAGATCGGGGTTTCACTGTCTATTTCTATAAAGTTGCAAAGTTAACCAAAATATATTTTGGTTTCTGAGAAAATAATTGCATGAAATTGAAATTTTAAGAATTCTTTTTCAAAATCATTTTATTCAGTTTGGGGCCCCCAACAGTAGTGGGCCCAAGGCCACGGCTTAGTTGGCTTGGCCTGTACAAAAATCAGGTCCTGCAGTGAACTTGGTATATGTCAGAATCAATCAGGACTGAGAAAATTGTTCGTAGTAAATGATATTCTGCCTTAGACAAATTTTACACTGTCTATGGATTCACAAGGACTTGAAAAAGCTTTTTGAGCTAGGCAGATTTCCATCTTGCTCAGTCTGGCTTACAGAGAATTTTACTGTACTTAGAAAGATGAATAAATATAAAAGTTATGACAAAATTATTTATATTTTCTTATTTTTAAAATGGAATGCTGTCTTGGTTGGTTGTATGAAATTTTATGGCAAAAAATCCCTTAAGGGACACACTGTGCCAAAAAAAAGAGGTCTAGAAAAACAGAAAAGTAGGAATGGTGTCTTGTAAACTTATAAAAACAAGTGACTATTTTTATTCACAGTACTAACACATTCATATATGCTAGGAGCCATTGTCCAAGTGAAGTTACTTTATAAACAGTATCATTTTGTATATAATTCTTACCCATGATAGCATGAAAATGACTTATGTATAAGTTGTGCCATTGAACTTACAGCATAGATATCTGTAATCATATTGGCTATTTATGAGTTTTTGTGATACATTATTAACTAGCTATAAAAGTGGACATCTGAAACATGCATTTTAAATGAATTTCAGAAGATTTTAGTTTTAATTTACACAAAATGGCCATTTGTAAAGTAAATAAACAAAAGAAGTTGTTAAAAATAAATAGCAAGATATGCACTGGAAGAAACCAATAACGGCTTTTCTCCAATAAAAGTCAGATACCCGGCCTTTTCTAGAAAAAGCCATTTTTTTGCAGCCCTGATTTGACCTGCAACAAAAATTCAAAAATAATCTGATTAATAGCAAAACAGTAGAAGTCAATTGGACTCAAATTCAACCAACAGCAATAAAATAGTAGTCAACCCGACCACAACAAAAACTAGAAAACAAGCACACTCAAAAACAACCAGCAACAAAAAGGTAGGTGAACCGGACCCACAGCAAAAAAGTAGAAGTGAACCGGATCCAAACACAACTCACAAAGTAGCATTAACCAGAACAACAGCCAAAATAAAAGTAAACTAGACCCAAACGCGACCCGTAGCGAAAAAAATTAGCCCCAACCAGACCCACAATAATAAAACAAATAGGCCTGATCTGAGCTGCAGATCTGATTGGTGCAAATATCCTGAAATTGACCCCCCATCCCCCCTTGAGAAGTCTCCAAATCCACTCTTGGTATATGTAGCAAATTTATTTTTGATTCTTGAAATTATCCTTTCCTTAATACAAGCATAACCTCATGAGGATATCTAACTATTTTCAACAAAAGATTGAGCTACCAATGCTCTAGATGTGTGATTGATGAAATGTTTAGAACGGTACATAATGAGAAAAACTAGTCCCATTCCTTCCACTTTCCCCTATAATCAATAAATCTATAAGACATCACAAAAGTTAATACCATATAAAGCAAGTATTTCGATTTTTTTTTTTTTTTTTTTTTTTTTTTTTTTTTGAGAATCTTGTACAATACGTATACATTTTAATTTCTTGTTTACTCAATTTTTGAATGTGGGACTTATACCTCAAAAGTGTCAAAATATTTAATAACTAATTTTGATAAAATTTAATGGTTTAAGCACACGTAAATTTCGTAAGAATTGTCCAATGACAGACTGACAACGGCGTTTCTTACAGCACACATTTTATTGTCATTTAACATTTCATAATTGAAGCTTTAACAATATTTTAGGAATAAAAATAAGTAAAGATAATAGTGCTATAAAAATAAGTTGAATCCGGCAGATTAATTGTTTCTCTTTGTCCTTGATAACAATTACGAATTCAATTTCATTCAGACTTGTTTTCTTTTTTCAATTTATTAATATGTATAATTGAAACAATTTAACAATCTAAGCAGAAAAAAAATAGAGAGAAAGTGCATATAATTACAAAAGAAAAGCATTTAACATAAGCCAGTGAACAAAGGACCAAATTATTTACATTTGAAGAATAAGCAAATTTAGAAACTTAAAATTAATTTAAAATGTAATCCACTCAGGACGAAAACTTACAGTTGAAAAAAACCAAAACTGCACGAAATAATTTTTTAGTTAAGTACGAATGAATTAATTAATTACGCTTTGCATGTAAACAAAATCAAACAAAAGGACATACCATAACAATTGCCGCCAATGCGGTTGTTCCTTTTAATAGCGGCGAATGTTTATGTTTTGACATGAGTTTGATTACTGGCTCTAAACTCCTGAATGAAGCCTTTCAGGGATTGGTTAATTTTCTCAGATCAAACTGACGTAATGTAGGTCTAGGTAGTGCCTTTTTAAGCCAATCACATAAATCCGTTTCAATTCATGTGCCAATCACATAAATCCGTTTCAATTCATGTACCAATCAAAATCGTTTCCTGCGAATGACGCCATTCGCTTGAAGAAGTCCGTCTCCATAGGTTTTACTCTTCTTTCCGAGCGAACGAATGGACCGATGCTCCTAAACGGAGTTCTTTGTGTTTATATTTTGAATTTTGTCAGCCACGGCGGCAACAAAACAATGTGCTTTTACACATTCACAAAACTTCAAGATTTTATGCTACGTGTTTTATCAATATTTTGGATTTCTTCTGAGTTATTTCCGTGTGAGCTTGTGTTTATTTACTGTTTATAAATCTCAGTATTTTTTTAAAAATCTATTTTAATATTACTCTATACCTTCCACAGAAAAAGTAAGCTATCATTTAGAGTACAGGATTCGTAAGGAATCTTGAAAACCCTTATTTTTATACACAATCTTTAAAAAGTCCTTAATTTTACTCTCCTATTATTTATTAATAAAGGGTGGAACTTTTCTGTGTTTCTGATTTTTAAAAGATATACAATGAAGGAAAAAGCAGGGATAAACATACAACCAAGTACTAACGAACTTTCTCTCCCTATAATTTGATTCTTTGCACTTTCAATTGTTGGAAGATTCTAACCTCCAATTAAAAACTGGAATTTTACCATAGAAATAATATTTCATTAGCTTGTGTTCATAGCTCTTAATACTATAATTATCTACTGTTAAGCTTGAATTGTGCCAAGCCCCCTAAAAAGAATATGCCATCAGTATTTTGGTGGAAACAATTTGCATTGTTTATCTACATAATTTGAATGGTGTTTTTATTTTTTCCAAGAGCTGTAGATAAAAGTTGATACAAAATCGTAATATTATTGTATTTATTTTATTGTTAATATATTTACTTCTTTTGTACTTCCAGTGTTTTACAGCTGAAATTTTCATTGCGTGACAACAGAACGGTTATTTCATTTCCTAACTTTAAAGGGGTTTTCTCCATTCTGCTGCTTCTGTCTGGGGATTTTCAGGGTTTATTTATCAATATAAACAATAGGGATGGGACGAATAGTGATTTGGCCGAATAGCCGAATACCGAATATTCGGCCAAATTTTAGGCCGAATACCGAATATTCGGCCGGCCGAATAGTAAAATTTTTTTTCCAATAAAGAAAATAAATTTTGATTACATATAATTTAAAAAATAGGAGCTCATTAATATTACTCTTAATAATTATTAATTATTACTCTTATTAATTAAATATTAAACTCTTATTAATTATTACTCTTAAATGTGCTTTTAAATGTATTTTTAAATTTGAAAAACCTATTTTAACACAAAAAAATTATGAAATTGCATTATATCCTTTATTCTAATATACATCAAATTGATTTTCAGTAAGTCAAGATGGGGAAATATTTCCATTAAAATATGAAGAATGTACTTCACTTTTACTATCAATTGATACTTCTTGTATCCAAAATCAATAATATTCTTAATTTCTCTCTCCCTCTCAGAACTCATAAGGACATATTTTCTGAAATAACCTTTAATGAAGTAAATTTGATCATTTAGAGTTTGTGTCCCTAGTGATAAGCAAATTTGTAAGAATGAGACTGTTCTGAAATGAGATGCCAAGCTTTAAATTGCAAATTACGTTAAAGCAAAAGTTTATGCTTAAAGTAGAATGCATATTTTAACAAAATCTTTGACATCTGAATCGGCACATACAATATTCAACTTCAATATTCCACTTATTCAACAAGTATTAAAGGAGTAAAAGGTAGTAAAAGTAGTAAAAGGATAAACAGAAATTGATAACAACATGAAGGAAGGAAGATTAAATTAAAAATATATACATAATAATGTTACATAGTAATTATGCAAATAATTATTTAAAAGTGAAAACTATAGAATGAAAAAATTATTTTGTTGAGTATTTAGAATTTATATTAAAATATTTATAAAACCATCTTCATAAAGCAAGTTGTGTCATCTAATGTGTATCTAGTTTGGCACCAGTTCTGCTTTCAGATGTACCGTTGTATTTGGAATGGTGATATATTATATTTAATTTTGAAAATGAATCTTCATTAACACACCTAGTGAATAAATTTTTTCATTTCTTACTTTATAGAAAATAACTTATGAATTTCATAAGAGCCTTTTTTATATGTGCATGGAATTTGCAGACATTAATAAATATTCGAGTGTTTTAGAATAAGGCAGTATTTTTATATTTTGAATTGTAATATATCTTTCTCTAATGATGACATTTCCCGTACAATTAAATCTCCAACTTGGGCAGCATTTTCTAGAATATCACTAACTTTTATAGGAAATACAGAAAGGCTGTATATTTTTTAGTATCTGAATAATTCTATATTTTGTAAGTAAGAGTGAGAATGACTTCATAAATGAAATAGCCAATTTGTATTAGAGGAAAAAAGAATTGCAAGAATGAAATTCTTTAAATCCGAAATTTATTTGGTAAGATATCTTTCACTATTCGGCGAGATTTTAGCAATATTCGGCAAGATATCTCTAAATATTCGGCTACAGGTATTCGGCCGAAGTATTCGGTCAACAAACCTTCAATATTCGGCCAACCGAATATTCGGCAAAAGGGCCGAATAGGCCGAATACCGAATAGTGGCCGAATATTCGTCCCATCCCTAATAAACAAGATGTGTATGATTTGAGTTTTTTTTTTTTTTTTTTTTTTTTTTTTTCGCATGCAATATTTACAATGTAGGAAAAGATTATCTTATCAACTATTACATAGGAAGAGATATTTTTTCTACATGTAAAATAAGAAAAATATAATAAATATTTAATTATATAAAGAGAGAAATATGTTCTTCCCTTACACCAAAAAGTAATTTTATATGATAATTTAGTTAACTTAATGTTGTCATCCTGGTGTAGAAAAATCAGGCATGAAAAGTTTGCATAGAGAAATAAATAAAACCTAATAATCACTTAAATATAAAATGAATACATATATTTAGACAGAAAAATAAGTAGTGATTTCTTTTTCTTTAAAATGAAAAATGTTACTTAAAAAAATAAATAAATCATCTCCCATGATCCAGTAGTGAAATCTTGTATTTTCAGACATGCCAGTAAATGATTTTCCGGCATGCTGGCTAATGCAATGGGATACGATATTTTTTTTTTTAAATTAGAAATAACCCCACTGTTTTTTGTTATTACAAAATGGAGGCAAAGTTGAGCCTGCCATACAGTCACTATGTTCTACTTTTTCCATCATACTTATACATGAAAATAGAATTTACAGGCCTCGCAGCGTTCCTATAAATTTGAAAAAATTCCTATATTTCCTATTTTTTCCTATAATTTTCATCCCTCCACCGCGAATCTGCGATTTTCTTCTTTTTTATCATTTTTCGCTTTTCCGATTTTTTTTATATCACCAGAACATCGCAGAAAAATAGAAATCTTGGCGAAAGATCATGTGAAAAAATATGTTTTTCTTCGAAAAGTCTTGAAAAAAATACTATTTTTGTCTAAAGATCACAAATAAATGCTATTTTCATAAGAAAAAAACCGCGAATTTCATCAGAAGATTGCAAGAAGAACATAATTTTTATCATAAGATTGCGAGCAAAGTGCGATTTTCGTAAAAAGATCGCAAGAAAAATGAGATTCTCGTTAAGAGATCGCAAGAAAAATGCCGTTTTCATCCAAAGATCGCGAAAAAAAGCGTGATCTTCATCTAAAGATCATGAATAAATACTATTTTCATCAAAAGATTGCGAGAAAAACACAAGTTTCATCAAAAAGTTGTGAAAAAACCCCACAATTTTGTTCAAAAGATTGCAAAAAAATAAAATTTTTATAAAAAGATCGAAAGAATAACGTGATTTTCGTCAAAAGATTGTGAGAAAAATGAGATTCTTGTCAAATAAACGTGAATTTCATCTAAAGATCACATTTAAATACTATTTTTATCAAAAGATCGCGAGAAAACACAAATTTCATCTAAAAGTCATGAAAAAAACCGTAACTTTCTTCAAAAAATCGTGAAAAAAATGAGATTTTTATCAAAAGATCAGGAGAATGATAGGATTTTCGTCAAAAGTTCGCAAAAAAACCACTATTTTCGTCAAAAGATCGTGAAAAACCATGATTTTCGTCAATAGATCGCGAAAAACCATGATTTTCGTCTATAGATCGCAGAAAAAACGCGATTATCATCAAAGGAACGCCGAAAAAAAAATATATGTTTTTTGTCAAAAGAATGCCGAAGAAACACTATTTTCGTCTGATGATCGCGAAAGACACACAATTTTTGTCCAAAGATCTCGAAAACAAATTGGTATTTCATCAAAGAATTAAAAATAAAAAAAACCTTTTATGTTAAAAGATAACAAGAAAGGTGGAATTCTCCCCTAAGTATTGAAGAAAAAATGCAAATTCCATCAAAACATTACAGGAAAAAAAAAAAAAAAAAAAAAAAAAAAAATTGGGAATGCCATTGGAAAAATGTATGAAGGGAAGGATTTCCCCCCCCCCCCCACTCCCTTCTCTCTGCTGTAACTTTTCATAAAATTTGCTGTAAATTTCAGGATTTTTTAAGAACATTGAATTGCTCTTGCTATAGAAACACATTTCATATAAATTTATTGTGAAAAAATCATTCATAACCTTTATTTCAATTATTATTATTACTATTTTGATAAATACAAATTTTGTAAGTGATGATGATTCAGAAAATTATTGTAAAAAATGTTGAATATTGCAGGGGGGGGGGGGGGGAGGGTGTTCAACTCCTGAAACCAGTATTTTAATCCTGAAGTGTGTTAAAAATTTCTGAAATAGTCTGGAATGAAGTTTTAAATAATTTACTTATGTTATAGTTTTTACAACTTTAATGTATTAGAACATGTATTGATGTATTTACGCACAAATAAAATTTCCTATAAAATTCTTATATTTTCTTCAAAAAAAATTCCTATATTTCCTATAATATTTTTGAAGAAAGTCACTTCTAGGCCTGAATTTATGAAGAGTTTATAATTTGTGGGTTTACAGTTTTGTTGGAACTGGCAAGGTAATGATTTTGTCACTTTTTATTGAAAAAGCATTTATCTGAAAAAATTGATAGCAAAAATCCGTATTCTTTGGTCTTTTAATGCGAAAAAATATATACATATCATAATGTTGAACATAGTATTGGTTCCAAATCATTGCTATTAGCACATAATTAATTTCATGAAATTTACATTAAATCTTCAAAAGAGACATTTAGTATCAAATAAATATACTTCCCTAAAAAGATTTTTAAATTTTCTCCTGCAACAAGTAGATAACTTTGATGGCTACATTAAGAAAGCGCATTTTATGAATAGATGAATGAAATTTGGGTCATTCTTTGTCAGATCACCCAGACCATGGCATCCACCATCACCAATTTTGATAAAATTCAGTGAATTTGTAGAATTTCTAATGCTGATTCCAAAAACATCAATTACAGCGTTAGAATTCCTAAAAAAAAGTCACTGGCCCCAAGGACCAGTAAGAATGAGAATTTACTGGTCCGCCGACATCATCACTGGTCCGCTACATAAAATTCTATTAAATAATTTTAACACTTAGAATAGCGTCTATCCCCCCCCCCCCTTCCTGGAAAATAAATCAATCTTACTTTGCATTTATCTAAAATTTTCAACATAATAAAATGTAAAATTATAATTTGCTAAAAATTAAAAAAAAATGTACGTAAAGAAAAACTATCAAATTAGATCTTTTATTTGTCATTTACTTATTTCAACTGACTGTAATGTCTAATGCAATTTTTTTTTTTTGATTTTTCTCCAGATTGTAGCCAGAGTGGTGGAATTGTAGCTAGTGTCAGTTATGCAGCTGGATTTGAAAAATCCTGGGTCCCCGGGACCCAGGACTTCTAAAATTCTGTCTCCCTTTTATACAAAAGTGGGTCCCCACTAATAAGTCCATATTTTTCAACACAAAAATTGAACTTGTTCATTTCTACAAGAAAAATAAAATGCAATAATTGTTTTAATAATAATAATTAAAACCAACATTAATTTAAGAGAAATTTTCTGCACTTTTTAAAGAATAAATGTTGAAGATACCAATTTAATTATAAAATAATGCTTATTTAAGTGTAGAAGATAACAAGTATCACTATTGTTTGCATTCCTTTTAAAATGAGGCAAGACAGGTTTATTGAAAAACACATTTTTGCTGAAAAGAGGGATATTTTTGTTGAATAAATGGGTACTTTGCTTAATGAAATGGTGCTTTCAGGAGTCACATTCACTCAGAAAGATTTGGAGCAATAAAAAACCGATTGGGAAGCAGGAAAATTAGATTTTTAAACAGAAAAATTCTCTCCCGGCATTTACTTATTTATTTATTTATTTATATATTGTGTTTTTTTGTCGAAATTTCCTTTTTCGCGTTATTTTGACGAAATCTTTTGTTTCTTCGGGATTTATTGACGAAATAACCGTTTTTCGCGATATGACAAAATTTGCCATTTTATCGCAATTTTTGGGCCGAAATTTGCCATTTTTTTCGCGATCTTTTGAAGAAATCTGCCGTTTTTTCGGTTTTCAGGATGAAATTAGCCAATTTTTTTCGAAAAATTTTTGACGATATTTGCCGAAAATTAGTCGTTATTTAGCGATCTTTAAAAAAAATTGTCGTTTTTCACGATTTTTTAAAAAATTTTGACGTTTTATCGCGATTTTTGGACAAAATTTTTCGTTTTTTGTGATTTTTTGAAGAAATCAGCCATTTTCCCGCAATTTTTTGAAAAAATTGCCGTTTTTGTGCAATTTTTGATAGAATAATTATGCCGTTTTATCGCTATTTTGGGCGAAATTTGCCGTTTTTTCGCGATTTTTTGAAGAAATCTGCCTTTTTTCAAGTTTTGGAATGAAATTAGCCATTTTTTCGAGAATTGTTTGAGAAAATTCGCCGGAAATTAGTCGTTATCTCGCGATTTTTTAACGAAATTTGCCGTTTTTTCGCGATCCTTTAACGAAATTATGCGTCCTGTGGGACGCGTAAGAGCTATTTTCTTGCGTCCCATCGCCGATTTTTTGCGTAATTTACGCGCTATAGCGCGTCCGCGACATCGCTGAAAAAAAAAATCATGTGCGAACGGTTGTGGTTCTATTAGGGCCTGAAAAAAGGCACTGGTCCTGCAGACCACTAAATTTTTCAAGTTAGTGGTCCGATTGAATTATCGATGGTCTCGGACCAGTGGACCACCAAGGATTTCGAACGCTGAATTATATTGAAATTGATCAAACGGTTTGTGAGTTATGAGCTTTTAAATAGCTCTCAAGATGGCCGATTTGCCTCCATTTTGAATAGCACATGTGACAACAAAAAAGTCCATAACTTCTTTCAGGTTTAAGCTAGAGCTAGTGGCGTAGCTAAGGGGGGCGGCTGCCCCGGGCGCCGAGCCAAGGGCGCCAAACTGAGAATGGTTTAAACTAAAATTATCTCACATATTTTGACAATAAATAAAAATTCTTGACTTTTTTTTTACCGTGTGTGTTTGTGAATGTTTTCTTCAGCAAATTATCTTGTTATACCAAATAATGGAGAAAGAGAAAATTTCTGTAAATGTTTCTAGGGATGTTTCAAGGCACTTGGTACCTAAGATAATTGTGTATCTGAATTGAGGCGCAAAATTATTAAATAGGGGGCGCCAAATTTTAAGGAGCTTTAAGCCGAAATTATTTAAGATATTTTGACAATAAATAAGAATTATTGTCCTTTCTTTTATATGTGAATATTCGGAAGAAATTCAGTGATGATGGGCGGAATGGAGAGATCCACAATTGCCAATCGCTGATGGAGTTTTCTAACTGTCTAAGCCTCGGTTTATAAATCTAAAGGCTTATTGGCGACTTGGAGTCACAAATCTGGTATCAAAAAATCATTTTTCATTTGTGTATTAGCTAATCTGACCTTCGATATTTTCAAATGACCAGCGAATGATTAAAAGCTGATTCATATTAAAATTTAAAAAATAATCAAATCTTACAAAATGAACACCTAAATTTTGTCCAACATATAAGATAGTACAACAGCTCAAAGGCGTTCGCATTGTTTTCATCAATGAGGAAGAACATTCCAGATGAAGACCCATGTTACTTCTGAGGATGTTGTCCAGCTGAAGGCCATATTGTCTTCGGCAGCACAGACAAGGCATGCTACACACATATCTCTAACCACCAAAAATCTTCTTTCTAATTTCTCATTTAAAATAAATCTGCGTCACGAATCCCCGTGCCTATGGCTCCGTACAGCAAGTGAGCTGCGCACACGTCGGAAAAACTTTAAAAGAATCATAAGATGTGTTGAAAGAAAAAAAAAAAAAACCCGCAGAAATTGGCCCATGATATCTCAGACAAAAATATCCCCTGGCAGTAGAAGGTAGAACTAAAAAATGTAAGACACTCGAAAACCTAGTTGAATGTGCAAAACGCTGGTGAAATTGGATCTATAGAACACGAGATAAGAATGCGTTCCCTGCACTGGAAGATGGAGCTAAAACTTCAAGAATATCGTAAGCTAAGTTGAATGAATAAATTCTCGTTGAAATCTGGCCTATAGAATTCGAGAAAAGAAAGAGCCGTTAATGTTCAATAATGGTGGTAAAAGAAGTCTATATTTTGGAAAACATTGTTTTAAATGCATTAAAAAAAAAAAAAAAAAAAAAAGAAGAAGAAATTCTTGTGGGCAAATCTTAACTCATATCACGGAACTCTTATCGCAGAATACAATAATAATCTTAAATTAAATTTGATAAAATGGTTTTAAATTGGGGTTTTAGCATTTGCCTCGTTTAATAACTAAGTCTATTGTTTACATGGCATTTAATTTCTGATCCATTGATTTTCGGAAATTGAATGGAGGGGTCGGCTGGAAAAAGTTCTATTTTTAGTTCGGTTTTTAATGAATGTTTGTCCCTATAGTTCTTTCTCCAAATTTTTGTACTGTCCCGTCAGTTTTTTGAAAAAAATTAACAACGATTATCATCCGAAACATTTCTTATATCAGTGTAAAATATCTTAGTTTTCTTAATTTTGCTGTTTAATGAAAAATCTTAATCTTTTTCATTTCGGCTGTGGTACTAGGTTTAAATGTGCACGCAAATTGCCTTTTTGTGAAAAATAATCGCATTCTGATGAATTTTTATTGGAAATTCCATTTTTTCTTAGAATTGGCTACTGACCTATCACCGGATTTTCCGTTCCTAAACTCTATATAAAAAACAAATCAGTATTTTTCAGTCTTCTAAATATGACTGTTGACTATTGCTGTTTTCGTGGTTTTAATCATTTCAGGAGAGGTAGTATGCTTATGTAACCATTTAAGATAATTTCACAAAACCACAATGGCACCACAATTTTGCTATAAAATTTTCCAACTATAATGTACGCAAAATAAGTAACAGCCGACTGTTTCTATTAAGAAACAGAAATTTGTATTGATTGTATACTAGGAAGTTTGAAAAGTACTATATTGTTTTTTATACTTTAGGGACGGAAAATTCGGAGGTAGTCGCTACACATTTTATCATTTGGTTTTTCTCAATGCCATTTCTACAGCCTTTTTCTTATTTCTAAATAAAACCGTTCTCAAATTCTGATGTCATTCATTAATTCAACATTTTAGCAGTGGAACTTCTTTGTCTCTGAAAGTAAAAGTTAAATATATTTCTTTTATATTTATAGACCGGGAGGCGGCATCACAAATAATCACCTCATCGAGTTTTTACGGATGAAAATCAAGGATTAGTTAAATCTCGATTTAAATATTAAAATGTAATCGGTCTGCTAAGTCATACCTTTGTGGGAAACATCTAAAAACCGAATTTTAACGGTTGACTCGTAAGTTTACCATTGTGCTTTTCTGCACGCAAAAGTATGAAAACATGTTAGATTGGAAGCAAGAAAACATAATGGTAAACTTTTGAGTCAACCGTTATAATAGGGTTTTTAGGGGTTTTCTACCAAGATATGGCTTGACAGACCGATTGCATTTTAATATGCGAATTAAAATTTAACTAATGCTAGGTTTTCATCCATGAATTTGACTAAGTGATTGTCTGTGCAGCCACCTCCCGGTCTATTTAATTTAGCGCATGTGCATTAGACAAAACTATATCTATATCTGTCTGTGCAAGGAATAACTGAGAATTAATGGGAGAAAATAATTTGACTAGGGAAACTCTGTGAACAGAATTCATATATCTCTGCGAGTTTAGTCGGATGTCCCACGAGCCATTTACGTCAATTCCGGGATCTATATGGTTGTAAGTTGTGCAGGCATGTCAAATGGGCAAAATGTAATATTTTCCTAAGCATTCTTGCTAATATGTTGGGATTTTAATATTTTCCAGCAGGGGCCGAAGGTATAATTTTTTGAGGAATATTTAGTTTAATTAGTTAATTTGCCCTTGGTTGACACATGGTCAAGACCTGCACAATTCCTGAGATCTGTGACATACAAAGCTTTAACCACAAACGAAGTAAAATTGCCTGAACATCATCATTTTCTATACTAAGTTACTCTTTGATTATAATGATGAACGTAATAAGTGTTACGCTGGGAAGCAAAATTACAAGTGGTAAAATGGATTTTAGAATACAAGATTTAAGGTAAGAAAATAAAATTCATGTAACAGATGCTGATCCTTAAGCCATGTAGAAAGAAACATAGAACCGATAAGGATTAAAACATCACTTCATTTATTATATGCAATTAAATTTTATCCAAGTACTTTAATTCATTGTATAGATACTTTAATTCATGTCTTTGTTAAAACTGTGCAAGAAATTCACACAAGTTAGAAGCGTCTAAGTTTTTTTCTTTTCTGAAAAATCGTACTTTTCAGGCAAAAATCCTATTATCTCATAAAATACTCGAACAATGTTTTTTTTTTTTTTTTTTTTTTTTTTGGTGGTAGAGCATAAATATAAGATTATGTACGGCAAACAGTTTTTTAAAAAATTATTAGCTTCAGAGAAAAAAATTCTGAAAAATTAACATTGTTTTGAAATGAAAAGTTTTAGTCGCAGAAAAAGCTGTCTGCCATAAATCTTGAACATAATTCATTGAATACAGATTTCAAATTTACTCCAAATCGGTTGGGTAGTTTTTGAGAAAACGGTTCTTAAAGCTGACATATTTTCTATAGAATTGTATCCAATCTTGTCTTCCCTTAAAGGTTATTAAAATCTCGACCGAATTGGGCATCTTGATCCTCCATCCTGTATCAAAATAACAGGCGCTGTACAAACTAAAAAAATATATAAATGCAAATTTATTTTCTGCATAATCTTTAGGTCTTGATAAAAGTATTTAAGAACATTTTTTGGTTTCGCCTCTATCTTAAAAAATGGATGAGTTTAGCAATTTGAAATTCTAAAGTGGCTGCCTTTTGGAACATTTTTTTTTTTTTCCATAATCGAGCATAATTTGGGAGTTTTAGCAAATGTGGTTTTTTGGAATTCTATTTATTTATTTATTTGCTATTCCCATACGTTTAATACAACAGTTATATATGCTAAGTTTTTGAAATTCTCTGAATAATTTAGTATTGACAAAAACTAAGAATCTTCTGTAATTGGGTTTCACGTATTTCAGTTTCATGTGTCTGAGTAAAATTAGCTGAATCTTTCAAAACAAAGAAGAGTGAAATTGTCTTTTCCTCCTGGTAGATTTTTTTATTCGTCTTAATTTTTTTTCTTTAAAGATTATTATTTAGGGCGGTGGGGGTGCAAAATTTCTTCTTGTCCCGGGCGCCAGAAAACGTAGCTACGCCACTGGCTAGAGCTTTCAAATTTTTTTTGTTTTGTTCAGAATAAAGTAAATTTTCATTTAAACAGATTTTTGTGAACCTCATTTTATAAAAATGCTGTCAAAAAATGACTTTTTGTCATTTTTTAAAGTAAAAATAGGGGCAACTTCAATGGCTGATTTCCCCCAATGTACCCCCTTCAATTTTCATCTAATTGCATAAATAAGCAACTCAAAGTGTGTTTTGATGACTAATAAAAAAAACTTAATGGGCGGTTCACAGGTTTTTATTTTTAAAAAAAATTCAATTTTACTGACTTTCCCCAATAACAGAAAACGCAAGATAATGAGTTGACATTTCTTTTTTATTACCAGAAATATTTATCTATATTTACATCCAAAAGTTTGATAAGGTTTTATGTTACTTAAATATGTATGTTTAATGTGGCTAAAAAAGGGGAATCCCCTATAAAAAAGGGAATTAATAGGAATGTCAATAATGGATTTTTGCAAGACATAGAAGTACTTTCCTGACGAATTGAAATCTATTGCAGAGTTTCAATAAATTATAAGTAAAAAAGAAATGATAGAATAAACTCTACAAATAGGTACATTATATAACAAAATCATACTTGTATATAATAAAAAATGTGATAAAATTAAAACTCTTAAATAAAAAATACAGTAAGTAAAAGTTATACTAGTCTACATATCAGATGATTAAGAACCAATGCACCCCTTCAATGTATTTTTCTATGCTAATTACACAACTGTTCTTAGTTTTCTTCTATCATGTATAGTTTGTTTGCGATCAACCAGAGGTGATTTCTAAGATTCATTGCCGAGAACAAGCATCATGTAATAGTCGCAGATAATGTAAATGTATTCTTGTGGATGCTTGCGAACTTATCTAACGACTTTTAGAATACAATCTGATTGTATTCAGCATGAGATAGACAAATGGTTTATCTGAAGTGACTTCAAATGTACATTAATATTATTGGCACTAAAAGCTGTGTTTACAAAAATGCCTTGCTTTCTATGTGAACGGGACAGTTCGACAAAGCAAAATCATTAGATTTTCTTATTCGTTTTTAAATCCATTTTTGCTCACAAACGCATTCAATTGGCATTCAATTGTATAATAAAAGTACAATTTTGTCAAAAATTCAACTATTTCTAGAACTTTTTCCATCATTTCCTTTTTATTCATAATTTACTGAGACTGCAATAGATTTCAATTTCTCTGATTGCAAGAATCCATTATTGGTATTCCTATTTATTCCTATGGGATTCCCCTTTTCTAGGCACATTAAATATATATATTTATGTAACATTAAACCTTATCAAACTTTTAGATGTAAATATGCATGATATTTCTGGTAATAAAAGAAATATCAATATTATCTTGTGTTTTCTGTTATTGTGGAGAGTCAGTAAAATTGAATTTAATTTTTAAATGAAAACCTGTGAACCGCCCATTAAGTTTTTTTTATTAGTCATCAAAACACATTTTGAGTTGCTTATTTATGCAATTAGATGAAAATTAAAGGAGGTACATTGTGGGAAATCAGCCATTGAAGTTGTCCCTTTTTTTACTTAAAAAAATGACAAAAAGTCATTTTTTGACAGCATTTTTATAAAATGAGGTTCACAAAAAGTTTGTTTAAATGAAAGTTTGCTTTATTCTGAACAAAACAAAAAAAATTTGAAAGCTCTAGCTTAAACCTGAAAGAAGTTATGGACTTTTTTGTTGTCATATGTGCTATTCAAAATGGCAGCAAATCGGCCATCTTCGGAGCTATTTAAAAGCTCATAACTCACAAACCGTTTGATCAATTTCAATATAATTGATATTTTTGGAATCAGCATTAGAAATTCTACAAATCCACTGAATTTTATCAAAATTGATGATGGTGGGTGTCATTTTTAGAAAACTCTGAGTGATTTGACATGGAATGACCCATTTGCAGAAATTACAATTTATATGACGAAGAATCAAACAATGTTCTCTGTTTTCTATATAAAAGGTGTACATCTTTTTTAATTCTCACGGCTTATAAAATCAGTTTAACTTAAAAATTTGACGCCGTTACAGGAAAGATCCAATGCTTTATAGAAAAAGGAGGAAACGCTGCTTTATTGCTTTCAATCTAGAATAACACATGCCATTTTTATCTACTTACGTATGAAAGTGTCTGTATGAATAGAAAGAGCAGAGAAGAAGACAGTTTTATTCTTACTTCAAGAAGAAGTAAGAATAAAATCAGTAACATTATTTTCTTATAAAGAGCAATTGCACTCATAGACAATAGAAAACTAAAAAAATTGCAAATCTTAAGCTAATGCTGATTGATGTGAAACAGATGTTTATTTTTATATCTCTAAAAAGAGTAATAATAAATAAACATTCTAGTGAAACAATATCTTAATGGCACCATAATCTGATTGATGCCAACATCAACAAGTCGTTACTTGTGTTCAGCTACAGACTTAAATCATCAAATATTATAAGCTTTCTGTCAAATTAATATTCAACTACTAATAAAAAAGAAAAAATAATCTATTTTTCTTTCTTTCTGATCAAAATTGTAATTAAGGGTGTTTTCGAAAAAACGTTTTTCCATCTTCAACAGCTCGAAATTTTTCAATACAATTTCAGATACATTTTTAAAAGTAGAAACATGAAACTTGCTGAAGGGATTTTTGAAGAGACGTATAAAGTGCCATGTGATGTCTTTTTACGTTCAATTCATTAGAATTTGATTTATAAACTACTACCTTCTCAGTAGGAATCTTTTTTTCGTTCACAGATCTCCCGCTTCAGAAAAATCTGCTCAAAATGCCGTTTTTGATTGCTTTTTCTGCAATATTTTCTGTATTTATCAAAGAATCGACAATTATGGCACCTTGTATACTTTCTAAATAACACAATTTGCCAGTTTGATGAATATGAGAGTAAAAATGAATTTAAAAATAAATCGCAAAATAAGCAGTTTGAATCGAAATAAGGACTTGCAATGGAATAATTAATTTTAAAGGGGATTTTCTTTTTTCTATATATGAGTACGAGAATAAATAAAACTGCCAATTTGAGAAAGAATCTGCTCGAACCCGAAGTCTGGTGTAAAATCGAGCTGATGTCCAGTCAAGGCTTGGGCTGAGTCCGTCTCATCTCTGATGCTTTCTGTAGAATGTGGGGTCCAAAGCATTCATCATTCATTTACAAAATCATGCAAAAGAGTTCAATTATATGACAGTCTATGAATAAAAACTGTTCACAGGATATTTTAATTATGTTACACTATTTCAAACACAATGAAATTGATATACCGGGGGATCCAAAAGTCAGGACGAATTTTAAAAATTAATAATTCAAAAAAGAATCAAGATACAAAGATATGGTGTAGAAAAGGAACCGATTTTGTGTGGAATGAAAAAATATAGTTCTTGCCGACCAATGGCATCACTTGCAGCACTGAAACATGCCATCCGCCAAACTATGTCTGCCATAATGCAAGAACTGCTGTGAATGGTGTGGTGCCTAGTAAGGATGCACTGAATAGTGATTTTGGCCGAATGCCGAATATTCGGCCGACAGGTGAACCGAATATTGGGCTACCCGAATAGTTAACTATCCGGCTGAATACCGAATATTCGGCTTTCCAAATACTTTTTCTATTTCAAAATTTAAAGGTATTAAAATGTTACTTTTTAAAACAGTTTTACATAATATTTAATAAAAGAAACTTACATTTTGATAAAGAAGAGCTTTTTATAAGAGCATTTAGTATTGAAAAAAATCTGCCTTGAGTTATTTAAGAAGCGCACTTATGAAAACTTAGTTAATAAAATTTTCTACGAATCAAAACAAACATTTTAAAATCAAATAATGAAAAAATGGCTGAAGATAAATTTTATAGTCTGATAATTGTCCTTTTTAAATAACTCAAGGCAGATTTTTTTCAATATAAAGTACAAATACTTTCAACTTAATTCTGAATAAAGGTATGTTTGGCTCATAGTTCTTTTCTTATGAATGGTGGTATTTTTCACCCTTCCCATTATATCATATTTTACAGAAATCAAAGCATGTGAGTTGTAAATATGTTATCCTATTTATTGTTAATGTAATAAACGAACACACAAGTTTTGACCTAGAATGAGATGAAATACAATGTACTTATGACTCAAAAAATTGATTATGATTATGGTTTCATGAACAAAAATTGTCTGCCTTGATAGCTATTACTAATCTCAAAAGTTGTTTTTTTCTTTTAAAGGACTTTTATTTAGGGAAAAGCAAAAAACAGATTATTTACTAAACAAAATTTAGAAACTTGCATTAGCACATAATTTATTCCTAAGGAGAATCCTAATAAATCACCATTTTAATCCTTCTCATGGTTAATTTTCTTAAGTTATGTTTTACAAATAGCAAATAAATAATGTAAAAACATTCTATTTTATTTAAAAATGATTTTGCTTCTAATTATTTTAAATATAAATTAAAAAATTGACAGTTAAAAGTAGAAATAGTGAAAAGGTTTTATTAAGTATTGGATTCGGCCGAATACTTTGATATTCGGTCAAACCGAATAGTTTCATATTCGGCTCAACCGAATAGTTTAATATTCGCTAAGATGGCCGAATACCGAATAGATACCGAATGTTCAGTGCATCCCTAGTGCCTAGTCTCACAGTTGCACTTATGAATGATGGATAGCACATTGTACATATACTGTAGTACTAATTAACTGTAATTAAGCTGATTTGTAAGTTGTCAACATTTTTTTTCATTTGTAAATCATCTTTTGGCGCAATAAAACAATATGTGCCATTTGTTGGTCGTCAACAAAACTATTTTTTTTTTCGTTATTACACAAAATCCAGTTTCTTCTCCATCCGTTTGTTGCAAATCGTATCTTTGTATCTTGATTCATTTTTGAATTATTCATTTTTAAAGTTCGTCCTGACTTTTGGATCACTTGGTACACTGAAGTTTAAAACACTTGCAGTAGAATAGGATGTAGGTTGCATTTATCGTTCATTTACGGGAACACATAAAAGATTTTGGAAACAATTCTGTATGCGAATTTTGACTACTAGGAATGTTTGCTGCAAGTGTATTTTTACTTATGGCCTAGTGTGCATAAATTCTATAGAACATATACAGTAGACTCCCTCAAATCCGCACTCCTAAAATCTGCAACTCTCTAAAATCCCAGGGATGCCACTTTTCCGCCGAAAGGCGGATTTCCGCTTTTTTTAATTTTTAAGAATTCTCGATTTTCGTTTAGCGATCACGAAGTAAAATAGCGATTTTCGTCCAACGATCGCGAAAAAAATAGCGATTTTCGTCGAACGATCCCGAAATAAAACGGGAGTTTTCGTCAAACGATTGCGAAATTACACAGCTTTTTTCTTCAAGTGATCGCGAAATATAGCAGCGATTTTCGTTAAAAGATTTTGAAATATAACAGCTATTTTCGTTAAAAGATCGCGAAATATAACGACGATTTTTGTCAAAAGATCGCAAAATAAAACTGTTATTTTCATCAAACGATCGCGAAATACAACAGCTTTTTTTCGTCAAGTAAACGCGAAATATAGCAGCAATTTTCGTTAAAAGATCGTAAAATATAACAGCGATTTTCGTTAAACGATCGCGAAATATAACGGTGATTTATGTCAAAAGATCGCAAAACAAAACGGTCATATTTTCATCAAATGGTCGCGATATAAAACAGCAATTTGCATCAAACGATCTCGAAACGAAACGGTAATTTTCGTGAAACGATCGCAATGTGAAACGGTGATTTTCGTCAAACGATCGCGATGTAAAACGACGATTTTCGCCAAACGATCGCGATGTAAAACGACGATTTTCGTCAAACGATCGCGATGTAAAACGACGATTTTCGTCGAACGATCATGATGTAAAACGGCGATTTTCGTCAAACGATCGTGATGTAAAACGGCGATTTGCATCAAACGATCGCGAAGTAAAACGGCGATTTGCATCAAACGATCGCGAAGTAAAACGGCGATTTGCATCAAACGATCGCGAAGTAAAACTGCTATTTTCGTCAAACGATCGCGTTGTAAAACGGCTATTTTCGTCAAACGATCGCATTGTAAAACGACGATTTTCGTCAAACGATCGCGAAGTAAAACGGCGAGTTTCGTCAAACGATCACGAAATAAAACGGCATTTTCCGTCAAACGATCATGAAATAAAACAACTATTTTCGTCAAATGAAAAAAAATCGCGGGAAAAACAAACAAAGAAAAAAAAACTTGCAAATTTTTGCCATTAACTCCTGGAATAATCATTGAATCTATTGCTGGGTTACTTAAATTGATTTAAAATGATGTGATACATAAAATTCCTCACTGAATTTGTTGCTGTATTAAATTAATTCATGTAAAATACTGTAAACTAAAGACAAATCATTTTTATTTACTCTTATAAATTAAGTTTACAAAAAAAAAAAAAAAAAATAAAATAAAATAAAATAAAATAAAAAATAAAAACAGAGCTGCATTTTTTAAAAATTTTTTTATAAACAATATAATTTACAAAATTCATGCATAAATGTTGTGAAAAATGTCGTAATTTTACTTTACGCATAATTTCCTCTTTTTGGCTATTTTCTGAGTGGCATCCCTGAAATCCGCACATATTTTACAGATGTAAACAATGAAACAGTCAGTTCAGATGTAGGTGCAAAATTTCACTTTTTTAGTTTTATATCAATTCCATACATTTTTTAACTTGTAATTTTTGTTAAGGTTATTGAATTGATGTTTTTTCATGAAGAAAGAATAATTTATTTCTGAAAAAATAAAGATATTGCTAATATCGTTGGTAATCACAATCTTACCACATATACTTATGTATTATAATCAAGCTTTTTTAGTTATTAAGTCTGGCTAAACCTGAAATAAAGCTTCATTATTTTATGATCCGGATGTGAATTAGTAATGTACTTTTATGAGGCAAGTTTCATTGAATAATTTAGGAAAAACACATTTCATATTTATAATGAATATTTAATTGTACATTAATGATTATTAACTTGACCTGTGCTTTTAGTATTTTAATCATTTTAAAAATTATCTAAATTTTTATTATTTTAGTTTATTACTTATTTTAATATTTTAGTATATTGTAAGCATTCATTATACTTTTGATTGCATTATTAATTACATTCAAATTACTGTTTAAAAATTGTAAACAAAGCAATGACCAGAAATCTGCAAAATTCTAAAATCTGCAAAACCTCTGGTCCCAAGCTGTGCGGATTTTAGGGAGTCTACTGTATACAACAATTCATAAATTTGCTAGACACATTCAGAAAAATTCGTAAGCATTGAGAAAATGCAAGTATTGCTTAGGGATGCCTATTTTTAATTTGAGTTATGTAGCTTCAAGTTGATTTTCAAGGAACAACGCAAAATCGATTTTCAAGGTCAACTACATTTAGTATAATAAAGGTAAGTTTGCTGCATATAAATAAAATAAAATCATATACAGGACTATGTAAAGAACTGAATATATAATGGCTTTTGGATATTAATTCATAGAAATGTCATTTAAGTTTTAAATAGTGTAAGCATTGCTTGAATTAAATTTCAGCATTAACATGTGGTGTGTATTAAAATCTGTATGTGATATACAGGGTTGTAGAAAAGAATTCAAGTATGTTTCACATTATCGGTAAAAACTGCTGAAGGGAAAATTTTTACTGTGTTATGCATTTTTTTAATTAAGCATAATTTTAGCATACTGTATAAAATATGTTCAAATTTATAGATCTTATACAGAGCTGCACAAAAAAACAGGTTTATTTTTACAGCTATGGGGAGTAATTATTGAAATCTGGTTTTTAAATGCAGTATATGTTTTCTAAAATGTTTACTTGGATATCTTCTTTACATTATTGAAAGGCTGAAGTTTTGCTAAAGCATTCCAGGTGTTTTGAAAAATGTTTCATAATTATGCTTGGCGCATGGCTTTACTTTCTTGTTTAATTTTCAATGAAAGACTGTGTTTTTATTTATTTATCTGCTTCTGCTTTTCCAGAACGACGCAAAATCAATCTTCAATCGACCACAGAAAAAATTTGCAAATTGGGCTTGGAAAAAATAGATAAGTTGGCAAATTAGAAAAATTTTGATAATTACTAGTTTATGTGTCTAAAGTGCTTACTTATTATACATGTTTCTATTGTAATAAAATTTGATGAGCTATTTGAGGTTTTCAGTAATTTTTAAAAAAATTTTTAAGTCTGATCTGTGATGACAGATAAATTTTCTAAAATATCAAATTCCTTGGGGGGCTATGGTCCCCTCCAGCCCAGCTCAAATGGCACCCCTGTCTTTAAATATCATCCTCCAACAATTGCAGTTTTATTTTGGTTTTCTGGATATATTGAAAATTGCTTCATAATCTATATTTTTTGCATAAATTTTCATTCTTGTTTGAAATTAATTTATATATTTTTTTTTTTTTTTTTTTTTTTTTTTTTTTTTTTTAATGTATTCATGTTACTTTTTAGATAAAACCCTGTTGTTGGTATGTCTCGGCATCGGCATCGAAATTCAGGACCTTCATTGTGTAAAGTGTTCGTTGGAAATCTCGGTGATAGGGGAACTCAGCATGAGTTAGAAGGTGCTTTCAGCTGTTTTGGACCTTTAAGAAGTGTGTGGATAGCAAGAAATCCACCAGGGTTTGCTTTTGTTGAATTTGAAGACCCAGACAATGCACTAGAGGCTGTCAGTGCTTTGGATGGATCGTAAGTATATTGAAAACAAATTAGTTGGCAGTTCTAAGCCAATATTGAAATTTTTAATATTTATTTTTTACATCAAAAAAGCAATATACAGTCAAGTCTCTATATAACGAAATCCATTGTTCCAGTAAAAAATTCGTTATATAGAGAAATTCGATGTATAGAGAATGATGTTAAAAATCGTATTTAATGTGTAAATTTTGATCAAATATTATTTTAAATCTTTTTAATTAAGAATTTAAAATGTTTAAAAGTAAATATTAACCTAACATTTTATTTCTTAATTATTTAAGCAGTTTCAAAAAAGAGAACAGACATTTATTTGAAAGCTTAATGAAAATCAAATGAAAAAGACTTGCATTAATTTCAGACGAAGAAATCTGTAATTTTTTGTTGTTTTGATTTTTAAATTATTACGCTCTCCAAAAAAAAATGCTCAAATTTTAGCAAGGAATGAAAAATTGTAGTTAACATTTTCCTCCAAATGAAGGCCTCTCTTATGTGTCTCTCATTGATTCCTTTCTTATATGCATAACAATCCAATTGACTCTGTTTTGAGAAGGATGTTGAAAGGTGTGTGTGAGGTAAGATGAACTCGTTGGCTTTAAAGAACGGAGAGAAGTAATATTTAAAAAAAAAAAAAAAAAATCAGCACTGAATGATAAATCAAAAATAAGTGATGGAAAATTGATTCCATATGATTTCCAAGCTTTTTTAAAACTGAATAAATTAAGACCAATATATGAAAAAATTCGTTATATGGAGACAGATATTTCGCTGTATAGAGACTGTTTTTAATGTAATCATGCGAAAAGGGGACCGTTCCTACTTAAAATTCGTTATATAGAGAAATTCGATGTATACAGTTTCGTTATAGAGAGACTCGACTGTATGTATATACATAGTGTTGATTCTAGAAATAAAGGGCCACTGTATGGGAATTTTCCAAAAAAGGTACACTATTCTAAAAAAGGGATATATATTTTTTTTTTTCTAAAAGGAAATACTGTTCGAAAAAAGATGTACAGTGAAACCTTCTACAACGGCCACTCCGAATAATGGTAACCTCCAAATACCGGTCATGTTTTAGTGTTATCGAATTTTTTTTTCATAGAAATAACATCACACTGAACTTTCGAACAACGGCCACCTCATAGCATTTTTTCCCCCTTTTACGTTTTGTTTTAACACTAGAACGTCTGGAAATTTTACCCAACCTTAATAAACAACATTTTAACACCAGAATTTTTATTTAAAAAAAATTTTATTTATTTAACCTAGATTTCTCTAGTTACGATTTAACTAAGTTCATGAAAAAAATTCTGGTTCAAATCCATATTTTGTCATTTGATGGTGTCAAATCGACATCAGCTGGATGTTATGAGATTACATACCAATAATGGATAATTGTAAATGTCACATTCACTTCGCATTAAATATGTTACATGTGTTTGTTATGTCATCAAATGATTTTTAATTCAACATTTTATTTGTATTTTCTATCAATTAATTTATTTGCTTTTCCTTTACTCAAAATAAAATGTATCTTATTTTGTAAATTTTGGTGAAATTGATCAATGGGAAATTAATGCAGTACCTATATTTGATATTTTTCAAAATAGTCAAGTTAATGTTAATAGTAAATGTTTTTAAGCATAATATAAATTAGATATTAAAATATATTGCACGTAACATGAAAACTGAATCAAATATTTCTGTTTTTTCTTTTTTCTTAGAACAACATTGAAAATCCTCTAATTGAAAACAGCAAGAGTTTGCTTATAGAATTAAATTTAAAGCATTAAAAAAAAAAAAAAAAAAAAGAAAAAGAAATTAACAATTTATATACATACAGTGGCGCCAACATCTGGGTCTGCTCCGCCCCAAAATTCCATATGAAATCGCAAATTTCGTTGATAAGGTGATGAAAAATCACAAATTCCGTTGATCAGTATCGTAAAAATCGCAAATTCCGTCGATCAATAGCAGAAAAATCGCAAATTTTGTTGCTCAAGCATGGAAAAAATGCAAATTTTGTCAACCATGCAAAGATAATTGAAATGAAAAAAACTTCTTTAAACACCATAAAATAAGTTAACTGCGCTATAAGTTAACTGCGCTAAAATAAGTTAACTTGCGCAGTTAACTTATTTTATGGTGTTTAAAGAAGTTTTTTTCATTTCAATTGTGTATAACACCAGTTTCAATTTCATGCAAAGATAAATTGCGAATTACATCATAAGGTGCGGGAAAATCGTGACTTTCGTCAATCCAACACGGAAAAAATATGAATTTTATTGATTATGCTAGTAAAAATCGCAACTTCTGTCGATCAGCTTTGTAAAAATCGTGAATATCTTTGATCGGATTCGTAAAAATTTCGAAATTTGTTGATTGGGAGCAGAAAAATCCTGAGTTTTTTAAAGCAGGCTCGGAAAAATTGCGAATTCCATCGATAAAGCACAGAAAAATTGCGAATTTCGACAATCATGCGAGGGGAAATCGCAAATTTTGTCGATCAGTTTTGTAAAAATTGCAAATTTCATTAATCAGTTTTGTAAAAATTGTAAATTTTGTTGATAAGGCACTGAAAAATTGCAAATATTAGCGATCAACTTCGTAAAAATCATGATTTTTTTGGTCAGGCGCGAAAAAATTACAAATTTTGTCGATCAACTTCACAAAAATAGTGAATGCCGCAGAAAAATTTTGAATTTCGCCAGTCATGTGAAGAAAAATCTCAAATTTCGTCTTAAAGTGGTAAGAAGTTTAATGTGCTCTGAATTAGTATTAAAATGCTCAAATTGCATCAGCTTCTGGGACTATGACCCAGACCCCCTTGTTCATTCAGCTCGTTTTCTAGCCCGACACATTGCATGTTCACCAACATCCCCTCAAACAACTGCCCTTGTGACAGACCCAGCTTTGGGACTAAAGTTGGCTCCTATGTATATATATACATACCAGAGGTTGTACAGATTTTAGAATTTTGTGGATTTCTGGTCATTGCTTTGTTTACATTTTTTAAAACAGTAATTTGAATGTAATTAATAATACGATTGAAACTATAATAAATGCTTACAATATAATGAAATACAGTATCAAATCCGCACTCCTACAATCTGCAACTTTCTAAAATCCGCACATAATTTACGGATTTAAACAATGAAAAGTTCAGATGTAGGTGCAAAATTTGACTTTTATTGTTTTATATCAATTCATATATTTTTTAATTTGTAAATTTTGTTAAGGTTATTAAATTTATAAAGAAAGAGTTATTTTTTTCTGAAAAAAAAAAAAAAAAAAAATCAAGAGATTGCTGATATCACTGGCCATCACAATCTTACCAAATATTTTTATGTATTAATCAAGCTTTTTTAGTTATTAAGTCTGGCTAACCCTGAAATAAAGCTTCGTTATTTTATGATCCGGATGTGAATTAGTAATGTACCTTTATAAAGCAAGTTTCATTGAATAATTTAGGAAAAACACATTTCATCTTTATAATGAATATTTAATTGTACATTATTGATTATTAATTTGACCTTTGCTTTTAATATTTTTATCATTTTATAAACTATCTAAATTGTTATTATTTTAGTTTATTACATATTTTAATGTTTTAGTACATTGTAAATAGTTATTATACTTTTGATTCCATTATTAATTACATTCAAATTCTTTTAAAAAATATATAAGCAAAGTAATGACCAGAAATCTGCAAAATTCTAAAATCCGCACACCCTCTGGTCCCAAGCTGTGCGGATTTGAGGGAGTCTACTGTATTAATATAAATAAGGGTACTGCTTGGTTATCCCATCGATTAAAAGATATTGCCAAACTATAAGATTAAATGCCAATAATAGATGATCGTGAATGTCACATTCAATAACATTAAATACATGTGTTTAAGGCTTCATTACATGATTGTTATTTCTACTTTGTGTTTTTATTAATATTCTACTAAATATTTGCTTTTTCATTATTTAAAATAAAAATTATGCTAATATGTATAATTTGGCTATTAGTTTGGCAATTTGTATAATTTGGCAAAATTGGTCAACGAGATAACCAAGTGGTACGGTACCTAAATAATAAATTAAACTAATAAAAATTTCGATCATTTTTTAAACGATTAAAATATTAAAAGCAAAGATCAAGCTAGTAATCAATAATGTATGATTAAATATTCATTATAATAATGATCTGTATTTTTCCTAAATTATTCAATGGAAGTTACCTTGTAAAGTTACATTACTAATTCACATTAAAATCATAAAATAAGGAAGTTTTAATTTCAGGTTTAGCTAGATTTAATAGCCAAAATAGTTTGGTTAATGCATAAATATATTTGGTAAGAAGATTGTAATTACCAGTGATATCAACAATATCTTGAATTTTTTCAGAAATAAATTTATTCTTCCTTCATGAAAAAACACAAATCCCGTAATATTAAGAATTACAAATTAAAATATATATGGAATTGATGTAAAACTAAAAAAATCAAATTTTGTCTCTATATCTGAATTGAATATGTTCATTGTTTACATCCATGAATTATGTGCAGATTTTCGAGAGTGATAGATTTGAGGGAGTCTACTGTATATATAAAATTAAATACAAAATAATTTTCTTTATTTAAAAAAAATTAACATAAAAGAAAAATTTTCTTATTTTGTATTCCCTAGCATGTCATATAGTGCAAATTCATCTGAACTAAAACCAGAAAAGATTATTTTCTCATGAAACTGTCTATAACTGTTTATTTAAATTAACAATTTATATTTCAGTGGCTGTTAAGAATTAATTACGTCTCACACATTACTTCTATATTTAAAAACAAAAGCTTGTAAAAGACATTTGTTTCCTTCTTTAGCTAAAAGAGTCACTAGCAGAGGAAAAAATTCTGTGTCTATCTTATGACACAGTCAATGACAGTTGAAATTTTTTTTACAGATGTTGAGATTGAAAATATCAAAAATTTCTTGCACAGTGATATTTTTAAAATAAATAGCAGATGTAGAAAATAGCAAACATCTTGGTATTTTGAAAATTAATGTTAACTGTGTGAAAATATTGAACGAATCAAACACCTAGACATTTTGAAAATATCAATAATCTTCATCTTGAAAATAAATATCGGATATGTATCATGATATATATTCATTGATATATATCAACCTACCTGGTGGCAACTACAGTTTGCTTCAAAATTTTATAGTTTTCCTTTGACAAACTTTTGTATTCCTTGTGGTTGAAGAAGCAGATAATGGAATACATTGAATAGTAACATCAATGGTATATTTTTCATTCTCCCAATAATCAGGGTTCTCGATGGCTTTTGGTCTTCATTTGCAATTTGGCGAATATGAAATAAAAAAACAGAAGCCAAATAAATGTAAGCAAAATAGATTTGGTGTGAAACACTGAAAAAATCTATCTTTAGCCTTTTATTGTATTCTCCTTTTTAAATATGTTCTAAAATAACCTAATTTTCTGTACTTAGGAAATAGAAATTCGACCATCTGTTATAAAAACTATTGAAACTAAGTATATTCTAAGTGTCTTCAAAATGTGTTATCAAGGCCGTAGCCAGAAACATATTTCAAAGGGGGATTTGAGCTTCAAAATTTGTCTTATTTTATAATTGTTTTTTACTAATTGTCAAGTGTTAAGAATCCTATTTTTATTCAGAATTCAAATGCTTTAATTTGAAATAATCACATAAAGAAATTGAAAATAAAATTATAAGTATCATTTAAATACTTCTGTGATGATTTATTGATATAAGGGTACTACTAGGTTATTCGGTCGACCAAAAAGTTATCGCCAAACTATAAGATTAAATGCCAATAATGGATGATCGTGAACGTCACATTCAATGATATTAAATATGATTCACGTGTTTAAAATGTCATTAAGTGATTTTTATTTCGACTTTTTATTTGTATTTTTATTAATATTCTACTAATTATTTGTTTTTTCTTTATTTAAAATAAAAAATATGTCAATATGTATAATTTGGCTATTAGTTTGGTAATTTGTATAATTTGGCGAAATTGGTCAACGGGATAACAGAGCAGTACCGATATAAGTATAAATCAAATTAGTGTTTGAAATTTTGTAGATATGTTTTATTGAAAAAAAGTGTCTTTCTAGTAGCATATGTCAGAGCAGCTAAATCTGTATTTTAAATGATTTTAATTGTATTTTTCAAAAAAAAAAAAAAAAAAGGCTAAGCAAATTTGATAATTTACATCAAAATTTGTTGTGCATGTTATTGACATCTGCTTTAACAGAGTCTTATTCAAAAACTATTCGAATTAATTTTAAAGATTTATTAAAAATTTCACTTAATTTCTGAACATATACCAACATAATCAAAAAATAAATATATGCTGAAGTATTATTATTATTTTAGAATCTTGATTCTTGTTGATGTTTGAATTTATAGCACACATAATAATTGTGACAGAAATTTCGAAGGGGGGATCAAACACCGCTAATCCCCCTATGGGCTGTGGAATTGTGTGTAAATAAATGTTTCAGGCATTTTTTAGCAATCTAAATAAAAATTCAAATTAGCTATCTTTGATCTACCGTGGTGAAAATACACACTAAAAATTGCTATGAGATTTCAACTTTAACTTATGTAAACAATTGATCAGCCAATGATACTTTGCATACATCTACACTGGTGGACAAAATTAAGAGATGGAAGGCATTTTCCCAAATATCGAGAAATACTGGATAAAAATAAATGAAAATTGGTATGGATATAACTTATAGTATGACAATAATATGTGCAAAGCAAAAATTAAAGTGCCATTCATTGACAAAAGTTATTGCCAACAGTTCAATGTAGACTGAAATTCATGATGAAAGATGGCAATGAAAGAGAGGCTTGTATGGTGTGTGGTCACCTCTGACAGATAGACAGCATGCACAACCGAGTATGCATGCTCTTAATAAGAGATTTAAGGATTGCTTGTGGAAGACTCTCCAACTCCTCCACCAGAGCAGTTTTTAACTCCGGAATGGTTCTGGGTGTTGCTTTGGTGTCTCGCAATAACCCTTCCAAGAGCATCCCAAGCATGTCCAATGGGCTTAAGGTCAGGAGATTTGGCTGGCCAATCCATTCGATGAATATCCTCGCTTTCCAGATACTCCTCAACGGATGTTTACAGCGACCCAACTGTGTAGGAGGGACCTTGCTGCTGCCACAGGAACATTAGTTTATAGGAACACTGTTGCCAGGAGACTCGGTGAAAGAGGGTTGTATGCCAGGAAGCCTGCCATTTGCATCCCACTCACTCCCTTCCACAAAAGAGAAAGCGTGCACAATGGTGCAGACAGCACCAACACTGGACACAGCTCCAATGGGCTAATGTTCTGTTTGCAGATGAGTCCAGATTCAGTCTTCAACCTGATTCTCGGCGAATATTCATAAGCAGGGAACATTTTGATCCGATACCATCCCAGTAACATCGTGGAAAGGGACCATTATTCTGGTGGAGGACTGATGGCTTGGGCAGGGATCATGCAAGATACAAGCAATCTATGTGCAATATACAAGCAATATATTGCACTGCTCCATGTGTTTGACACTGGTTCCATGAATCCCCAGAGGTTGTAGGCAGGAGATCCTACAATCTTACGTGCTTCTTTTCAGGGGTGCTTTTGGCCCTGAATTTGTTTTTATGGACGACAATGCCCGACCACATAGGGCTCGCCTGGTTGAGGAGTATCTGGAAAGCGAGGATATTCATCGAATGGATTGGCCAGCCAAATCTTCTGACCTTAACCCCATTGAACATGCTTGGGATGCTCTTGGAAGGGCTATTGCAAGACGCCAACCCCCCACACAGAACCATTCCGGAGTTAAAAACTGCTCTGGTGGAAGAGTGGGAGAGTCTTCCACAAGCAATCTTTAACTCTCTTATTAGCAGCATGCATACTCGTTGTGCATGCTGTCTGTCAGAGGTGACCACACACCATACTAGAGGCGACCACACACCATACAAGCCTCTCTTTCATTGCCATCTTTCATCATGAATTTCAGTCCATATTGGACTGTTGGCAATAACTGTTGCCAATGAATGGCTCTTTAATTTTTGGTTTGCTCATATTATTGTCATACTATAAGTTATATCCATACCAATTTTTATTTATTTTTATCCAGTATTTCTCGAGATATTTGAGAAAAGGCCTTCCATCTCTTAATTTTGTCCGCCAGTGTAATAAATTGTATGGTAAATGGCTAAATTCGAAATCACATTTCCACAAGACTTTTCTCAGTTTGATACTTGATGCAAATAATTTTATTTATGTTTTTACAATTGACAAATACCTTTTGCCTAATCATTTGTGTCTTTGACAGTTGCTAAACTGAATTGGTATCGAGTCAGTATCTCTGTAAATAGAATTGTGTAAATGGTGCTATTGAACATGTAAAGCAATATCAATCGTTCAAAAAACATTGATAAGAATCTTGACTGTATTGGCACGCACACAACTAAAGCAGAAATTCAGTATTTGCAAAAGAAACATTTTGTTGTGATTTGGAGCAATGGTGAGCGACTGTGAAAACCCTGCCAATAATGTATATCCTGCTTGCATTCCTTTACAATACAGTAGGCTCCCTAAAATCCGCACATAATTTATAGATGTAAACATAAACAATGAAAAACTCAGTTCAGGTTGGTTGGGGTTTTATGGCACAAAGTCCCTTTTGGGACATGCTGTGCCAAGACAAAGTCAAAAAAGGAAAAATAATTAAGAATAAATGATAAAATGCATAATTAAAACCAATCAAAAAGTCTACAGTCCTTAGTTAAAATGCATAAAATTACCGATAAAATTTGTTAAAATATAGACAATCCACAATAAATATATAAAGACAATTTTAAAGAATACAAAAATTAAAAAGTAAGAGGTAAAATCAATAAGGCAAGTGTTAAACACAAGGTGCAATTAAAAAAAGTAAAAATAATGCAGTAATTGTTTAAAAAAAAAAAAACAGAGCATAAGATGATGCACAAGTAATAAAAAATAATTTTAAAAGACACGGAATTTAAAAAATTTTAAGTTAATCTGGAAAGAATTTGTCAAAAACAATATTCTCTTCTGTACTCGAGTTGTAAGATTCTCCATAGCGTCTTCCACGTAATTTTGTAGTAGTTTGGGATCTTTAAAATTTGTAATAGACAGGTTCTGGAGTGACTTGCGCTGTTTTTTTGTAACAGTCTGCCACTGATGGGAATCCTCTCTATTGCCTTTTGGATCGGTTTCACATTTTGAACAGTGTTTGGTTTCTGTAGATAAGAAGCAAAATGATCAGGATTTCTTTTTATTGGATATTATAGTTGCTTTATTTTTAGTTTGAAATTCAGTTGACTTTTTAGGTTGAGCAGAAGACTTTTGTGCCTGCAAAGGTATGTGTAAAATAGTAACAGGTTCTGAAGAAGGTAACCAGCATTATAATTTTGGGCTTGCAGAAACTTTAATTGAACAACTGACATCACATGTTTTTTTCTTTGGGGTACTGGGTAGATTACATGATTCTGTCTGAGTGTTTATATGTCTTACAAATTTTAATTGCTGCTTAAGTAAACTTGAATAGGAAACACCAACAGATGGAGTTCTGGATTCAATAAATTTTCGAGCTTTTGGATAAGAAAGTTTTTGATTAATTTTAACAGCAAGAACCTGTTTTTCACGATTCCAAATAGGACAGGAACGAGAGTATGATGTATGATCACTCTTGCAGTTTACACAGCGTTCAGGTTTTTCGCATGTTTTACCGTCGTGGCCTATTTCTGCACAACGTGGACAGGTAACAGTGCCACGACAGGTAGTGTTAATATGCCCATAATGCTGGCATTTGAAACAACAGAAAGGGTTAGGAATATAAGGCCGGACTGGACAGCTTAGGTATCCAGCTTTAATTCTGGTTGGTAAATTAAGACTATTGAAAGTTAGTATGATATGCTTTGTTGGTAGTACTTGACCATTCTTACGGATAGTTATGTGGCGTGCATCTATTATATCCTGTTCTTTCAAATTGGTTAGAAGTTCATCTTTAGTGGAATATAAAAGAACAGGTTCAGATATTACACCACAAGATGTGTTTAAGGTTTTATGTATCTGAACAGAGACTGAGAAGGATCCTATTGTAGAGCTGTTTGAGATTAGCTGTGACTGTTTAGGTGTAGAGACTTCAACTAGTAGATCACCAGATTGTAATTTTTTTAGTGTATGGCCGTCCCCCAGAACAGACTGGAAAGTTTTTGCTATGAGGAAAGGTGAAGTTTTCTTAAAAGAGCTATCAGATAGGTTATCAGTTCATTTAATTACAAAGAAACATGTAAAAGTAGCCTGTACCATTTGTTGCTCTCCACTAGGGAGAGAGATAAAAGGAACTGAAATATTCCCATCCATAATAAAAAAAAAAAACAATTCAGACCCTGGCCGCACCACCCACTACTGAGCCCAATAAGGGGATGCACATTCATGCACCAGTGCTAACCAGGGCCCATACGGTCACAAGACAAACCTATGTCAGTCTCCACCCTTAACGAGATGACTAGTAGTTGCTCGATCACTTGATCCCTAAAGCCAGTGACAAAAGTCAGCTGACCAGCCGATTGATGCACACGGGACCAAGATGCACCTCCCGTCTACCTGAAGCAGAGGCCAAAGCAGTGTGTTGGTTTCCCTCAACTGCCAGGATCCCCCTTTCCAGGGACACGGGTCGCATGGCCCGGGGACACGGCCAACACATGGGTGGTTTACAATTCTCCATGAGTCGATATACAGGATGATATCGGCACACACAGAATTGCTCTCACCTCCGAAGATAAACCACAATGAGAGTGAAACAAAGATGAAAGGAAGACAAGAGGAAAAGAAAAAGACAACTTCTTTAGGTATGTACCTTCTACATACCTAAAGAAGGTATCCCCCTGGGAAGAAAATTCAGTTCAGATAAAGAGACAAAATTTGACCCTTTTTTTTGTTTTGTTTTAAATCAATTCCATGTATATTTTAATTTGTAATTTTTGTTAATACAGTAGACTCCCTCAAATCCGCAATCCTAAAATCTGCACATCCGCATTCAATTCAGATAGAGGAACGAAATGGGGCTTTTTTTAGTTTATATCAACTCTATATATTTTTTAATTAATAATTTTTGTTAATATTAATGAATTTATATTTTTTCATGAAGGAAGAATAAATTTATTTCTGAAAAAATTCAAGATATTGGTGATATTATTGGTAATCAAAATCTTCTTACCAAGTATATATAAATCAATAATATTAATCAAGCTTTTTTTATTATAAGTCTGGCTAAATCTTCCTTACTTTATTATTTTGATGTGAATTAGTAATGTACCTTTACGAGGCAAGTTTTATTCAATAATTTGCGAAAAATACATTTCATCTATATAATGAAAATTCAATCATACATTATTGATTATTAATTTGATCTTTGCTTTTAATATTTTAATCATTTAAAAAATTATCTAAATTTTTATTTTAGTTTTTACATCTAATATTTTACTATACTGTCTGCATTTATTAATAGTTTTGATTTCATTGTTAATTACATTAAAATTACTGTTTAAAAAAAATAAACAAAGCAATGACCAGAACTCCGTAAAATTCTAAAATTCGCACAACCTCTGGTCTCAAGCTATGTGGATTTGAGGGAGTCTACTGTATCTGCATCACTATACACTTTCATATGTTTGACTAGAGTCCAAGAAATATTTGAAAAAGCTGTTTCCCTGTTTAGTCATAATTCAGTTCATGATTTGTGCTCATGTTATGTAATCAGACCATAGACTCCCAATTTTACTTTTTGGGGTATTGCGTCCTCTGAACTACATTTTATTAAATGCTATATGATAGTCTTATAATGTAGTTTAGTATTGAAATTTTTAATTATAGCTACTACATTTATCTAACACATAATACAAACTGGTACTGCTCCAATTTGATTTGGCAACGTATGTGAAGTAGTATAGGTCAGTCCATTCACAAATCTTATTGACAACTGCACTGAAATTGCTTTAGTCTACTCTGTCATGTCATGTCTTTTTCCCCTCATATAGAGAGAACAAGAATAAGTAGATAGTATGTTTTTTATTTATGATTTAATCAAGCTGGTTCTGAAATAATGTACATTCTGAAAATGCTTGTTTGGTATAGATCACTACCAGAAAGTGATTGATTATAAATTAAGATAATCTTTTTCCAAAGCAGTGGAATACATTATTTCATTATTAGCAGCTTGAATCTTGGCACATTTAAATTTTATGTATTCCGTGCAAAAATGAGTTCTTGAATGTGTTGTTGAGTGAAAGAATTGATTAAACATTTTTCCATATTGCACCTTTGGAGAGTTTAAATAAATATAAAATAAGAATAACTTTTTTCTTACAATGATGTTAAAATATGCAAGTTCTCATTGGAAATGATTTCCATTTTAGAACTATTAATTATTTAGCACAGTCAAAAATTGTAAATGTGGATTGTATATAATTTAAATTACCGTACTTTCAGGTGTATAGCCCGCACTCCTAAATCGAGCAGTGCAGTAAAAAAAGTTCGTGTATAAGCCGCGGAGATGCATCGGTGTATAGTCTGCGGGTTATACACCATTTATGAATGTATATTTCGATCAGGGTTTGAAGTTAGAAGCCATTAAAGTATATACGTGTGTAAAAGTCAGGAAATTTTAGACAAAAAAAGAATTTCAAAGTGGAGGGGGGTCGACTTATACGCGAGACCTTTAAAAAAATCTGAATAAAATATCGTAAAATAGTTTGCTAGTGAATCAGTGCTGCAGCACCCCTTTGTGTTTGTAGAATACAAAATCCAAAATCTGGAACCTTTCCTATCTTGACAATTTTTAGTTAGAGATCATTTTTAGTTTATTTAAAAAAAAAATTACCCTGCCCTGTTGTAAAGAACAAAAAAAGTGTGATTTACGTCATTTCGGAACGATTCAGAGGAGTCTCTCTTTTTTGGAACGATTCCGAGAAATCCTCCCTTTTCAGAGTCGTTTCATTACGACGAGTCATAGGAATTGCTCCTTTTCGGAACGAGTCTGAGGAATCGAACCTTTTTGGAGTTGTTTCATTTCGGAACGAGTCCGAGGATTTTGCCCTCTTCGGAGTTTCGGACCGATTCCATGATTTCATTCCTTTTCTGAATCGTTCCTTTAGTTCCACTGCCGGAATCGCTCTTTTTGAATCATTCCTCAACAAGTGACACATCTCTACTAAAAAACGGATTTCAGTTAACGCTAAAATGACTTATTCAGCAAAAAGTAAGTTTAAAATAAGTAACATGTTATACTATTGTTTTTACCCTCTCAAATCAAGAGCAAACTGAGTTCGAGCGTCATTATTTCTTGCTGCCGGTTAGTGCAGTACTTGGCGATAGTTGCGACAGTTCTTCCAAACCCAGAAATAACTGTATTTAAACAATAATAATAATAATAAAAGCTTTTACAAACGTGAGAGAACTCTCTTTATTTCGCAGCATAGCGAAAAAAATTTAAAAATTTCGATGTTTTTTTCAAATTTTTTTTTATTTAAAAATTGTAGAAAAAATATTACGATTTCCAATTAAAAAAAAAAAAAAAAAAATCTTTGTATAACTTGCACCGTGTGTAAGCCGCAGCGGCTTTTTCGAAGGTTTTTTTCTTGTATAAGCCGCGGACTATACACCCGAAAATATGGTATGTTTAAATTACTATTGGCCCTATAATATTCCATATTGTTACTGGCTTGTTGAGAATATTTTTGTGTATTTTAGAATTTTGTGTGGCGGCCCTGTTAGAGTTCAGATTGCTCATACAAACACCAGATCTTCAGATAGAACCCCACCCAGCCCAGGAAGATGTTATGCTTGTGGAGAAAGAGGACACTATGCTAGAGATTGCTATGAGCAATTTGCTGGTGTGGATCCAGAAAATGAATTAGGTGAGACACCCACATTGATTTAAACAAAACAGTCTTGTTCCCTAATGTTTTTACTTATTTTACATGTGATTGAAAAATATAATTTCTAAATCTTCAGATAGAATCCCACCCAGCCCAGGAAGATGTTATGCTTGTGGAGAAATAGGACACTATGCTAGAGATTGCTATGAGCAATGTGCTGGTGTGGATCCAGAAAATGAATTAGGTGAGACACCCACATTGATTTAAACAAAGCAGTCCTGTTCCCTAATGTTTTTACTTATTTTACATGTGATTGAAAAATACAATTTCTAAATTTTCAGATAGAACCTCACCCAGCACACGAAGATGTTATGCTTGTGGAGAAATAGGACACTATGCTAGAGATTGCTATGAGCAATTTGCTGGTGTGGATCCAGAAAATGAATTAAGTGAGATACTCTCATTGATTTAAACAAAACAATCCTGTTCCCTAATGTTTTTACTTATTTTACATGTGATTGGAAAATACAAATTCCAAGTTATGTAAAAAGCTACAAGCAAAGCTTTAGAATAAAGATGAATTAATAAATTTTTAAAGTGACAAACATTTTTAACCAATCCAACTTTTTTTATATGCTATAAATCAGGATCGGACTGGGTCAGTGTAAAGGGCGCAGACCTTGGATTTTGAGAGGGTGCAAAAAATTTTTCGGACTTTAGTCTATTATACTTGTTTGTTTTGCATCTTACTTGTTAAGATTTGACAAACTCATATAGTACCAAGTAGTGATAATGGCTTCAATCATACATCTAACTCTTGATAGAGGACTTCACTATATTCTACGTGAATGTTTAAAGTTCCATCAAACTTATACAATACTGTGCAACTTCTTAAAACAAATCATGTAATATCTAAAATCTCCAGTAAGTTGAACACATATTATCTTGTAGTATATTACTGATATTAAGACTAGGAGTTTCTTTTATCGCTAGATACCTTAGAGGGAAAAAAAAAAAAAAAAATGTAATCATTTCTACCAATTTTCCTGAAAATAACTGTATGAAAAAGACATATGCGACAATTGATTTGAAATAGTATTTACTCTTAAATGCTTTTTACAAATTTTATTTTGGAAACTGTCGGAAATTTAAATTCTTCTAATCCCATCAAGATTTAAAATAATGCATATAAACTAATGGCTTTTTTCGGGCTACCTCAATCCAAGAAACTCATAAATAAAGTATCAAAAAGGGTATTTATGTAGATGACTTTGGAAAAATTATTTATACATATCAAACATTAGTAAGTATTATTTCCAGTCAATTGTACCTACATATTTTTTACTTTTTACAATTATTTTTAGCGGAATTAGTAAAGTGTAACTACACTTTTTTGCTCTAATTACCAATGATACACTAAGGATTTTTAAAAAAGCTTACAAGTTTTGTTTGCACAAAGCGCCAAATAGATTTGGTATGGTGCTGCTAAGGGTTTGAACTTATTATTATTATTATTTTTTCAAAGATTCCTTTAATATTCTATGAATTAGCTATCAGAACAATTAAAAATTTCATAAATTAAATTCGTTTTTCACAGTCTGATAATAATTACCGTTATTATTATTATTATTATTATTATTATTATTATTAACAAAGTAGTGTTTTAAAATTTTGATATTTGCTGGTGTCTTCCTCATCACACACAAGGAAAATTCAGTATGCAAACCTCATTGTACTTTCAGCATGGAAATAGAAATTTTGAAGACTTATATATTTATTTATTTTAATAAACGCACCACATATTATAGGATTGATATTGGAATGCTGAATAAAATTATGATATTGGAATGTTGAATGAAATTATGATATTGGAATGCTGAAATAAAAGGTTATTTTGAATACAAAAATAATGCTTGTTTGTGAAAATAATAGGTGTTTTGAATCCTTAGAAAATGACTTTATGCATCCATGAAGTACAGAATTGATACCGCACTACAAAAAGATTTCTACAAAAAAAAAAAATACACACTAAAGTATTCATTTTCTTAGTCTAAAATCCCTAAAATAATTGAATAAATTTAATATTCTCAGCAAGCGCGTTTTGTCAAAAACATAGTTTCCAACGCTTCCCTACAAAACTCTTATATGTTCACAGATTTTTCCAAAACTACGCGATCAGTTCGTCTGATTTTTTTTTCTTTTTTTTTTTTTTTCCTAATTGAATGAGTAAATTCTCTAATTCGTCCCATTTAAATTTAATCAAAATCAGTTCAATACTTTTAAAAATTCAAATATTATATATATTGAAGTAATAAATATTGATAAATATTGAAAAATTGATAAATATTGAAAGTAAGAATATTTCTTTCTTTATATTATTTTTGCATCTTTATTAAGGAAAAACATTATTTAATGTTTTGGTGCATTTTAATTTTAAAAATGTAATTTTAGCCAAATAAGTAAGAATTTCCGCGAAATTTTTCATTTATGATATAGGACTGGTATAAATAAATATATTTTTGAAGCAAAAATTTGAAAAATATTTTTAAATTTTTAACTAAAAGCTCTTTTAAAGGTGTGTTTACATTTTTCTATAGCATCTGGTGTTTTCTCAAATGTTTGAAATAGGTGTGTTTCCAATATTTGTAATTCTCATCAAATGATCTTTAATAGTAATCTTAGAAAAGTATATTTGAAGAGATCTTAAAGAAAGTTACTTCTTCAAAATCCTATTTTCTGGAAAAACATTTGAAATATGCTGTTGTTGTTTTTAAGAATTATTAATTTTAAGCCTTTTCATTCTAATTTCTTCTTTTTTTTCCTGCATGTTAGCATATGGGAATTTTTGATATTGTAGAATTTCTCGTAACGGAATTTTCTGTTGAATGCTAAACCTTGAAGGGTTTTCACTCTCGATAACGCTATGTATGTTTAAACAACTGATGTCTTTTATCCCCAATATCTACAACTGCTTTGTCTAATCCTTGGGATTTATGAATTGTAACAGCAAAAGCTATATGCAAAGGAAATTGTTTTCTTGCGCAATTTATATTTCCATTTAAACAGAATTTAGTTATTGATGGAATCAGAAAGCAGCCATTTTCGTAAGTTGAATGACTGAATTTTCAAATTTAACCAACATTATTCGCGGTGTCTGATCTGGTGGGTATGATTTTTTTTCATAAATAATGCCTTCAATATATCCCCGTTTACTAAACTTTTTTTTGGTCCACAAATAAAAACATAGTATTACTTAAGACCGAATCGATAAACTAAGAAATGATTAATGTCCATTTGTCATTTTAGAATCGGTCAACTTTGCTTTAGTACATTTACGAAGAGCTTGAATCAAGGCAACAGGTTGACACAGTTCTTTTAAGTTTTCATTATTATATTCTTTTATGTCTTTATTCATTTAAAACAACTGCCTAACTGCATCTTTATTAAATAAATGTTGTTCACTTTTTGAAAGAGACTGCAAACTTCGATTCATTCATATTTCATGGTCTTTAATAGTGCATTCTCATTACTAATTCGATCAAGTTGTGCTACAAAATATTTATTGAGTTTCATCTTGCCGGAAGGATAATGATAATTTTTTTTTTTTTTTTTTTTTTTTTTTTTTTTTTTTTATAGTTGAAACAGTTTTGAATAATTTTCCTACTCAAATTTCAATTATAATTTTATTTGCTTATGATTCTTTTGTTGCCACTTTACAATATTTAAAAAAACCGTGTTTGAGACTTTTGCGGAATAATGAAAAAATATTTTTTATTAATATGCATGTATATTTTAAATGAAAAAATATTTTATTTATTTAATCATGATTCTATCTACAATTATTTACTCCATGTTTTTTTTTTTTTTTCTTCTTCTTAAAATATGCGTGTTTCATTTTATATTTGCAAAAATGCGTCCGTAATGGAAAGATATGTAAAATAAATTAATTAAAATAATATATTTTTCGAAGATTATTTTGTAAAAAAAAACAAAAATATTGTGCAAATCTGCAGATCATAATTTATTTCTATGTTTAATTTCAAGTCAAAATACTAAATAGTTTTTTTTATAAAGTGTACGACAAAATGTAATTTGTGTAGCCTTGTAGAGGATTCGCTTTGCTCATCTTAATTATAGCATATATAGCTTAGAAAAGAAACCTGTGCATTAAGTCTGATGGCTGTTTAAATATTTTAGTAATTGACAACTTTTAAAACTGCTTTTTTTTTTTTTTTTTTTTTTTTTTTTTTTTATTAAGATCAATATGTTTTAAGTGGTATAAAAAGTTGATAAATAGGTATTTATTTTATTGGTTAAGTTGAGAATTGTCAAATGACAATACACAATACTTCTTGAAACTGCTTAGTAAGACTTTATTGCTAAATTCAAATCATTCCAGGAATTCTATGTAAAAAGCTTTATCTATACTAATAAAAGAACAAAATGCTCTGTCTGTGTGTCCGTGTGTGTGTCTGCAATGGCTAGCAAAATCTACAGCATGTACCAAGCTCAAAATTTTTTTGCGAGTAGCCCTAAATCTCTCCTGATGCACCTGAGCTTCAGAATTTTGAAATTCCAATTATTAACTGAGTAATTAATTAAAATCGAGAGGTCACTCTCATAAAAAATCATCTTTTTCCAATGTTGTACTCTTTCGTTTGTTTACGGTTGGTTGGTTGTGTAAAAATTTTTGCAGAAGTAATAAGAAAGCTGAGACAGAATTAAAGAAGCCCATAGAGGAATGAAATAAGTAGAGGTGAAGTAAAGCCTCAAAAGAGTTTTGCAATATGAAACCATTTATCGCTCAAATTTTAATGTGCCAAACAAAAGTACGTGGAAGGGATTTTGTATTATAAGACGAATTGAAAAAAAATGAATTACAATTGAAGCATATTTTAAGAGGAAATAGCAAATTTTTAAAATGGTCTTTGTTCTATTATTATTTATTAAAATGAATGTTCGCTTTTAAAATGGAAGAAATTGGAAAATTAGCAATAATTAAATATCAAATTAATTCTTTTAAAATCATGTATGAAAACTTAAGTAATAAATATTAATCTAAAATATAGATTTCTGACTGCAGACGATTTTAATGTATTAACAAAAGAATGTTATATTTTCAAGCAAAACGTTAAAATAATTTTCTATATTGATATTTAAAACACATATGTTAAAATCTATACTAATAAAAGAACAAAACGCTCTGTCTGTCTGTGTGTGTGTCTGTGTGTCTGCGATGGCTAGCAAAATCTATCTGACGTACGAGGCTCAAAATTTTCATGAGAGTAGCCCAATATCTCTCCTGATGCACCTGAAGCTCAGAATTTCAAAATTCTATTTATTAACTGAGTAATTAATTAAATTCCAAAGCTCACTCTCATAAAAAATCGTCTTTTTTTGCTTTTTTCTCTTTCATTTTCTTATGGTTGATTGGTTTCATAAAATTTTCGCAAAAATAGTTAAAAAAGCTGGGACAGACCTTTAAAATTCATAGAATGGCAAACTGTCGGTTTAAATGAGGATTTTTTTTTAAATCACAGCTGCTGTACACCATGGAGAAAAAGATAGGTGGAGACGAAGTAAACCGAAAAAAAGGTTTGCAATATTAAACCATTTATCGCTGAAATTTTAATGTCTCAAACAAAAGCACGAGGCAGGAATTTTGTATTAATAAAACGAATTGAAAGAAATGAATTACAGCTGAAGCATATTTTACGTAGAAATAGTAATTTTTTAAAATGGTTTTTTCTATTATATCATTTAGGTTAAAGTTAGGTTAAAGTTAAATTGCATTTATGTTATGGTTAGAATAAGGATATGTTACAATAAAGTGAAGGCTAGGTTACATTTATCTTATATTTAATTTACAGTAGGGTACTATTAAGTCGCTGTTAGGTTACAGACAGGTTCTGGTTATGGTACAAAAGTTTAAGGTTAGGAATGTAAGGTTACACAGAGTGAGCATTACGCAAGATTTGATTAAAATAACACTTACTTTTGTTAAATAGCTCTGAAATTATAATACTATATACCAATCTTTTAGCTACCATAGAGTATCGATTTCATTCATGGTATAGTCGGATTTAAGAGTGATATAATTAGTTTGAAATTCAAAATATTTCACTTGGGATTTGTATGTGAAAATAATAATTAGTTACGTGACTTAACAGTGATTTTTACGGGTAAATATCAACTTTTTAACACGAAAATCGCGCAATCGTTGGATACATATTCCCTCCCATGTTTCTCATTGCTCATTTTGAGTATTTTTAGAGCTTAATGTTAGTTGTTGTTTTTAAAACCGATTTTTCACACAGTCAGTGGCTAAGTATTTCAGACAATGCATTTCTGCATGTAACGAGTTAATGATAAAATCATACAAATTTCAAGTTTGTTTAATATTGTTAATACGGACCTGGGCAACGCCGGCCGGATCAGCTAGTGTTCAATAAAAGATAATTGTTCATATAGTATTATGTTCTAATTGAAAAACAGACATATCAGTTAACAAGTACTTCAAAGAAGTTACTTCGTATAACTGTGATATATATATATTCGTGAATCGTACATTCGTAATATTGTATATTCATGAAATTATATTATATTTATAAAACTATATCATATATTTATTTATCGTATAGTTAATCGAAAGATTGTTTATTAAAATTTTCAAAGCATGAATGTTTCACTATGTAAAGTATTTTATTCATATTCTAAATAACAGATTGCAATTATTTATTTTAAAATGATATTACATTACTTACATATACAACAATGTTTATTTTTATCAATAAATATGCATGTATAATATGTAATAAGAATTTATATCTAAAAAATCTAGTTTAAACCAAATGAACCTTTTTTTTTTTTTTTTTTTTTTTTTTTTTTTTTTTTTTTTTTTACAGCTTTGATTGTAGGCATTCATTATAACTTCAATCATATTATTATACAGTCAAGTCTCTCTATAACGAAATGCCATACTTCAAAATTTTCTATATAACAAATTTTTAGTAGGAATGGTCCCCTTTTCTCATAATTACATTAAAAATAGTCTCTATATAGCAAAATATCTATCTCCATATAGCGAATTTTTTAATAAAATGTTCTTCATTTATTCAGTTTTTAAAAAGTTTCAAAATTACATGGAATCAATTTTTCATCATTTATTCCTAATTTATCGTTCAGTGTTCAAATTTTTTACAATACTTCTCTACTTTGAATCATCTTGTTCTTTAAATCCAGCAAATTTACCCCCTTCTCCCTCTCCCCCCACACCTTCCAACAATCTTCTCGAAATAGTGTTAATTAGATTGTTACACCTTCGGAAAATGTAAGATGATGTGATTTCAACGGTAAAAAATGCAAAATTCTGAGATGAAATGATTGCAAGAATGACAATGAACATGGCAACGAAAACGTCAACAAGAGATAAAGTCATCATGCAGTGAAATGATGAGATCTTTTAATATTATATGGAGAGGAATTCAAATGGAAGAAAATGTTCCCGGTACAATTTTGCAGTATTTGCTAAAGTGTAAACAAATGTCAGTTCTCTTTTTTGAAACTATTTAAATAAGAAATGCAATATATTTAAGTTGATAGTTATAGTTAAAAATTTAAAATTCTTAATAAACACTTCATAATTTTTTTTTTTTTTTTTTCAAAATTTACACATAAAAAAATTAATTTTTTTGTCATTCTCTATATAACGAATTTCTCTAACAAATTTTTTACTGGAACAATGGATTTTGTTACATAGAGACTCTACTGTATTTAAATTACTCTTTATAATATAAATAAAGCAATGACCAACAATCTGCATAACTTCTGGTTTCGAGTTGTCCTGATTTCAGAGAGTCTATTGTTTTATGATGAATTTCATAGTGTTAAAGCTCTTAATTAAAAGAATTTTCAAATGTATACCTGTAATATTATTTTAAATAAAATAACTTATTATTCTGTGCAGTAAAACCTCCCTGAAAGGCCACCTCTATAAGGTGATCACCTCTCATAAAGACCATTTATTTATGGTTTATAATTTTTTGGCTATAGGTTCAATGTTAATTTTCCTCCTTTAAAGGACAACTATCTCCCTCAGTGAAAGACTGCTTTTAAACTTTTCAGTTGAATAGTGGGATTACTTACCTTTGAATGGGGAAATCTCGAAATTCCACTTCTCTCAGGAAAACATGCTCAGCTAAGTCTTCTTTCTTGGACAGTGTGAATCTTTGCAATCCCCCCTCCCCCTTTACCTCCATTTAGGAGAAAAAAGATGCTGCTCTTGCATTATCGCTTTTAAGCTTCAGATAGACGTATCAGTGTACTTGTCTTTTTGTTTTTGTCAGGCAGCGATTTTTTGTGGTTAAGCAGTGTTTTAGATCTTTTTATGGCTTTACAGGGAAAGGACTCGAAATACTGTAACAATCTGCAAAAGGCAAAAATTTGATCTTATCTCCTTTCCATTATTGAATTCATTGTTGAATATTCCCCTCCTTTTGTTCAAAACCATATTTTAATGTCTTACAATAACATTAAGATCTTTTCTTTTCTGAACTAATCCTCCATGTTACTATAGTTACGAAGTAGTAATAGATATTGGTGAGCAAAAAGCTGTTGTTCTTTTTTCTGTAATATGCTGAATAACAGACATCTTTAAAGTGCAGGAATCCTTTTCAAGAGGGAGAGAGTGGGGTGGTCCAGATTGTTTATTTTGATTCTGTTTCTTTTACTGACGAGATTGCCACTTTTTGTTTTAAACTGAAAGGTATAAATAACACAATGCATATTGGCATCAAAGTACATACTGTGTTTTTCTTGCTGTGCACTTAGTATACCTATTTAGATGATGTCTAAGAGAATTGTGTTAACATTGGAAGGCAAAGTGAAAGTTTTAAGAGTACATGTGAATGGAACATCAGAGAGGAAATCGGCAGTACTGTTTAATTGTAGAAAAACTCAAATAAAAAATGCATTGAAAAGCAATGTTTAGAAGCAAAAACTGTTAAAATGAAAGCAAACTACAATTATTTCCCTTTTTTTAAAGCTGCATAGACGTGAAATATAAATTATTAATTCAATAATATATTTTTGATTTTATAGTATGTGTTTCATGAAACTTTACTTTACTCATTACCTCTATTCAGAGACCACCTCTCTGAAAGACCGATTTATAGAGCTCATCAGTGGTGACGTCACAACTCCAGAAATTGGTTCAAAACAAACCACAGAGTTCAGAAAAGATTGAGATGAAATGTGTTGTTTTATCCTGAAGCTAAAATTTCAACCCTGAAACTGATTTAAACAAGTTGCAATTCAGCCTAAACGTTTGCAAATCGCTTTAACACATTCTAAACTCTCTTGGTTTGTATTGACCCAGTTACCATGGAAATGCGGGGTTGAGTTGTCTGTGACATCACACTGATGAGCTCTATTATGGTCTAATGGTTGGTCTCCTTAGAGATGTTTCACTGTATTTATTTTTAACAAACTAAAAAAGTATCATTGAAAAAAAGTCTCCTGATTTCTTTTTTAAAATCGCTTGATTTTAACCCTCTGGAACTTGGCGACTCTGTAAACTTTCATAGTCTAATATAAGAAAAGTTGTGCAAGATCCTGAATTTTTTTTAAATTATTAAAATTAAAATTATTTAACTTTTATAGACTACACCAGCCTCTCCGTGGTCTAAATCACCAAAATTGCTTTGGCTTCAATGTTGCCATCATCGGTGAGTAACTAACTCACTGTTTGATATAACATCTTTGACAACTCAGTTTGTCACTGGTAAGTTCAATGCACAACTAATTTTTCCCCCTCTTCAAATTGCCTCGTAGAATAGTGACCACAAGTCATTTAGAACACAACTGCATGTGCATGCTATTAATTTTTTTCACTTTAGCTGTATAACTTAATTTATACATTTTGACCTTTTTTTTTACCCCAGTTCTTTCTTCTCTTAACTTTTAAAATTAGTCTTCTAAATGATTTTTATAACATGTTTTTTAATCTTGTTTTGTAATTTATGAAAGATTTTTAATTGTAGATCAATCTTTTGCTTATACAGGGGAAGGATTTGGAAACATTTCTGAGTTATGTCTCGATCCTGAAGCATATGAGTAAGTACAAAAATAAAATGTATAAAAATAAATGTTTTGGTGTTTTAATGCAAAACTTATGATTTACAGTTCCTGTCAAAAAATAGTTTCCATAGAGAGATTTAAAACAACATTTTTTGAATTAAAAGATTGAATCAGAAGTTAATGAAATCTGAGGAAACATGTTACACTTAAAAAAATATTTTTTATTAGTTAAAAAGGAATTATTATTTTATTTATTTTTTTTTTTTTTTGGGGGGGGGGGGTGTGAATTTGAAAAAAAAAATCTTTTTTTTCTTTTGCATTTCTCTATTTCCTATAGTTTATAGATTTTCCATTTTAATTAATTTTGCTGTACACATTTTAATATGCAAATCTGTTTAATATGATTGAGGGATGGTTTCTCATTAAAAAAGTTTATAAATTTATTTCTGAAAAAAAAAAAAAAAAATCAAAATAGCATTGATATTAGTGACAGTCAGGATCTTTTTACCAAATACAATGTATCAATAAAGGTTTTTTTAATTTTATTATTAAGTATCTAAGCCTAAACCTGAAATAAAACTTTGTTGTTTTAAGATTTTATCTTAAATTATTAGTCTACATTTATGAGCCAAGTTTTATTTAGTAATTTAAGGAAGAAATATCTCATCATCATTAAGCATGTTCAGCTAAGCATTATGATTTTACATGATCTTTACTTTTTATATTTTCTAATTTTTTTCATCTTTAGAGTTTTTCTATATTATTTTACTTTTTTGTAAGCATTCACTATAATTTCAAGTGCATTATTAGATTAAAATTATTAAAAAAATATATACATATTTAAACAAAGCAGTGTCCAGAAATCTTTAAAATTCTAAAATTTGCACAACCTCTGGTCCCAAGCTATGCAGATTTAAGAGAGTCTGCTCTACTATTGATCAAATTTTTAATAAATGATAAATAAATTATAGTTTGTTAAATTATTAATTAAGTATGATTTACATTATTAGCATTAAATGTTCATAACATTTGCTCATTTTGTAAAGATATATTTATTCTTATGTGATTTTAAAATGTAAATGTGGAATATTTTAAAACTCCTTTTAAGCGGGCCTCTTTCCAGTAGACTGGAGGTGCCGATGTCATGTGATTTTAGAGATTTTTCTTTAATTTTTGCTTTTTAATATTATAATGTAAAACTTGATTGCTGCAGCGAATTGTAATTTATTGGCTTTCAAAAAGAAGGAAATTACTCTTGATTCACCTTGACACAGTTGATATTTATAAAGCATTAATACTAAATTTAAATATTTTGTTGTAAATAGTTGTATTTATCATTAAAGTTTAAATATGTAAAAAAATAGAATTAATATGGTTTTAAATCTTGACATGATTTTTCAAAACTACAGCGCAAGAAATGGCTTTTGTTTCGTGAAATATTCTGCTTTTAATAAGAGACTGAGAATTTGTGACACTTTGAATGGTTGCTCTCCCTGTGCATTGCATTGAATTGTATGGAATCTTCATGATATACAGTGTCTCACATAAGTAATGGGACACTTGTGCTTTATAAAAGGAAACTAATCAAATAAATTAAAAAAACATGTACACATTTTTAATCATGATTTAAAAGTAAAAGGAAATCCAACAAAATATTAAAACCTTTTAAAAAGTAAAATTTTTGGATAAATATTTGATGGAAAAGTAAGTGTCCCATCACTTATGTGAGCCATTTTTTGCTCCGTTCTGAACAATTGTATTTTTACTAAATTAATATTTTAATATTTTGACAAAATGTATGTTATGTAATAATTGTTACTAACTTTAAATGTGAAACACACCCAAAAAATTTTTGCACATGTTTGTTTATTTATTTTATGGCAGTTTCTTTTTATAAAGCACAAGTGTCCGATCACTTTTGTGAGACACTGTAGATTGGCTTTTTCTGTTAGGTGCCATCCATAAATGATGTCACGCTTGAAGAGGGGAGTTATGATATTGTGACAAAGGGGTGGGAAGGGGTAAGAAGAAATGTGACATCACACATTTTGGTTAAAAGAAAAGCATTAAAATTCAGCAGATTAAACTACGAAGCATGAAGTTATTTTTAAATTAAAATATTTTGAGTTCATTAAGATAAAATTTAAAGCCAAATATGCTAAATTCTATTTCAAATTTCAAAATACTACTGTTTTCAGTGGCTCTTTCATATTAATATTTTATTTCTATTCTACATTAATTGTTTTGTTTGTTGTCAACTTTATTTCATGCAAAATATGAATCATTTTTATTGTTCATATCACAGATGTCTTTAAAACGCATAGTTAAAGTTTAAAATTTGAAATGTTTCTTAAAACATGGTGCTTTGTTTCTGAACTGCAAATATATGTTTATGTAACATAGCATAGCATGTGACAAGAGGGAGGAGGGGGGGTAAAGTGAAGTATGACACTTTGTGACAAAGAGGGAGGGGGGAGTGAAAAAAGCACGACATCATTTATAGACGGCCCCTTGGTAAACAAACAATGGTTGAATATCTGGAAAACTTTTGTTTCTAAGGTGTGTAGATTTTAAAGTGAGGTGTACTATTTGATGCTTAAAAAAATTAATTAATGCAAGAACTCTGTTATAACAAGCAAATCTTTTATTTCCTTCATTCTCTGTTCATTTCTTCATTTTATTTCTTCACTCTCTGGGTTCAAAGTGTATACAGTTCACTCCCACTAGTTCGTTGGTTGGTTGGTTGTATAAGGTTTAATGGCACAAAATCCCTTCAGGGACATGCTGCGCCAAGAACAAAGACTAAAAAGGCAAAAGTGAGAAAATATCTGGATGGGGTATCCCATCCAGATATAAGTCAGACAAAGGTGGGAAAGTAAAATATTAGGATATATAAAAAGGTAAGTAAACAGAAAGGGCAAAACTGAAAATCAAAGTCATAAAACAAAAAATGAACATTAAAAGATCATATTTCAAAATAAAAACCTGCACTTTTTAGAAAAGCAAAGAGTGCCCCATGAGGTAACTCCCCAATGCGGTTTGTCAAGGTTGGTGATGATGAATTAAAAAATGTCCTGTACAAGTGTCGGAGGCCTTCCACTCCCACTTATCCACAACTCTATAATCAGCAAGCACCTATAATCCACACTGTATTTCAGGTGCAAACAAATTATTAAAATAAAATCTTTTTTAAACAAAACAATGTACACTTTGACATTAATAAAAATAGGCTGACCTGAAGAATTTATAATAAATTTTGAATGCATTTTTGCATGTTTTATCTAACTTGTAAATAATTATTAGAGTGAGCTGTATTATGAACACATTAACTGTCTATATCAAAGATGAAATTGCTTTCAAAGCAGGGCTATCTCTTGAGGATAAATATCTTAGTTTTTTAGAAAAACAAATTTTTGTTATTGATCAAGAAATTTTGATATTTAAAAGACTTCCGCATTAAATTGCTTAGCATAAATTATAAAGCAAACCACTATCACTGTGATGCTTGACAAATTTAAATACAAATAGGAATGTTTTCTATTAGCTTGGTATTAATATATCACTTAATATATATTTATAACATTGTATAAAATTTTTTGCATAAAATATGCATTTTTTCATTTCTGTGTTATTTATTTACAGTGTGATTACTGTTTTTGTTGATCAATTTCAAATATTAGAATGTAAGCAAAACAGTGACCTAGAATCTACAGTATTCTATAATCTGTAAAAAATCCTTTGTCCTGACTTGTGCACATTATAGGGAGTATATTTTATACCTGTTTAATAAAACTTTCAGATTTTTTTCATTATAACAGTGTTTGTATATGTCATGTGAATATTAAAAAAATAATTTTTCCATGCTTTTACAACTTGCATAATTATATCTTTGTTTAGGGATTGTGATTGGAATTCGGTAATTGAATTGATGGGAATTCAACCAAGAACCCATGATCAGAGAAATCGTCATGGCGATAGTAGTTTCAGCAGTTATCAAGATCCATATGATGAACAAAGTAGGAATACAGCTCATCGACCGAATAGGAGTGACAGATCTTGGCAAGACGAATGGTACGATAGCCCATCACAACGGCTCTGGTTTGACAGCCCTCCACGACAAAGGAGTCGCAGATCTCCACAGCAGAATAGGAGTTACACACCTCAACAAAGTAGGGGGCCATTCAGGCCTCAGAGACTTCCACATCAAACTCAGGGTGACAGACCTCCACAACGGGTTTTTAATGACAGCCCACCACAGCGCAGAAATAATGGACCTCCACAACTTCATCTGAATGACACACCTCGACAACGGAGGAGTGATAGACTGTCACAACGAAATAAGAGTGACCAATCTCAGCAACAGCGTACAAAAAGTGGTGCCGCATCTCATTCATCTGTCTCTAATAAACTCAATGAAACATCAGACGACGTTAAATGTGCTATATGTTTAGATACCGAAGATAATCCTGAGATGGAGTATCTTCCCTGTGGACATGGCTTCCATGCAAAATGCTGCAAAGACTGGTTGTCAATCAATGGTCTTTGTCCAGTTTGTAGGACTTCAGTTACATCACAAAGTGCCAATGTTCAAAACAATCCCGAGAGAAATGTAGATACTATACCTATTTTTGTAGGATCTGTATGGTTTGGTTAACATAGCTGTAAAGTTTGAAATGTATTATTCATTGAACTGATCGTAATCTTTAATCCTTGATTTATACTTTTCATGGTTTGAAACCCATTTCATTCCAAGGCTTGTTGTCAGTCAAACTGCAAGTTCTCACTCTTTAATGTTAATTCTTCAAGCTTGGAATACAGTTGCAATTTTAAAAATTTTTATCAGAAAATTAACATATTTTAACATTCTTTATGCATACTCATCTTAAAGATGTTTAATTATTTACTTTTTTTTTACCTTGGCAAAGTGTACCTAAGCTATTTACTTAATTTTCAATTTCAAACATTTAAACCCTTGTAAAGGTGTGCATAAGAAATTGAATTTGAATAATAAAGTGCTCTCTGAAAAATAATTAAAAATTTTAGAAATATTTTTCCAAACAAAAAGGGAAGAAATGTCCTTTAAATAAAAAGTGCACAGAAAGAAGGAATTAAAAATAAGTATTTTCTGGTGATAAATTTGAAAATAACAAATGTATTCCAAGCCGAATGAATTTTAGACCTGGATGATGAAAAGCTCTGAAACAGATGCAGTATTGATCTGGTAATAAACTGCTGTTACAGATGTATTTTTTTAAAAAAAAAGATATTTTAAATATTTTAATTGAAAGTGAAAGCTGTCTATTTTTGTACAGTATTTTTTTAATAAAGTGTATATTGTCCTTTTCATCTTGTTGACTTTTCTATCTTGTCTTAAGTTAACTTTTTCAAACTGAAATAGATCAGGAGACACAGCACAGGAAATCACTTCGAGTTCATGGTTGAAATTTCGGAATTAGTTAAAACTCGATTTCCATATTGAAACGCATTCGGTCTGCCAAGTCATATCTGTTAGCTTAAGTTTAAAATATATTAAGTTTTCAATTAAGTTTATTAGTATAAAAAGTATTTAAATATTTTCCCAGTTTCTCTGCTCACCAATAACACTTAGTATTTTTCAAAGAAACTGTAAAGTTTCAATGACTTGTTTAAAGTTGTTAAAATGTTTTGAAGTTTATTTAAATATGTATTTGAACTTTCAATATATTGCTTTTGAATGTTAATTACTTACTAAAAGGAAGCTGGACTTTAATTGCTGTAGTACAAAGTGTGTACTTTAACTAAGCATGTCATGCAACATCACAATTTGCTGTGTTGACCTTATGGAAATGGTTGGTTGGACTCATGGTTGAATGGGTGAGTGGTATGAAAATCTCTTCAAGTCAGTTAACCTGCAGTTAAATGGTTTTGAAGCTTCTCCCTTACCAATTAAATTTGCATATTAATATTTAACTGTGTATTTTAACCTCTTTCTTTTGTTTTTAAGCCAGGAGATTGTTTTCTAGGTGGGCAGTCACTTGTAATGCATTGAATAAGCAGCATGGGAAAAGAGTGCAATATAGAATGCACTTGTTAGTCTTTAATAGCTCTGATTTGGCTGATGTTTAATGATATTGTTATGCTGTCAGGCACAGTCATGATTTTACTTTTTAGTCACCTTTTTGGCCATGATACCAGCCATCCCATGCAGTATTTGAAGTTAAAGGATTATTTTAATTGTTTTTATTAACCATTTGTTACTTTGTTTTTGAATTAATAAATTTGTTGATTTTCAGATTTGTTGAATCGCTTTTGGACACGGGGGAAAGTGTCAAAGTTGGTAGATCTCGTTATTCAATACTTTAATATTCAATTTTACGTTTAAGTTTTACGCATAGAAGGTAAGCGTATTTATTCCATTTTTCGTATTCGTTATATTTATTTTGGTCATTAGCCATTCTGAAATTTACCGAAGATAGTGTAGCAGCGCTACACATTAATGATGACTAGTACAGTCATCAAGATTAGTACTGACCCGATACCAGAAACTTTAAATTCACATGTTGAAATAACAGAAAATCAGGAAGTCCGCACTGAATTCAATAACAATAATGATTTATTAATGAGGTCTTTGGCTCCGGAAGAAACTTTACTTCAAAAAGCGGCTGAAAATAATGGAAAAAATTTTACAATCTTTTTACAAAGTGAGGATTCTGATACAATCCGCAAACGTAACCCCCGAGTAATACAAGCTGAAATAAAAGCAAAAATTGAACATGCTTCAAAAATAAATAACGTACGCTATACCAGAAAAGGAAGTTTAATTTTTTTTAACTGACGACGTTCATTGCGCTATTGATATAGTAAAATTGAAATCTTTCCTAGGAGTGGCTGTAAACTCCAAAGTTGTATGGGACAATATAACAAATAGATTCTTATTATTTAACATACCAGTGGATGTTCCTTTGGAGGAGATAGCGAGCGAATTGGAAGAGTGCAACAACATCAATATCCTAGAATTGAGACGTTTTTTTGAAGAGGGGAAATACAAGGGAGTATTCTCCTGTTTTGATAACCATATTAGGTACTAATTTACCCAAGGAAATAAAGATTTGGTACACGTTACAACGAATAAAACAATTTATTGATACCCCCCGTCAATGTGCCAAATGTCATAAATATAATCACAGTACAATTAGATGTCCATCGCAACCCTTATGTGTTATATGTGGAACAGAACATACTGATGATTGTACTAACCCAGTCTCTTGTAGCAATTGTGGGGAGGAGCACAGAGCTGACTATGCAGATTGTCCTACTCGAATTAAAGAAATAGACTTTTTAAAATACAAATGCACAAATTTTTTGTCAATAACTGAAGCTCGACGAAAATATAAAATAGAGTCAGAACAAAAGACATATAGTACAGTAGCAAACAATTCAAGCATTAAACAAGATGAATTGCAGAAAATTTTTGAAAAAAGAACAAACTACATGTTAAAAATAATAATGGATTTATTTACTACACAAATAGAGTAATAGAGGCGTTTAACAAGAATAAAAATATTTCAGATAACATTCAAGATATGGAACAGGAAGAGTACGCGTCAACAACGGATACACAGCAGAAAACCAAGAGAGAAAAACCCTCAGAAGAACAACAAGATCCAAAAAAACTATGTCTAGAAAAAGAATTCAAAAATAATGAACGAGTAGATAAAGAAAGTAACATTAAAAAGCCTAATATTAAAGGATCGGGTCGTGGACGAGGAAGATAGTAGTCATAATCTCATTTCCTAATTCCATCGTTTTATTATTTTTTGAGACCTTTCATTTTTCTTATTAGAAGCGATCCTTTTATTAAGTTTTTCTTTTTTTTGACTGTACTTTATTTTTATTATTAGAATGGACTCAAATTATTGGATGTTGCAGTGGAACTGCAGAGGTTTCAAAAATAAAAAATTATGGTTTCGCACTAGCACTTTTAAAAATAGTTTAATCTGGATTATTCAAGAAACCTGGCTCAAGCATACGGATAAAATACATATTCCCAACAAAATCATATTCCGTCAAGATAGAGATCCCAATCGAAGAGGAGGGGGACTACTGATTGCAATAGACAAAAAAATCCCAGCCATAAGATATGATATAACTACTCCCTGTCTAAATGTAGAAGTTCAAGGCCTAAAAATTTGGTGGCATAAAAAGTGGATTATCATAATAAATATTTATTCAGCAAGACCTTTTCAAAATTGGACATGGCTAAAAAACGAAACTAATAAATTAGATAACTTCATCATCATAGGTGATTTAAACATCAATCTTTTAGAGCTTAATACCAATCGAAGTAATAGCAAGTTAGAGAATTTTATGACCTGGGTTAATGATTCAAATGGAATTTTATTGAACTCTGAAAAACCCACTCGTTTTAGCAACAATCATCGTTCACTTCTGGATATCACTCTGATCTCGCATACTGTTTTTCATAATATAGATTACTCTATCCACCCAGATAATTACGGATCTGACCATCACCCTATACAGTTATTCCACAAATCTACACAGTACAAAACAGATAATATCCATCATACAAAAAATTTCATTCAATGGGATAAAGTAAATAAATTAATTGACGAGAAAATACAGAATAAAGAAATCAATAATTTAAATGAGGCCTATGAGCAAATTCAGTTAGCAAAAAAAGATTATGTCATTTCTGTCAAACAAAAAGAGGCAAATTTCCCCCCATGGTGGTCCATTAACACTAAAAAATTGGTCGCCCAAAAAAGAAAACTATATAATAAAGCAAGAAGCAGCTGCGACATCAAATGTTGGTTGGAATACAAAAAAATAGAAGCAAACATGAAAAAAAGTATAAAAAAAGATAATAAAAGAAATTGGGACAAAATCACCTCTGAAATTGGAAAAGGTGAAAACTTATTTAAAATAATAAAATGTTTAAAAAAGAAAAATTATGAAAGTAATAACAGCAATCTTTATTTAGACGGATGCGACATTGATAAAAAAAGTCAAGCCAATTTATTAAGCACAGTTTTCCAAAATAGATACATCGAACAATACATTCCATATGACATGAGTCCTGACACTGAAGATAATATACAATTCCGGATAGAAGACCTCAATCAAGCCATTAAAAATAGTAAAGTAAAAACCCCTGGATATGATGGAATTAATAGTAATTTTTTATAAAAAAATTAATTCTAATACCAAACAGTGGATGCTTAATAAATATAATGAAATCTTAAATACGGGGATCATCCCCCAAAATTGGAAAGAAATCATCATACTTCCGATTAAAAAGCCCGGGAAACCAGCCGATAATCCTCACAACTATCGTCCAATTTCTCTAACAGTAGATGCAAAAAAAATATTTGAAAAAATGTTACTCCAGTACATCTTAGACAAATGCATAGAAAAAAATATTTTCCACAAAAATCATTACGGATTTATGCCTTTTAAGGACTGTAATCAAGCGGTTTATCAAATTTACCACGAAGCAAAAAAAGCAAAAATTTTAAAAAAGAAGGGTTTTATCGTCGCATTCGATATCGAAGGTGCATACAATAATGTAGTTTGGGATGTCCTGATTTACAAGCTTGCTCAAATTGGTATTAATGGTAAAATTTTACATATCATCAAATTATTAATAGAAGATCAACAGGCTCGTGTCAGGTGGAGAGGAGTTAACTCTCTCCCCTTTAAGTTAAATAGAGGTCTTTTGCAGGGTAGCATCTTGTCAGCGATCCTTTTCACGATTTACCTTTCTGACATTTTTGAAATTTTTGATACTAACATTACTTGCGTCATTTATGCTGATGACATTTACCTATATGGTTATCATGATAATTTTTGGTATATTCACAATCTAATACAAAAGAATATTAACAGATTGGTTCACTGGCTTCATTTCCAGGGATTAAAAATCAATCCTAGCAAAAGTAATATTTTGGGAATTAACTTAAACACTGAATTAGAAGAAAACACCTTAAAAATTGGAGGCGAAGATATCTTATTCAAAAGGGATATGCGTATCCTGGGTTACATTATCAACAATCGATTAAACAATACCGATCACATCAATATGCTGCAAAATAAAATTAAATTGCAATTAAATTATTTGAAGATTATAGCTACTACCATGAGGGGGAGAAATACTAAGCATCTACTACAGATATACCAGAGCCTCGGGCAAAGTATTCTAGAAGGAAATCCTCGTATCCTTTCGGAAGCTACGAAACAGGAACAGAACAAAATGCAAATAATCCACAATAAAGGTCTCAGATGGGCAACTGGTCTCAATAAATGGTGTCCCATTCCCGTACTCATTCATGAAAGCAAAACTCAAAGTCTACATCGACGTTTAAAATTTTTAGCCATAAAACAGAATATCACTTGCCTTAAATATAAAAAATACCATACCAATATCACTAATACAGCTATAAGTATTGAATCCAATAAATTACATAGGTATAATTCAAATATCAATGAAATAATCAATTACGAATGGAATACTCAAGAGGAAAAAAGTCGACGCACCTTCGCACGCTTTTGGTCCATTAACAAAAGCAATTTCGATAAGGATATTTTAGCCAAAAATATAAATGGTATCATTGATGAAATGGGGAAAAATGATATAATATTAGCTTCTGATGCCTCAAAAACTCAATCTACAACTGCTATTGGCATCGTCAACAAAAATACCAATGAAACCCAAAGATTCCAAATTCCTAACATCAATTCAATCTTCACTGCTGAAGCCATTGCCGTTTACATCAGTATCAAATTATATACAGTGATAGAAGACATATACCATGCTTTTACAGATTCACTAAGTCTACTACAAGCTTTAAGATCAATAAATAAAAAATCACCTGCTATAATTAGCCAAATTAATCATTTAATAACTCAAAAAAAAGCTGAAAAAATTTATATTCAAATTTGGTGGGTACCAGGACACAGTAATATTGAAATAAATGAACTTGCTGACAAGGTTGCTACCTCGGCGAATGAGTTTACTATAAATATACCTTGGATCGCTCCGGAAGACTGGATAAAAAAAATTAAAGACGATAGCAATTCAGATCAATTGAAAGACTGGGAATGGTACAAGTCCGGCAAAAACAGATCCTACGGGGGTTATACTAAAGAATACTATCATCATAATCTACCTAGAAACACAGGAACCATCTACAGCAAATTTCTTACTAGAACTGTTCTAACAAATGATAGATTAAACAAGTTTAAGCGTCAGACAAATTCCGAATGTCGTTTTTGCAAATATTGTAACCAAACCGAAGAACACTTAATTTTTCATTGTCAAAGGTTTGCTGGCGTTAGAAAGAAACTTTGGAGAGACCTTGACTTATCCCCAGACTGTACTTACGACGAACTTTTCGACAAAGCAGCAACAAAAAAGAATTTCATGTTCCATCTAGCTAATTTCTTAAAGATAATTTATACAGTGTGTCCATCTTTTTCATAACCCAATCTAAATCCCTGCAAACTGTGTTTTAGCAACTTAAGGATCTGGCATTAACTGGGAAAAATAAAGATCATGTTAGTATAAATGGCGCTCCGCGCCATATACACTACAAATCGATCTCACAGAGGATGAGATAGAGAGAGAGAGAGAGATAAATTTGTTTGCATTCTACAATTTGGTTATCTTCAATTTTGGTTGATACACCCAGCTTACATCAGAAATGTGGACTTAAATATGATTGATACCTAGAGCAGACCCAACAATATCTTAGTGGCAAATACCTGAAAACCTGATTTTAGCGGTTGACTCATAGGTTCATCATTCTGTTTTCTTTCTCCAAAAGATATGAAAACATGGAGAACTGGCAGTAGGAAATCACAATGGTACATGTATGAGTCAGTCGCTAAATTTGGATTTTTAGGTATTTGCCACCAAGATGTTACTTAGCAGACAGATTGCACTTTAATATGTAAATTGAGATTTAACTAATCCTAGAATCAGCTGTGAACTCGATGAGGTGATTGTCTATGTTGCCATTTCCTGGTCTAAAACATAAAGTAACACTGTCAGTACATATTCATTGATTTTGCACAAACGAAAAGATACTAGAGAAAGAATGTTTTTTCTGAGATTGATATTTTAGGGAGGTGATAATTTAAGTTCACAAATACAGATCTAAAATTACTAACACCCTTAAAATATCAATTTAATGATCCATAACCTAAATTATACATTATCAAATGGAAGGCTTTTAATTAATTGTATGATCTACAAATCCTCAAAATTTTTTATTGTAAAGCATTTAAGTTAATTAATTTAAAAAAAAAATCTTATTTTCTTAACCACTTGTATTACCGTGTTGCAGATCTGCAACATATCCAAAAGTCAATCGTACTTATACAGTAAGTTTTAAAATTGTGATTTTATTTGTTGCTCTTATTTCCCGACACACCAGTTAATACAAATTGATCATTGGAGTTCTCAACACATGATGATATTAAGTAAATTTCTCATACCAAAGTTTTGTTCATCATGTGAGAAGCTTCAGGTCAATATTGCAAAAATTAACTTAGTAAATTTTGTCTCATTAAAATAATTGGAGCAGTCCAAAAAGAGATTTTTTTAAAAGGTAATTTTGTATATTTTAAAATTTTGTATTAGAAAATGGACAATATTTATGAGAAATATGTCAATTTCTGTTTTTTTAGGTGCAAAAAAAGTACCTTTTAATCAATAATTATTTTAGTTTTACATTCTGAAAATTTTTATTATTTTTTACATGTTTTAAGTAATGTATTCTAGTATCAGAATCAATATTTTTTAAATCAGTTTAGCCACAAAGAGTTAAACACTAAGGATGTAGTGGAAGATATGCAGGGGTATACACCCTATACCTTCTGAACTTTTTGAAAGCTATAGTATACACAAACTAGGATATTAGGGATGCACTGAATATTCGGTATTCAGAGGGGTGTTCTCTCACCTGTCCTTTTGTGCCTGGTTGTTGATTCACTTTTGAATGACATAACTTTTTCAGGCTTATCTTGCATAAGTTATGCTGCTGATGATGATGTCATTGTTAGAGGCAAATTTATAAAAACAGTTTGCTCTCTTATGTCTGATGCACTGAGATGCATTGAAAAGTGGTGCAATACTGAGGGGCTTTCAGTCAATCCGAATAAGACCACAATAAAAATATTGATGTGCAAAATATTGTGTTCTTCGGTAAGGCACTTACATGCTCTGATGATGTCAAGTATCTTGGCATCTTGATTCCAAACTTAATTGGAAGAGGCACTTTGAGTTCTGTCTAAACAAGGCCAAAAAAATCTTTTGGACTTGCAGAAATGCTGTTGGCAGAACCTGGGGCTTAAGTCCCAAGACTATCCTTTGGATCTAAGGATGATTATTCGTCCTATAGTTACTTATGGTTCCATTGTGTGGTGGTCTAGAACTAAACAAGCTTTGCGGATGGTTTGTATTGCTATGACAGGCTGTATCAGAACCACTCCTACGGCTTCTCTTGGGGTTTTGCTTGGTATGCATCCTCTCTTTATGTGTATAGAGTCTGAAGCTATCATATGCATGAGGAGGCTTAAATATTTAGGCCATTGGAAAGCTTATTCAGACTATTTGTCTTGGTTGGTTGTATGGGGTTTTATGGCACAAAATCCCATAGGAGACATGCTGCTCAAAAAAAAGTGTACTAGAAAGTGTAAAAGATGATAATGAACAAAGAACTAAGCTATCTGGATGAGGGACTCCATCCAGATTTAGTCAGACGACATTAGAAAAAGTTTCAAACTTAGTCAACAGAAGTACATCAATGAAAAGTGTAAAAGTATATTATGTGTCAAAATAAAATCCTGCATGTTTTATGAAAGTAAAGAGTGCCCCATGAGGTGTTTCCCCGATGAGGATTGTCAAGATAGGTGATGAAGAATGAGAATAGGTTCTGTACAAGTGCCGGAGGCCCAGACAGTCAGTTAAAACATGATGAATGGTCAGTTGATGAAAGTGACAGTGTGGACACATGGGTGCATCTTCTCGAAGTAACAAATGTCTATGAGTAATTTGGGAATGCCCAATTCGTCAGAATAACATCAGATCATCGCGGGTCAGAATAACATCAGATTTCCTGGGATAATTCGGAGGCCAGGCCATGATTGTAGGTTTAACATGAGGCAGTTTATTGTTGTATTCTAAGTCCCAACTATTTTGCCAGTTATTTTAAATAAAAAGATTGATAGGTAATTTAACGTCAGAAAGAGGAATTTTATGCTGTGATGGATTAATGGCTTGTTTTGCTGCTGCATCAGCTTTCTCGTTCCCAGGAATATCCATGTGTCCAGGTACCCAGCAAAACAAAATACTGTAACTACGCTGTGTCAATTTATAATAAAGTTCTAGAATTGATGAGACAATTGGATGTTTTTAAAATGATTTTATGGCGTCAATAGAGCTGTTTGAGTTGGTATAAATAATGAAGGAAGTGTCATGATGATGGGAGATGTACAACATTGCTCTGTCAATTGCAATCAATTCAGCCATAAATACAGAGATAGATGAGTGCAGCCGATAACTTAGAGAAGTGTTTTCACAAAAAACCCCACAACCAACAATATCGCCACTTTTTGAACCATCAGTATAAATGTCAGTGTAGGTACTGAACTTTGCTCGATGAGAAGCAAAAAGAATTTGGAAAACAGTAGGAGCCAAATTATTCTTATCATATTCTTTGAAAGGATGGAGAGAGGTAATAGTATGCGGTTTCCAGGGAGGGAGTACATGCAGTGGACATGGACTCACCTCAATATTACTCAGAGGGGTATTGTCAAGTTTCTGATTCTGAGACCAAAGGATGGGATGCAGGATGGACGGTGCTGATAGAGAGTGTCATTGTCTGTATTTGAAATGTAGGAGTGAAGTGGATGACCAGGATGAGAAAGAAGACGATAATATAAGTTCAAAGAGAGTTTTTCACGAGCATAATGTAATGAAGGTTCACAACATTCAACATACAAGCTTAAAATCGGAGATGTTCGATATGCACCAGAGCAAACACGAAGTGCGCTATGGTGCACAGAGTCAAGTTTTTTAAGAACAGAATTACGTCCAGAACCATAGATCTGGCAGGCATAGTCAATTTTAGAATGAATAATAGCACAATAAATTTTCAGGAGAGATGTGCGATCTGCTCCCCAAGAAGTATTTGAAAATACCTTAATTAAATTTAGCAATTTTTCACATTTTGTCCGAAGTTGTAAAATATGTGGTAAAAAAGTCAGTTTTTTTGTCAAAATAAAGGCCGAGGTAACGAACACTGTCCACAACAGGAATTTGGTTTGAGCCGATGAAAATTTCAGGATCTGGATGCAGATCCCTACGTCTGCAGAAATGCACACAAGATGTTTTGTCTTGGGAGATGATAAAACCATTTTTATTAGTCCATTGCATAATACGGTTTATAGCGATTTGCAATTGTCTTTCGATAAAACGCATATCTTGTCCTTTGCATAAAATTTTAAAGTCATCAACATAAAGTGTACCTTGAACGCTTGGAGGCAATTGGTGCAGGATATCATTAATCTTGATAGCAAAGAAGGTGACACTCAGAACTGTGCGCTGTGGTACACCCTCTTCTTGTACATAGAAACGAGAGAACCCTCCCAACTCGAACTTGAAAAATTCGAACTGCGAGGAAGTTCATAATAAATATTGGTAGACTACTACGGAAGTTAAGGTTAAAGAGATCACGAAGGATGCCATATCGCCAGGTCTTGTCATAGGCTTTCATCATGTTAAAAAAGACTGTCATTAGATGGTTACGTTTTAAAAAAGCAGTTCGGATATGAGTTTCTAAAAGAATGAGGTTATCAATAGTGGACCTACCACGTCGAAATCCGCTTTGAAAGGATGCAAGAGAATTATTTGATTCCAAAACATGCACCAAGCGGCAATTAACCATTTTTTCTAAAAGTTTGCAAAGGCTACTAGAGTGCGATTGGCCTGTAGTTGTTTGGATTACTGGTATCTTTACCTGGTTTCGGGAAGGGAATGACAATAGCTTTACACCAGGTTTTAGGAAACATGCGTTCAGTCTAGATTCTTTTATAAAAAGTGAGTAAGTTATTGAGAGAGGTGTTAGAAAGATATTTTAGCATGGTGTATGTGATGCCATCGTGTCCTGGAGCAGATAAACGGCTATTTTGCAAACAACTTTGGAGTTCTTGTTTAGTAAAAGGTACATTATAGTCATGAGAATGGCGAGAATTAAAATTTATGCTGGTAGAATCCATTTGTCTTTTGTATGATAAGAAAGGTTCAGGGTACGAGTCTGATTTAGAATTGGATGCCAGAGTACTTGCTATTGTTTCAGCTATAATTCTGGGAGAAGCAATAGTCTGTCCATTATGATTTAAGATTGAGATGCAGTTTTCTAAATATAATCCCATACAGCTTTTCACTTTTTTCTAAAGGACTTTACTGGAAGTATTGGAGTTTATGTTGGAAACGTACTGCATCCAGGATTTACGTTGACTTTTACGTCGCACTCTTCTAGCTTCAGCCCTTGCTTTTTTGAAAGCCAGATAATTGTTAATATTGGGGTATCGACGAAAGATGCCCCAAGCCTTCTGTTGATTTTTCTTTGCCTTTTGACAATCGTCATTCCACCATGGCTTCCTGTATCACGGCATAGAGTATGAGATCGGTATACTAATATCTGCAGCATTGATAATACAGTGGGTAATATTATCAAGAGCATCGTCGATGTCACCCTCTATCATGTCGCTTGTTATTTTAGCATTGTCTGTGAAAGTTGGCCAATTTGCCCTATCATAGATATAGTGTTTAAAACAGTTATTAGAATCCCTGTGGGGAGTAGTCTGAGTGATAAAAATAGGAAAATGGTCGCTACCATGCTGGTCATTAGAAGTCCAGACTCCAGAAGTTCCAATATGGATAAATGGAAGGGGAACAAATAATGAGATCTATAGCATGAAAGGTGTGAGTTGGCTCATGGAAATGAGTATAATCACCATTATTGAGTAGGCATAAGCCATTGTCAGAAATTAGTTTTTCTATTGTATCACCACGATGGTTATTGTAAGAATTACCCCACAGTTGGCTATGAGCATAAAATCACTGAGCATGATAAAAGGAGAGGGGAGTTGGAGAATGAGATTATCAAGATCTGCTGAATGAATGGACGGATTTGGTGGTAAGTATATAGTATAAGATAGTAATAAGTCGGTTTATATGTACACGGATTGCAACAGCTTATAAGTTAGTATTCAAATTAATATGTGAATGAGGTACACTGCGAGATGTAAAGAGAACCACTCCGCCAGTGGCCCTGTCACTACCAGTAAAGTCTTTTCTGTATGTTGCATAGTTGCGTAATTTCGCTTTGTCGTTCGATTTAAAATGAGTTTCCTGGGGAGCTAAGCAGAGTGATTGATGGTCTGACAGAATATCACGGATTTCATCATATTTGTTGCGATAGCCAGGGCAGTTCCAAGATATAATATTAGTCACGAGGTTTTATAGTTTCAATCAGGCACAAATTCTTCTAGTGTTCTAGTACAGTGTTTTCATCGGCATCCGAGTCATTGCAATAGGACTCTGAATCCACAGCCTCGTCCACGTACTGCTATAGCTGTTTTGGATCCTTAATGTTTCTTATGATTGAGCTGAGGCCAGAATTTTGCCTCCCCTTCCCAACAGTCTTCCATTGTGGAGAGGCTAGAGTTGAGATTTTCTTTTTATTCATTTGTATAGGGGTTTTTATTAGATTCTGTTTTCTGGGTTGGTTGGTTAAATGGGGTTTTATGACACAAAGTCCCTTTAGGGACATGCTGCGCCAAGAACAAGGTGAGAAATAAAAGTTAAAAAAAATGTAATACAGCTTAAAATGTAAAAATAGCATTAAAAGGCTGTCATAGCACAGACCATAGTTAGAAAACAAGTTACAATTAAAATCTGTAAAAGTCTAAGTTAAAATTTAAACAATGTCAAAAAAGAAGCACAAAAAATACATAAAAACAATTTAAAGCACATAGAATTTAAAAGGGTAACATCACTGAGGGCTATATTCTTCAAAAGTAACATTTTCCTCATTCGAATCGTAAGATGTCGACTCCACATACTGATTCATCTGCCTTGGATCTTTGAGATTAGCTGTAGATGATTTTCTCTGTTTATTCTTCACAGTTTGCCACTGTGAAGAACCCCGAATAGTTTTATTCCCTTTTGTTTTCTGGGTAGGTTTTACAGTTAGACTAGTTTTGGGTTTCTGGGAATTTGATGCAGATGAATCAGGTGTTTTTCCAATCTCAAGTTTGGTTAAATTTTTTACTTGACTTGATTTCTGCGATTGACTAGTCCAATATTCAGTTTTTACAGGCTCTGATGAAGGTTTCCAAAGCACTAATTTTGGCGAAACTCTGGTAACAGCGGTAGCGTGGGCATCGCGGGTCTTCTTCTTTATAATGTTAGATGATGTTTTTTCAGGTGAACAGCTTTGTAGAAAACAGAAGTCAGTCTGAGTACTAATGTGTCTTACAGGTTTAGATTGCTGCTTAAGTAGGCTGGAGTAGGAAATTCCCACGGATGTGGTTCTGGATTCAACAACTTTACGGGCATCGGGGTAAGATAAATTCTGAGTAATTTTTAGAGTAAGAATTTCTTTTTCACGGGTCCAAATAGGACAGGAGCGAGAGTATGATGCATGATCACCTTTGCAATTTGCACAGCGTTGAGATTTTTCATAAGTTTTACTGTCGTGGCCTATTTCTGCACAACATGGAAAAACAACAACATGTTCTGCACAATTTTTCCAAGACTGCTATGTCCCAAAAATTTGGTTATATTGCCCAATTTGACAGCATTTTCAGAAGTATTTATAATCCTAAATTGTAGTTGATAAGGAATTTTTTATGTATTTGAGATTCAGAATCTCTCAGATTTATGATGCATGCTAAATGTAAATAAAACTTATTTTTGTGAAAAAGTTGCTCAGCCTTCTTAGAACAATCTTTTTTGTCAATATTTTGAATGGTTTGGGGTACATTTAGAACAATTTATAGCAGAAATTTTATTAATATAACACTAAAAAAATATTCAAATGTAAAATTAACATGGTGTGTCAATTATACCTATCTAAGGGTCAATTTGAATGAAAATTGCTTAAAAAATGATAGTGAAAATTACATTTTATATGATAAATTATATTCCTTTTTCAGTAATGTCAGTTACCATAATAAATATAACTACCAAAATTAAAGAAATAACACTAAAATTAGGTAATTTTAATCTAAATTGGTCTTTGAATAAGTTTAATTAGCAAACCATTTCAAATTTACATTTTTTTTTTTTTTTTTTTTTTTTTTGCATGTGTTATGTTACTAAAATTACTGAAAATAGTTCTAAATGTAATGTAAGGTACCTGTTGCCACCTCCTAGTCTATTTGATTATCTCTATGAGTACCCCCCCCCCCCCTAAAAAAGGGAGGTTTTGAAGGAGCTACCACATGCATGCACAGATTAATTAAGTAATAAAGGCTTCTAAGGTCAAAGAAAATGTGTATCTGAAAATAAGTTCTGAGGCTTCGCTTGGTGATTACTACAGTAGATTTGTTTTTCCTTATCGGTCATTTTCGAATTTCGCTTATATAGGCTGTCCCAGAGTAAAAAGAAGAAAATTCAAACATAAATTAATATTTAAAGTTTGTTTGAGCTATGCATTAGCTAAAGAAGATTATATTGAACATTTCTAACATGAAAAATTAAAAAAATCAATAAAAATTTCCGAAACATAAATCTTTAAAATTTTGATTCTAGCAAAAATGCCTGTCCCATTGCAAGTTTTATGTTTTTAACTTTTTTTTTTTTTTTTTGAGCTAACTTTTTTAAATAAAAAGGTTTAATTATTTTAAATATGAACTGTTAGTGTTCTATAATAATGAAAAAAATTATTACAAAAAATATTTTCTTTAAGAAATTACCAAAAATCTTTTGTCCCTCACTTTTTGTTAAGTACGTTACCTTGTGATTATTTTAGTCAAAATAGGTTTCGAATGCTGCCTAAAGTTAGCAGCAAATTTCAGCGATATAGTTAAACTATTCACGCAACTACTACTTGCCATTTTTTATTCTTTAATTGTGAAGCAATGTAATAGTGGCAAGAATAAGCTTTTATCAAGATTGGTATTTTTTTTCACTATCAAATCTGTTACGGTAAATTTTAATATTAAAGTAACAATTTTTGCTCCTTTGTAATTAAATATTGCTTACTAAATAGTTTCAAAAGGTATGTGCATTATTATCTAAGTTAGAAATTATACAAGCTAGTACATTTCTAATAGTTTTATTTGAAATGTAAAGTCCATTACTTATTAAGTCTGATACCATGAAATGTAAGCTGCTAAGTAACTTTACCAAATAGTTTTAGAAGGTATGTAAATTATTATCTAAGTTAGAAAATATATAAGCTAGTTATGTATTCAGCTCAAAACATTCCACAAAATACCGTTGTAATGCTGCCATCTTGCTCAAAATTACCGAAATTACACTTGTAGTGCTGCCATCTAGTATCTTTCATGTGTTTTGAAAACTAATGAAAAATTTTAATAAATAAAAAAGAAATCGCTACGATGCAGTCGTCAAGTTAAGAGGCTCTTCATCTATTTTTTGCTTTTAAATATAATATAGTCCTTAAATAACGATATTGTACTTTTTTTAATCATTTATTTAATTCGTATTAGCAGTAAATAAGAAGCCTGAGCCGCGCAAAGAAACAAACGCTTTCTTCCACATTGATGTGATTACTTATGCAATTACTGCTTAGTTTGCTTGTGTTTATGACGGCCAATTATCTACACTTGGAATAGATGCCCTAAAGGGGGATGCTTTCCGTGGGGGGGGGGGGGTCTTTCTAAGGGAACCTAACAAGTATTTACGCAAGGAAATCCAAGGTTCGTAGAAAACCACGGAAAGCTCCTAAAGGTTAGGCCGATGGCGGCGATTGGGCTCGAACCCAGACCTGCCGTCTACCAGTTTTGTAGGCAGAACCTCTCGGCCACTGGTGGGGCCAGTTACTGCATAGATAAAAATATAATCCATTAGAAACTTCTTGGTTGTTTTACGTTTGTATTATCAAGTTGTATGCTTAAAATTCAAATAATCTCAAGAAATAATTCTAAGAACAAATGAGTTAATATAAATCGTTATGCCTGTAGAAAGACAGAAAACAATTAAACGAGCAAATATTATTAATTAGTAAACGTCATCCCTAATCGACTGGTACCATTTCCAGTTATATTCAGAAATTTGTGATGCAGTTAAAAGGAGTGTGGTTATATATATATGAATAAGTACATGATACAGATAATGAAACTGGCTGACAGCAGGAACACAGGAGGAAATAGCTGTCACAGCAACAACGCGCAACCAATTGCAAAGTAAAATTAATCGTATTCCGATTATGGATGATTGTTACCTTCAGACAGGTAACACCCGAAAACAGAACACCTTTCATTTTTGTTTGCCTGCGTGCTGTGTAAGGCTGCAGGCATATGCGTATTTTCCCCCGGTCAACTAAATTCTTGGAAAAAGTGTTGTATGACTTTTGTATAGGACCGTCTTTTACGGTGTCTTCACAATAGAACGAGAGGAAATGAACAAAGAGTCAGGCGATGAGCAGATCACCCTACTTGACGGAAAGGTTCTGTTTTGACGGCCACCATTCCCTTCCTGCAAAACTTAAGTGTGTCTAGACCTTAAGCCCCAGACAGACCTAACCACTTCTTGCGGTCACTCGTCGGCGTGTTTGTTGTGTCGACACGGTGTTTTTGAACTTTTGAAGGAAAGGCTCGGTTGTCCGGCAAAACAGGAATCTTTCCTTCAAGTAGGGCTGATCTGCTTATCTCCTGATTCTTTGTTCATTCCCCATCATTCTATTATGAAGAAATCGCAAAAGGGTCCTATACAAAAGTCATACAACACTTTTTCCAAGAATTTAGTTGACCGGGGGGGGGGGGGGATACGCATATGTCTGCAGCCTTAAAGTTGCTATATCGCAACCCCCCCCCCCCCCCTTTCACTCTCCTCCTTGCTTGTGTACCAATTTTACAACTTGCAAACAATAAATACAAAAATCATCGGCCCTAAAACTGTTTGTAAAACTGCTTCGCATCCTTACCGAAACTGTTATATTTTGATTTCTCTGCTTCGTCAATTTTAGCGTCTTTCAAGTAAAAATAGCAGATTATAAAAATAAAATTTTTATCTTGCAGTTATCGTAAATGTAAGTAATGTTTGTGCGGTCAGAAACAAATTTTCCTAAGCAAATGGGACACAAAGAAAATCGATAGGTTGGACCCACTTGTCAAATGTGTCGTGTCTATGCTTTTTAAATTAGTTTGTTTTGTTCGAAAATCTGAAAATGCTTTAGTACTTGAAATATGCACATTCAATAAAAAAATGGGTACTTCTAGGTTATCCCGTCGACCAAAAAATTATCGCCAAACTACAAGATTAAATGCCAATAATGGATGATCGTGAATGTCACATTCAATGACATTAAATGCGATTCACGTGTTTAAAATGTCATTAGGTAATTTTTATTTCGACTTTTTATTAATATTTTTATTAATATTCTACTAATTATTTGTTTTTTCGTTATTTAAAATAAAAATTAGTCAACATGTATAATTTGGCTATTACTTTGGCGAAATTGGTCGACGGGATAACCTAGAAGTACCAAAAAATGTAAGGGGAAAAAAAAAGATCCTCTGCAATACTTTATTATGCTTTTAAAATCAAACAAAAAATGTAATAAAAATTATTCCAAACGGATTTTCGAACAGCGTTACCATTGATACCATAAACTAGAAAACAGGAATTCTGCTTTTTCAGAATTTAGCATGGTCGTCGATTTAAAAAAAAAAAAAAAAAAAAAAAAAAAGTAGTAAATGTTGATAGTACAAAACATATTTCAATTTTAAGTTTTAAAACACAGACATTTATAATACACAATATGACATCATTTGCATCCGCTGAATAATTTCATATTTACGATCCAGCCTTTAACCCCTTAGCGACGGGAGCCTTTTACAAAAATTTTAATGTTTTGTCACGGAATTTTAAAAACAGAAAGAGTGCCATTTTATATTGAGAAAATGCTCCGATTAAATAAGGCAAGTTTTACAGTAAGTTTTACTACTAGTGGGGATAAGCAAGAATTCTTAAGCCTTCTTGCGGCACGTATAAGTGTCGCTCGTCTCCATGAGGTTAAACAACATCTGAAAAAAAATATTCACTGACTTCACTATCGCAGAATAATACACATATCCGACAATAAGTGATAATAATAAAAAACTTGGCTATCTAAACATTTATTTGTCTTTGTTTGTAACATTAATATAGATACTTAAAATTAAATATAGTTTGTAATAGCTCCATGTTTAAATCAAAAATCATTAATTTATTATTTTTCAAAATAGCGAGAACTTTAATTGCATTTTCTTTTCAGTATTATGGAAAAATGGCAACAACAAGATAAAAAAAAATTGCGAAAGAATGACGTCATTTCAATTTGCTTTTTATCTCGCTTGCACTTGTTAAACTCTATTCTTATTGTTATCTCTGTTTTTGTCATAATTTAGTTTCTTGGTATGGCAACAAAATTAAAATCTGTGAAAATAATGTTTGTAAACATTCAAATTTTACTCTCAAATATTATGCTATTCAACAATGTAGAATTTGACGGAAGCCACAATTTAGAAATATTGTTATGCAACAATGTTTAATTGTTTGAATCATCGTCGCGTGAGACTATAAATCAAATAAAGAATAAAATTAGGTTAAAAATTCATTTCCAAAAAAAATTACAAGCTTGTTGGTTGCTTATTTAACTGCTCTTGGAATAATGGAAACTACTCAAGTAATGTCTTTTGATTCTTTTTTTTCAGGTCGAGGAAAGGAAGTTGGGAGCATTGACGGATGGATGGCTTCCTCTAATGGTAATTTCTACCTGGGCATTGCTGCATCGTTGGACGGAGGGCGCAAGATCTGGAAAGCCGTCGATGTTCCAGTCGAAGATGGAGGTGTGGAACAAGTAAGTAGGGCTTCTTCTCCCCAACCTCCCCAGAGTTGGTGGAAGAAGTCAAAAGTAAGTTGGTGGCGGAAGATTCTGGCCTTCTGCTGCATATGTTATGAGGCCGATTTTTAATACAGTAAAATTTAAAGATTGCAATCATTATCCATTACTCATATCAAAGGTTGCAATTTTTTTATCAACTGTATTAACGGGAGAAATCGGCTTTATTGCATTTTTAAATTTTCAATCTTTTTTTAATAAAGTATTATGCATTTATTTTAAATTATAGATATAGTTACATGCTGGTCCACTAGTCGATTGAAAGATGTTTTAAATAATGGTTTTATAAGATGTTTTCCTCATTAATAAAACATTTGCATTAAGATAAGCTGGTAATAATATGTGGTACTAGTTGGGTATCCCGTCGGCTAATTCGCAAACACTCAACGTCCCAGCGCGCTTCACGCCAACCTCTATAGCCAAGCGCTTTCGGGAGAAAATGAAAATGTGCGTGCAAGTCTGAAGTTCTAAAGTAAATCTGAAAAAAAAAAAGACAAATCAAGTTTGTAAAATATTTTTGAATTATGTTGATCTATCTTGATTAACTATGCGGCTTATTGTTTCAACTATTATACCTTCATAACGCTAAAAACATGCATTTTAAATTTTCCAGCGTCATCCTAGCTTTTTAACAGTAATCCTATTGTAACAGCATCAGTATTCAACTAGTGTAATCAATAGCACAATTTGTGTAGACTGAATTAATGTGCTTTAGAAAAAAAAGATATCTTTGAATTCTGTAAGCGTATCTAAAATATTCACATAAAGTGGATATAAATGTTTGCAATGCAAATTTAAAACTACGATACTAGCAGTATTCAAGTATGCACGTCGAAGTTCAATTTTTCGGCAAAGCCCTTGGCTAGAGGAGTTGGCGTCAAGCGCGCTGGGACGTTGAGTGTTTGCAAATTTGCATCCTGTCGACCAAAAAACTATCGCCAAATTCCAAGATTAGATGCCAATAATGGTTGACCGTGAATATCACATTCAAAGATATTAGACACGAAATACGTGTTTAAAACGTCATCAAGTAATTTTTATTTCGACCTTTTTTTTTTTTTTTTTTTTTTTTTTTTTTTTTGTATTTTTATTAATGTTTTAGCAGTTTATTTCTTCTTTCTTTATTTAAAATAAAAATTATGCCAATATGCAAAATTTGACTATTAATTTGGCGATTTGCATAATTTGGCGAAACTGGTCGACGGGATAAGTAAGTTGTACCTAATGTGTATGCAGTAATAACTCTTTAATCTGAACATCTCTAATAACGAAACTTCTGTAGCCGGCCTTTTCACTACATTTACTCGGTTTTATTTTCAACTAGCTGTCCCACCCGGCGTTGTCTGGGCTCGTAATAATATTTTTAAATGAGCTTGAAGTTTGTATTGTAGTTCCATATACAGAGGGGGAGGGAGTGATCGGCAGAGATTGTGCAAGGTAACAGATCCGATTCTTGATCAGTTGGAAAGTTGTGTACAGTCACAGATTGAGGTTTTTAATTTTTATTTGTCTCACACTTTAAAATCTTTTATTTAAAATTAACTGATGAATTCAAGTCGCAGATATTATTTACGCACCACATTTCCATGACTGCAACAAAATGGCGATTTTATGCCTTACATGGTAACCCGGCTGTTGTTTATTTATTAATAAACTGTTTATTTACTTTTATTTTCTTTTTAAAATGATATAAGTCGTTTTAATCTATAATTATTAGCTAAACTTTTTTTTTTTACTTTTATTTCCTTTTCAAAATAACGGAAAATAATTAAAAATTACATATGTAAGTGTTACATCATCAAGTGATTTTCAGTATGAAGTTTATTTGTATTCTTTTTAATGTTTTATTAATTTATTTGTTCTTTCGTTATATAAAATAAAAGTTAAGTAAATTTGTTTAATTTGGCGAATAGTTTGGCGATTTCTGTAATTTGGCTAAATTGGGATACCGACGGGATAACCAAGTTAGTACCTGTTTTTAACATTAACTTTTTGCATCACAATTTTAAATATGTGAATGTAATTATAAAGTTATTTTTTAATATACTGTATATAGGGTAGATGTGCCAGTAATGGACACCCTTGAATGTTTTCGGTTTATAAAGAAATAATCAATAAAAATTTAGTTTTTGCAATTTTTTTTTTCATAACTCTCCCTTCCATATTTTATAATCTTGCATAATTGTAGACACTTTTAATGAAACCAATCAGGAAGCAGAAAATAATGTTTCAAAGTTCCACTTATTTTCAGTAAAAATCTTAATGAAGTAATAATTTATATATTTTTTTATTTTCTTGCAAATTTTGCAGATTTTTGTTTTGTAAATATAGAAAACTTGGAATTTTATGTACTATAGCAATATTTATAAAGTTTCATTTATTTTTAAAGTTTTGAATGGGGTGTCCATTACCGGACATGCATAAAATATTTTGACTTAAATTAATACTTAAATCATCAAATTTGATATTTAAATTACACTTACAAAAATAGCAAAATACACCACCACCAAATTTTTATAAGAAGAGGTTTTTAAATTATTTTATGAGGTTAATAAAATTACAATTCCCTTTTTTTAAAAAAATTAAATGTATTTAACTCTGCTTTGTATATTTTATAATCTGACGAAGAAATCAGTGTTAGGAAGCAGAAAATATTGTTTAAGGGCACAGTCAAAGAGGGAGCACATATGGCCCCTCTTTCCCCATTCCTTGAACCCTCCCCATTCAAATAAAAACAAGTTACAAAAATTGTTAAAAATTTATTTTGGGTCACAGACCTGCGCCAGTTCTGCCAACCTCCGCCAAAAGAAAATATCTGCTACAAATGAGTTATTTTGACCATTTTTGCGCCAAAACGGCTATTTTATTTATTTCTTCTGCGCTCAAACCTAATTTCTTAGCGCCATTTTGTTTCCTCCAAAGAATTTTCTCTTTAATTTTTTAATGTTTAGAACAGATTCTGTTCCAAATTTTCCGAAAATTAAAAAATATCGGGCATAAAGTACATCGCGGATTTTGACAAATCGTCGCCGAAAAAAATATTTCATCAAAGAATCGCGGGAAAAACAAATATTGAATCATAGAATTGCCAAAAAAACTGCAAAATTTCTCCCAAAGATCAGGGGAAAAAAGAAAAAAGAAAGAAAAGAAAAGAAAGAGCGAAAAAGAAAAAAACAAAAACGCAAATGTAGGTCAAAGGATCGCGAAAAGTGGCAAACATCGTCAAAAGATCGGGAAAAAGCGAGGGGGGGGGGAATTTCGACAAAAGGTTACAGCGAAAAAACCAGAAGACATCATCAAAAGATCGCAAGATCGCGAAAAAGCCTGACTTCGTCAAAACATCTCGAACCCCCCCCCCCCCCCACAAATTTCATTAAAAGATCGCAAAAATGGCAAATTTTGTCAAAAGATTCCGACCCCCCCCCCCTTTTCAAATTTCAACAAAAGATCTCGAAAAATATAACGGAAGATTGGGTCGAAAAATCTCGAAAAAACGACAGATTTCGTCGGAAGATCGGGAAACACGACAGATATCGCAGAATAGTCGTGGAAAAACGGCATATTTTATCGAAAAACATAAAAAACGGCAGATTTCTTTGAACGGTTGTTGGAAAAAAAAGGCAGATTTCTTTGAACGGCTGTTGGAAAAAAAAAGGCAGATTTCTTTGAACGGTTGTTGGAAAAAAAAGGCAGATTTCTTTGAACGGTTGTTGGAAAAAAAAGGCAGATTTCTTTGAACGGCTGTTGGAAAAAAAGGCAGATTTCTTTGAACGGCTGTTGGAAAAAAAAGGCAGATTTCTTTGAACGGTTGTTGGAAAAAAAAGGCAGATTTCTTTGAACGGCTGTTGGAAAAAAAAGGCAGATTTCTTTGAACGGCTGTTGGAAAAAAAAAGGCAGATTTCTTTGAACGGCTGTTGGAAAAAAAAGGCAGATTTCTTTGAACGGTTGTTGGAAAAAAAAGGCAGATTTCTTTGAGCGGTTGTTGGAAAAAAAAGGCAGATTTCTTTGAACGGCTGTTGGAAAAAAAGGCAGATTTCTTTGAACGGTTGTTGGAAAAAAAAGGCAGATTTCTTTGAACGGCTGTTGGAAAAAAGGCAGATTTCTTTGAACGGTTGTTGGAAAAAAAAGGCAGATTTCTTTGAACGGTTGTTGGAAAAAAAAGGCAGATTTCTTTGAACGGCTGTTGGAAAAAAAAGGCAGATTTCTTTGAACGGTTGTTGGAAAAAAAAGGCAGATTTCTTTGAACGGCTGTTGGAAAAAAAAGGCAGATTTCTTTGAACGGTTGTTGGAAAAAAAAGGCAGATTTCTTTGAACGGTTGTTGGAAAAAAAAGGCAGATTTCTTTGAACGGTTGTTGGAAAAAAAGGCAGATTTCTTTGAACGGTTGTTGGAAAAAAAAGGCAGATTTCTTTGAACGGCTGTTGGAAAAAAAAGGCAGATTTCTTTGAACGGTTGTTGAAAAAAAAAGGCAGATTTCTTTGAACGGCTGTTGGAAAAAAAAGGCAGATTTCTTTGAACGGTTGTTGGAAAAAAAAAGGCAGATTTCTTTGAACGGTTGTTGGAAAAAAAGGCAGATTTCTTTGAACGGCTGTTGGAAAAAAAAGGCAGATTTCTTTGAACGGCTGTTGGAAAAAAAAAGGCAGATTTCTTTGAACGGTTGTTGGAAAAAAAAGGCAGATTTCTTTGAACGGTTGTTGGAAAAAAAGGCAGATTTCTTCGAACGGTTGTTGGAAAAAAAAGGCAGATTTCGCCGAACGATTGTGGAAAAATAACAAATTTTGTCGAAAGATTTCGAAAAAACGACAGATTTCGTCGAAAAAAACAGCAGATCTCGTCCGGCGATCGTGGAAAAACGGCAGATTTTGTCAAAAAATTGCGAAAAGACGGCAAATTTCGCCCTAAGATTGCGAAAAACGGTAATTTTTTTTTCAGAGGGACACACAGGAAAAAAATTATTGCCAGGAGTAGATTTATCTGTTAAAACTGATTTTGCTGCTATAAAATTCTTTTTTTTTTTCTTATCAAAAAAGGATATTGTTGCTACAAAATTGTTTTTTTTTTTTTTTTTTTCCAAAAACCAAATTTTTTGCTTCAAAATTCTTCTTTTGATGCTCCAAAAACAATTTTTGACTGCCTTAAGACTTGCTCCAAATCTTTCTGAGTGAATGTTACCCCTTTTATGTCTTAAATGTTTACTTATTCGTCTCTGAAAAAAAAAATTAAAATAAATTCAAATTAACAATCATGAAGCTAAAAAATCTGCAGATCAGTGGCCTCAAACATCAGTTCTGCAGTTTTATTTTGAAATTATTTTATTTGGTATTCAAAACATCCAACTCACAGTATCATTTCCTTCATATTTGTAACATTATTTATTAAAAGTAATACATCAAGTAGTCTCTGGAAGTTTAATTGTTATAAATAGTGAGACGAAACTATACACTTATACCCATCTAAAATCATTAAAATATCTGATAATACAATAATTGTTGAAAACAGCGAATGATTATCGCAAATGTTTTATTAATTAATGATATCCCATTTGTTAAATTTATTTGAAAATAAATATTTTGCTGCATTAATATGCTTTCTGGTTTTCATTAATTCTGGTTTTAAATGCAGTTATATAAAACAATTATATTGATTGCTTTTTTATGAGATGTCCATTACTTGAACAGAGGGTGTCCATTCCTTGCACGTTAGGTGTTTTGATATATTTCTGTTTCTACATTTAAATTTTGATTCATATTGGGGAAATGAGACTGTTAGAATGGTTAAATATTGTTGATAGATTAATTTAATATAGAAAAAAATGAATATTATAGCTATAGCTATTAAATAAAAATAATTTTTAAAGAAGTTTCTTAAGAGTGTCTATTACTGGCACATCCACCCCATATTTTTTAAGAGAAAAAAAATAGCTACAGAAATGTGAGTTATTAGGAAATTCAAGTTGATAATTTTTGCTAATATTATGGATACTAATATTATATCTTCTCCAAAATTATTAATTTTAAATTTTTGCTATGACCAAGTGAGGGGAAGATTCCTTAAACACCTTTTTTTTTTTTTTTAAACAATTTCAGTTATTTTTAGCATGAAAGTAAAAGTTTATTTTATAGGGAAAATCTAATACAACATTCAGTTTTTAGACAATAATGTAAAAGACAGTGTAAAAAATTATGGAAAGATCATGATTTTTCAGAAGATAGAATTAAATGCTGGTTAGTGGACTTTCATGTAACTATTTTAAACTGCTTTATTTCATGATTAATATTTTTTTCGGCCTCATAGCATCATTTTTACTTATTTATATTATTATCTTGTTATTTAGTTTATATATATGTTTCATAGTTTGAGCGGCCTTTTCTGTAAATATTTAAATTTTTTGTAACAGTTTTGGACTATGCATTTTAAAGTTATTTGGCCATTGTACATATATATAAATTACTTTTTCTCAGTATACAAGTAGTACCTTAAGAGTAGTATTTTAAGTATGCATATTAAACTATCTTTTCGGCGGCCTAATACTTAAATTAATCCCAATTATAAATGTACAAAAATAAAAATATATAAAACGGCAATAAAAAGTACACATTTATTAAAGCTTACAAATTAAAAAGAAAATAAAACAAATTTTAAACAAATAAAACAAAAATACAAATAAAGAACAAACAAAAAAGCAAAACTGATAAAAACAAAAAGTAAAACAATAGGGGTTCGTAGCTTCGCGTAAATAACTTACAAAAAAAAATTTAATAAATAAATAAATAAAACAAATAAAACAAAAATACAAATAAAGAACAAACAACAAAAAAAACCAAACAAAACTTGCACAAAACTTACACAAATTGTTTAAATAAAACAATAAGTATTCGCAGCTCCGCGTAAATAATTTACATTTCCACAACGGGCTTCTGATAACAACGCGAATTGTTCCAATTCCTCTTGCACAGCTTCCCACTTATTATAAAGAAAGAAGTAGTCCTTTTCATTGGCTTTTTCATTGTAACTCAACATCTAATAGTTCATTGTCACCAGGCATAAATTGCGGCTTCTTCATTGGCACTTTCTTTCGTTCCTTGGCATCGACGCCCATCGTCATCGGGCTAAAAACGGCAGCATCTTTTTCTTCTTTAACATCACGATAGCCCATCAACATCGGGCATGAATGGTATCATCAGTAGCAGTCTTTCATTCTCCAACTTCCTTTACTACCTTAGCCCAAAGTCATCGGGCATGAATGGTATCATCAGTAGCAGTCTTTCATTCTCCAACTTCCTTTACTACCTTAGCCCAAAGTCATCGGGCATGAATGGTATCATCAGTAGCAGTCTTTCATTCTCCAACTTTCTTTGCTACCTTAGCCCAAAGTCATCGGGCATGAATGGTATCATCAGTAGCAGTCTTTCATTCTCCAACTTCCTTTACTACCTTAGCCCAAAGTCATCGGGCATGAATGGTATCATCAGTAGCAGTCTTTCATTCTCCAACTTCCTTTACTACCTTAGCCCAAAGTCATCGGGCATGAATGGTATCATCAGTAGCAGTCTTTCATTCTCCAACTTTCTTTACTACCTTAGCCCAAAGTCATCGGGCATGAATGGTATCATCAATAGCAGTCTTTCATTCTCCAACTTCCTTTACTACCTTAGCCCAAAGTCATCGGGCATGAATGGTATCATCAGTAGAAGTCTTTCATTCTCCAACTTCCTTTACTACCTTAGCCCAAAGTCATCGGGCATGAATGGTATCATCAGTAGCAGTCTTTCATTCTCCAACTTTCTTTACTACCTTAGCCCAAAGTCATCGGGCTTGAAAGTCATCTTGCAGCATCGATCTTCCTTTCTTTTGGCAGTCCACATGTGTAACATTTTTGCATTATTTATTTTTTTTTCTTTTAGGGGTAGGTGGGTGTACATAAAATCGATTTCTCATAGTTCCCCTGTATTTATGAAAAATCGATTTTCATTATTATTTAAAAATAATAATAAAGGAACTGTTAAGGAGTTTTATTAGGGATAAATTATAAAGTTATATTTAGCTTCGTGCGCGTATAAAAAGCAGAGCTGGTCAATTGATTAACTTTTCTCAATAGAAGTCAATTTTTAAGGATAAAAACAAAATTCAATGTAGCTTCAAATTAAATGCTATTTAAGATAGAAATATTATAAAAACCGCAATATTAATATCTTGTTGCATTAAAATTAAGAACTAATGTACAATACTGATAAAATTATTCAACATATGAATTAAAACTAAACTAAACTAAAAATTTTCTAATAGTTTTTTGTCATTATTTCTTATTTAATAATTTTTTTGTCATGAACATAGCATGACATTTATCAGACAGTAAATCAGTTATAACAGTTTATTGATGCAATCAGTTGATCATCTCTGCTGTTGGGGGGTGGGGGGCCCCCTCGACGAGGCTCCGCCTTACCGTTGGCGAGGGGGTTTAAGTGTGCCACTTCAACTCATATGTATATGACACAATTTTGAAAAGACAGAATAGTGAAAAAGAAATCATTTATTATTTTCCTGTGGTCCTCATATTAAAAAGAAAAATATCTTTAAAATGAATGGAATAATGAATTACTTTGCTATTTATTGTATAATGATGTAGAAAAATCAGAAATGAACCTGTAACAGAAAATAGTTGGAAATGAAATAGATTTTTATCGACAAATACGATTTAATAAATTTTGCTGACTGGCAGATAGTCAATCAATACAAAACAGAGAAAATAATAGTTAAGTTATGCAATTCAGATCATTTGACTCAATAAAAAGGAAGTGGCACACGAACTAAGAGAGCCTCAAATATAAAAATTAATTGGGTATAGTTTTTATCTTAAATACGACACTGTAAAAACTAAGGAATATTATTACGCTTAACTTGAGGTTTGTGAAATGCCGTATGAAGTTTAAATGTGAAGCTTCTTTTGGTGTCAACACATTTTAAAGTTTTATAAAAGATTAAGAATGGTGTACTTTTATTCCTTTTTAAAGAAATTGTGGAAGCTTTATACTAATTCAGGAGTAAAATTTTAGGCGACATATGATTTAGTGCGCAATTTTGAAATTTTTTTATAACGATGTTCCTGGATAAGAATTTTGTTTGATTTCCGATATGTTTCTTATTGATCATTGCTCCTTAAAAAACTTCAATATAGTGCCTGTTGCAGTTTTACCAAAGCTGCAGCCGTGTTTATTTTAATTTGCTTGAACTTCTTAATCGAAACTAGGCAAGCTGGCGCTAAGTCTACCAAAAAGATTAAAAAAAAAAGGAGAGAGAGGGAGAGATTTAGGTACATATGAAGTAAGTCATGACGTAATGAACAAATAATTTGAAAAATGAAGAAAAAAAACTGCTTCTCTGTTTTTTTCTTTTTCTTTTTCTTTTTCTTTTTTTTTTTTTTTTTGAGTTTTATATTTATTAAGAAAGCTCGGAAAATAATAAGTGCATTTTTATTTAATGTTTATCTTTTTACTAACACTAAAATAAGTATTTCGCTGTGTATATTTTAAACCGGGAGGTAGCAGCACAGACAATCACCTCATTCAGTTTTTGG